>JALAZF010000584.1:1357500-1737500 GCA_022829125.1 Lathyrus tuberosus | reverse complement strand
TCTGCATTTCCGGCTCCCTGCACCTCAGGTAATTCTTCATTTTTTTTGCTTTTCATCTTCCCCTCTTCTCTCATATTCATCATTTTTGTGTGCATAACCTGTATTCATTCTAGTGCTCGTTTTCTACCATATCAAGGTAATATACGTTTCTGGTTGTAAAGTATCATTTTGGCATACTTTCATGTCGTAATAAACTGCCTAAGTGAGCGGTATTTTTTGGTTTCTATTTATTGTTGATGTTTAACCTGTGTTTGTTTCTTCCATTTTTCATGGCGAGTGGGTCAGATTCTGGTTTACTTAGTGTGTTTCTTTCTTCATGTTATGATGTTTCAGATTTAGTTTCTGTCTTTTTCATGGATGTTTTGAACTTGTCTTTGGTTTTTACTTTAGGATGTTTCATTTTGATCACATTGTCATTTCATTTTTTTCCTGGTTTGTGATTGTTTAAAGATGTTTTTGAGGTTTATAATTTTTATATAGATTTTGGTTGGAAACCACCTTTATCATCTCGATTTCTAAATGATTTTTTCTTCTCTTTATTTCTATCTAAATAATGTTCAGGTTTGCTTTGTGACTTTGTATGAGAAAAGAATGATGTTGGGGATGAATTTCGTTTTTACTGGTTTGAGTTTTGTTTCTCAATATATTCTTCTGTTTTGCAGCTCATAATGTCAAGACCACCCATCTTTATTGCTGATTTGAAGCCTGAACATAACATTTGGAAACTTTCCATTCGCGTCGTCGACCTATGGATCGTAACGGAACGCAATGGACAACAACATGTTGAATTTGTTGTGAATCGGATACCTTATCAACAAAGTATAATTGGTTCCTTGATCAGTCAAGAAACTCACAAGGGTTAGGGTTAACAAAGAAAACAAGAGTAAACAACACAGATTGGTTATAAAACTGTTATTCTTTCCTTTCTCCTTAAAACAAGGATTACAAGTATACAAGAATAACAAACTAACCACTCTCACTCTTCTAGATTTTTGTCACACTCTAGAATGAGAGACTAGCATGCTATTTATAATAAAACCTAGCACACTAAACTAATGGGCCTTTAACAAAATACCCATTACAAGCTAACTTAGGGTACAAGCTAACTTAATCAATTGGATCCTTAACACAAGGCCCAATTCAATATGCTAACAAACCTAGCAATATTAACTAATACATGTTAGAACAATCTCCGACTACAATCATGCATTATTTTCGACAGCAGCATGTGATTCAACTTCGACGGCATGCTTCTTCTAGAGTTCGATCCAAATTCCACAAATCTCCACCTTGGATCTAACTCTAACAACAAGAAAACAAACTAGCTTTCTTCATGCAGCTTTATCAACTGCATACAGTGGAAAAACTTGCAACTTGGCAATGTCTTGGTGATCATATCAGCAACATTATGATCTGTCGAAACCTTCAGCACTTGGACTTCTCCACGCTCGATTACCCCTCTGACGAAATGCAGCCTCACATCAATGTGCTTGGTTCGCTCATGATAGGCTGAGTTCTTCGACAGGTGTATTGCACTTTGACTATCACATTTAACAGTGATACTTCGACCTTAAAGTTTCAGCTCCTTTGCAAAACCTTCAAGCCATAATGCTTCCTTTACAGCTTCAGTGAGGGCAATATATTAAGCTTCAGTGGTTGATAAGGCAACAACCTTCTGAAGCGTGGCTTTCCAACTGATTGCTGTGCCAAACATTGTGAAAACATATCCAGAAATAGACTTTCTGGAATCCATACACCCTGCATAATCAGAGTCAACAAATCCTTCGACTACTGCTTTACTATCTTCACCCAAGGTTCCACCATAAATTAGGACTCTATTCAGAGACCCATTTATGTACCTTAAAATCCACTTCAATGCTTGCCAGTGTGCCTTTCCAGGATTAGACATGTACCTGCTCACAAGACTCACTGCATATGCTATGTCAGGTCTTGTACAGACCATAGCATACATCAAAGAACCAACTATATTAGCATATGGTATGCTATTCATATAAGTTCTTTCGACATCAGTACTGGGACACTGATCTATACTCAGCTTGAATTGAGGGTTTGTCGGAGTTACAACAGGCTTTGAATTCGACATACCATACTTTTCGAGAATCTTCCGTAGGTATGCCTCTTGAGATAAGCATAATTTCGACTGCTTTCTATCTCTTCGGATGTCAATCCCAAGAATCCTGGACGCAGCTCCCAGATCCTTCATTTCGAACTCCTTACTGAGTTCAGCCTTCACCCTCATTACCTCTTCGACATTGTTGCTTGCTATTAGAATATCATCCACATAAAGCAACAAAATAACAAATGAATTACCCGGTCGAAATCTGAAGTAAACACAGTGGTCGAACTGACTTCTGATGAAACTTATGCGTGCCATGAACTTGTCGAATCTCCTATTCCACTGTCGAGGAGATTGTTTCAGTCCATATAAAGATCTCTTCAGCTTGCACACATAATCTTCCTTCCCCTTTTCGACATACCCTTCAGGTTGCCTCATCAGGATCGTTTCATCTAAGTCACCATACAAGAATGCAGTCTTCACATCCATCTGTTCCAGTTCAAGGTCGAACTGTGCCACCATGGCAAGTAACATTCGAATGGACCTGTGCTTCACAACATACAAGAACACATCATTGAAATCGACACCTTCTTTCTGAGTGAACCCCCTAGCAACCAATCTTGCCTTGTATCTTTTCGACGCCACTCCTTCGATTCCTTCCTTGACTTTGAAAATCCATTTACAGCTGACTAACCTGGCTCCAGCAGGTTTCTTTATCAGTTCCCATGTGTCGTTATCATGAAGAGATTTCATCTCGTCATCCATGCCTTTCAGCCATTCAGTCTTCTTTCGACTCCTCATAACTTCCTTATAGTCTCTAGGTTCTTCGTCGAGAACCTCACTTGCAGAGATTAAGGCATAAGCTATAAGATCTGCATACCCAAGTCTCTGAGGTGGCTTGATGACTCTTCTCGATCTGTCTCTTGCTAACAGGTAGTCATTATCAGTTTCCTCATCTTCGACAACATCTTCTGTTTCGTCTTCGACTTCATCTGGGGTACGCACTTCAGCATCAACATGCTCCACCTCAACAGGAATCTCTCCCTGTTCCAGCTCTTCGTCAGCAATATCAGTTTTCTTGAAAGCCATCTCAGCTTCATTGAAAACTACATCTCGACTGGTGATACACCTCCTGTGACCTGGCTCTAGGCACCATAGCCTATAAGCTTTGACTCCTTCAGGGTATCCCATGAACATGCACTTCAGAGCTCTAGGTTCGACCTTGTCTTGCCTAATGTGAGCATAGGCCACACAGCCAAATACTCTCAGTCTGTCGAGACTCGGTGGATTTCCCGACCAAACTTCTTCAGGTGTCTTCATATCTAATGCAGTCGAAGGACATCTATTTATCAGATATGCAGCTGTCGAAACAGCTTCAGCCCAAAACACCTTCTTCAATCCAGCACTAACCAACATGCATCTAACCCTTTCAAGGATTGTTCGATTGAATCTCTCAGCTAAGCCATTTTGTTGAGGAGTACCTGCTACAGTCTTATTCCTTGCAATCCCAGACTTAACACAGTAACTGTCGAACGCTTTGTTGCAGAACTCAAGGCCATTGTCGGTTCTCAACCTCTTAACCTTTCTTCCAGTTTGAGTTTCGACCAGAATCTTCCAACTTTTGAAATTCTCAAAAGTTTCATCCTTCGTCTTCTGAATGAATACCCATAGCTTTCTGGAATAGTCATCAACAATGGATAGAATATACCTTGCACCTGAGTGTGAAGGATTCCTTGCAGGCTCCCAAAGATCAGCATGAATGTAATCAAGGGATCCATGTGTTCTTTGCTTGCCTTTGTTGAACTTCGCCCTACAGGATTTACCAAATACACAAGATTCACAAAACTCCAACTTTTCAACTTTGTCACCACCTAGCAGGTTCTGCTTCTCCAATTCGACTAGGCCTCTTTCGCTGACATGGCCCAATCTCATGTGCCATAACTCTGTCTTCGACATAGGTTTCGTGGATACAATATTAGTCGAACCACTTACAACCTCAGCCTCCAGGGCATACAAGCCTTGGTTTTTCACGCCTCTCAAGACTTCCTTCGACCCTCTCATGACTCTCAGGGTACCTTGCTCTCCTTTGAAAACATATCCCTTTCTGTCGAATTCACCAAGAGAAATTAAATTTCTCTTCAAGTCAGGTACATACCTAACTTCAGTCAATAATCTTATTGACTCATCGTGGAGCTTGAATCTCACGGATCCAATACCTATAATTTTGCAAGCTTTGTTGTTTCCCAGCAGCACTGATCCTCCATCTTGATCACATAATTCTTCAAACACATTCTTGTTTGGAGTCATGTGCCAAGTACATCCAGAATCCATAATCCACTATTTTCTTGAGTCGCCGCTTGAAACTACAAGAGCATCAGATGAGTCGAAGTCATCTTGAACAATGGCTGCGTTGCCATTATCCTTACCTCCATGATCTTTCAGGCGTTCAGGGCTCACTTTTCTTGTGTGACCCTCCTTCTTACAGTGATAACATCGAAAACCATATGTTTCGCCACTAGAAGACTTCTGCTGACTTTTACCTTTCTTCTTGTCGAACCTACCATCCTTTCGCAAGAATTTTCCCTTAACTGCCAAACCTTCACCAATCGTCGAAGGTTTATGCTCCTTTCATTCGTTCAGGTCCTTAGAGTACAAGGCTGATTGAACATCTTCAAAGATCAGGGACTCTCTTCCATACAAGAGAGTTTCTTTGAAGTGAGCATGCGATTTTGGCAAAGCACACAATAACAACAATGCTTGATCTTCATCATCAATCTTCACATCAATGTTTTCAAGATCAAGAATCAGTTTGTTGAAAGAATCCAATTGCTCAGCCAAAGCCTTTTCTTCATTCATCTTGAACGAATACAAGGCTTGCTTCAGGTAAAGATGATTCACCAAGGATTTGGTCATATACAAACTTTCCAGCTTCGTCCATAATCCCGCCGCCGTCGTCTCTTTTGATACCTGTCGAAGAACCTTATCACCAAGGCTCAACAATATTGCGCTGTGTGCTTTCTCGATCACGGTAGTCTTTTCTTTTTCCGTTAACGCAGCATCCATGGCTGCCATTCCCTTCAACGCTTCCAAACAACCCTGCTGAACCAGTAGGGCTTTCATCTTCAAGCGCCACAGACCGAAGTCGTTCACTCCGGTGAACTTCTCGATCTCATACTTTGTTGAAGGCATCTCCTCCACACTCACCACACCAATTTGTTGTGAATCGGATACCTTATCAACAAAGTATAATTGGTTCCTTGATCAGTCAAGAAACTCACAAGGGTTAGGGTTAACAAAGAAAACAAGAGTAAACAACACGGATTGGTTATAAAACTGTTATTCTTTCCTTTCTCCTTAAAACAAGGATTACAAGTATACAAGAATAACAAACTAACCACTCTCACTCTTCTAGGTTTTTGTCACACTCTAGAATGAGAGACTAGCATGCTATTTATAATAAAACCTAGCACACTAAACTAATGGGCCTTTAACAAAATACCCATTACAAGCTAACTTAGGGTACAAGCTAACTTAATCAATTGGACCTTAACACAAGGCCCAATTCAATATGCTAACAAACCTAGCAATATTAACTAATACATGTTAGAACAATCTTCGACTACAATCATGCATTATTTTCGACAGCAGCATGTGATTCAACTTCGACGGCATGCTTCTTCTAGAGTTCGATCCAAATTCCACAAGGATATTATACAGGATGCAAAGGTATTATTTATTTTTATGGCCTTCTGTATTTTGTAAACAAGTTACATTGATTAATGTTATTATTATTATCAATAGGGTGACCAAATCCACATTGTTACATGAAACCGAGAACTTGATCTTTGGAAGCAGACCATACAAGAACATGAAACGTATATAATTTACAACGGAGAGCCTTTGACTTATGACCTACCATTGAAAGTCTGTGACAACAAGCTGAAGCTGTTTATCAATTCTGGCACTGCTATTACAGCAATTAATATCCCAAATATACCACTTCACACTTTCAAATTCAAGCCATTTGGAGATTTCTTAAACGGTGTTTTTGATGTTGATCACTTATACGGTAATTTTTCAGCTTTGATGTGTCAGTCGCAAAGTTTCATTATTTAATATAACCAATTCACATTTAGTTTTTTCCTGTCAGATGTCATTGGAGTTGTCCAACAAATTCAGAGGACTCGAGTAGGGGGCTGGAAAAAAACCTTGAGTCAACCTTACATTGTCCATGAATGGTTTATTACAACGCATTTCCCTTACTTGATTATATCATTTATGTACAATTTTTTATATAATAAGTTGCCTTCCTAAAATTTTATTATTTTTTCAGTGGTACTGAACTCGATCTTACACTCTGGGAGATTTTCGCCAACCAGTTTATGAATTTCACATCGGATGGTGATCCAATGATTGTTATATTAACTCATGCTATGTGTCATCAAAGTTCATGTATAATGATCAATTTTACATATAGCCTACATCAGCACTTTGAAAGGTTATTTGTCACTTCACCATGTTTTTGATTCATCCTTCCAGCCACTGGGAAGCTCAACCTATCCAATGCTTAGAATGGATCTAAGTTCCTTATCAACTATGACCATCCTCAAGTTATTGATTTTAAGTCAAAGTATATTTTCAATTTTACTTTATTTTTAACTCAGTTTTGCATTCATGCCTGGATGGTTCTATTAAACTAAACATGGATTTTGGTGACATTTTAATCTAACCAGGTTTGAAGTGGCACGACCATCTCCTGCCAGTTCTCAAGCACTATCACTTAATTCTGGTTCACATGGGGCTTTTGAAGAAATATCTTTCTCTTTTGTCAAGGATGTCATTACTATTGGAGACATGTTGTGCCTAAAGGATGTTAGTTAGTTTTTATTGAAATACATATGTTCCCTTTTAGACACTTGCATTATTTTGGTTTCTGACTATTGTGTTCTGTAGGAAACATTTTGCAATACGTATGGTACTACAAAAAGGTTCAACCAAAATCGTTTGTCCTGGTATTATGAGATTTGTCCAACATGTAACAAAACTAACAAATCACCTGGAAATGTCTTCGATTGCAACTGCTGTGACACGAAGTCTCCCCCAATAACCAAGTAATAATTTCATGCAGTTTGAGATCAGCGTCTATGACATTCAGTTCATTACTATTCTTTCCAATGCTTGTTGGATTTAATATCATTCTCTCTTTCTTAGGTATAAAATTGTGATTGAGGTAATAATAATAATATATTATAAAAATAAAAGTCCTTGATGAAGCTCTGCTAGGGTTTTGTTCCAACCATGGGGAAACGGGGTGTCGGCCGACCACGGATTCAGGCGGAGGCATGCCGGAAAGGGTCGGAGAGGATGATAATCACACAAGCTATACCAGAGGAAACAAGTAACACTTCGCCGGATGCTAATAACATCACACGGGATGAAGCCCAACCAACCCAACCAATGATTGAAGAATCAAATGTACGGGATCCAAAGCCAACACCTATACCAACACCGACTGAAACACCTAAAGCCAAGGAACCTAAAGTCACCGTAAACAACCGGCCGTGGGTTGATGTCATCCGCAACAATCGTATGATCAATAGAGGAATGGTAGTAGAATATGTGGCACCACCAATCACTAATGGGGAAATTGAAATATCAATCGACGAAGATGATGTGATCGATAAATTGAAATTCTGGGAGAATGCCATGATCCTCTTTGCTTTAGAGGATACACCATCAATGAATACAATCAATAAATTCATGGAGAAAAATTGGGGCTCAGTGGCAATACCAGAGTTATACTATAATGAAGAAGGATATTTTATTATCAGGTTCAATAGTAAAGAAGACAGGGAGCACATTATGGCCAACGTACCTTACTTCATATATGGAAAGCCATTGTTCTTAAGACAGTGGTCAGCAGATTTTGAGATGCACGAAGACCATCTGCGGGTTTTACCAATTTGGATCACACTGCCAAATCTGCCACTCCACCTTTGGGGGGATAAATGTATCTCCAAGATAGCTAGTGCTATAGGCAGACCTATCACCAAAGACGAATGCACGGTGAAGAAACTCCGTATATCATATGCAAGGGTATTAGTAGAGGTTGATATAACACAAAAACCAAAAGAGATAGTGCACATTAAGGATCATAAAGGAAAGATATTAGAGCAGCCTATTGAGTGTGAATGGAGACCAACATACTGTCACAAATGTCTTAAAATTGGCCATGATTGTGCATCAAAACACCAACAAGCCAAGAAACATCCTCCCCGCAAGATTTGGAGACCAACAGGAAATAAACTCAATGGGAATGATGGGAAAGAGCATCCGCAACAAACCAACTCACAACCCCAACCTGCTAGAGAAGAACCAGAAAAGGAGGTAATACAGTCAATAGAGGAACCTTCTTGGACTGTGGTGTCATCTACCAAATCAGATAGAGGTAAACGCATTGTCACTCCTACTTCTCCTATTCAGAAGAATACATCTGCCTTTATTGCCTATCATAATGTTTTCACCCCCCTGAGGAATAGAGAAAATCCTTTGGAGGGAGTCAAGATTGACAAATGATAGTCTCTTGGAATGTAAGGGGCATAAACAACCAAGCAAGGCACAAGGAGGTTAGCTCCTGCCTCCAAAGTTTCAATGTCCCTATTGTGGCCTTGCTTGAAACTCGAGTAAAGAAGAACAATTATGAGAAGATTAGGAGGAAATTGGGCAACAATTGGGAAGATGCAGATAACTATGAGAAACATGTAAATGGGCGCATCTGGCTACTATGGGATCCACAAATGGTCACAGTCAGAATTACCCATGTCGCAGACAAATATATGCATACTGAGATCTATAACTTGGATCGCACAATACATTATAAAGCAACTGTCCTCTATGCTTTCAACCAATTGGTCAAGAGAAATATTCTTTGGGGGAAGATTGAAAATATAGGGAAACACATTCAAAACCCTTGGATAGTCCTGGGAGATTTCAATAATGTGCTGTCATGTCAAGATAGAATTGGTGGCAATGAAGTACAAGAAACTGAGTACAGAGACTTGAAAAATATGATGATCACACTTGGTCTATTTGAAACTAAAACTACAGGCAACCACTTCACCTGGTCTAACAAGCAAGCTTCAAGCATGATTTATGTAAGGATTGACAGAGTCATAGGAAATGCACTCTGGTTCCAGAAATTTTCTGAATCAAATGTAGAAGTCATGGCTCCTAGCATCTCTGATCACTCACCCCTTAGAATTACTACCATGGCACATAAACACCCCAAGAGAAGACACGTATTCAGATTCATCAATTGTATCACTCTTGAACTGGATTTTGTAGTGACTGTCTCTAATTGCTGGCAACATGATATACAGGGATCACCCATGATGAAACTCTGGGCTAAACTCAAAAAACTACAAGCTGCTTTGAAACCTCTAACTAGGAAGATGACTGCTATTCAGATGTAAATACAGCAAGCTAGACAAGACTTGGATAAAGCTCAGGGCACATTATTAGATACTCCTTATGATGTAGAGGCAATACACCAAGTGAAACTCCACATTGAGAAGCTATTACACTTAAACCACATGGAGGAAATCATCCTGATGCAGAAGGCAAAGGTACAATGGCTCAAGTTGGGAGACCACAACAATTCCTTCTTCCATGCTACAATCAAGGAAAAAATAAGAATTAAAGGTCTACATACTCTGGTGTCATTGAATGAAGAACAACTCACTGACCATGATAGCATTGCACAGTAAATTATGAACTTTTACACTGACTTGATAGGCACTAGGGAAACCAACTTGAAGAGTATTGATATACCTTGCATGAGAAAAGGTAAAAGCCTGATTAGAGATCAAGCCCAAACTCTGATCCAACCTATCCAGCAGAAGGAAATTTGGGAGGCTTTGAATCACATTGGAGACAATAAAGCCCCAGGACTAGATGGGTTTAATGCTTACTTTTTCAAACAAACTTGGAGCATTGTGAAAGATGACTAGAGGCTGCAGTGATGGAATTTTTCAACACAGGCAAGTTATTCAAGGCAGTCAACTATTCTCTTGTCACACTCATCCCAAAGAACCCTAATGCCACTACTGTTAAGGACATGAGGCCAATAGCCTGCTGCACTACAATATATAAAATTATCTCAAAGATACTCACAACCAGGCTGGGAAAAGTTATTCATCATGTGGTGGAGGGGTCCCAGGTAGCTTTTATACCAGGCAGAACAATTCAAGACAACATTATCCTGGCCCAGGAACATGTCAGAGGATACAACAGGAAAGCAATATCTCTAAGATGCATGGTGCAAATGGATATCACAAAGGCATACGACACAGTTGAATGGGATAAATTGCATCAAATTATAATTGAACTTGGTTTCCCACACATGTTTATTAATTGGATTATAACCTGTGTAACTAGTGTTTCCTATAGGTTTTCATTAAATGGCACTCCCACTGATATCCTTAAAGCAAAGAGGGGGTTGAGACAGGGTGGCCCCATATCACCCCTTCTCTTTGTCCTCATAATGGAGTACCTCCATAGAACACTCAAGAGCCTAGAAGATGATCCTAACTACAACGTTCATCCAAAATGTGATAAACTGAAAATTACTGACTTATGTTTTGCAGATGACATATTGGTTTTCCTAAGGGGTGATGTAGGATCGTTACAACTGCTGATGAACAAAATGGATAGCTTCTCAGAATCAACAGGCTTGAGGATTAGTAATCCCAAAAGAAAAATATTCTTTGGTGGAGTGGCTCCTGAAGTTTAACAAAAGATGCAACAACTAGCAGGTTTTGAGATAGGGACATTGTCGGTCAAGTATCTGGGCGTCCCTCTCAATAGCAGGAAGCTCACACTGAACCACTGCCAACCACTTATGGACAAGATGATGCAGAGAATCTAACACTAGACTACACGACTGTTATCCTATGCAGGTCGGGTGCAATTAGGAAGAAGTGTGTTGTTTGCTTTTTCTAACTACTGGCTACAAATCTTCCCGCTGCCTAAAATCATATTGAAATATATTGAAGGCATGTGTAGGAGATTTATATGGACTGGAAGCAATGAATCAAGTAAGAAATCACTTATATCTTGGGACCACATATGTGGCCCAAAAAATGCAGGGGGCATGAATATGTATTCTTCGGTGGAATGGAACAAGGCAACGATTGTGAAGCTGCTATGGGATATTTGGCAAAAGAAAGACAAATTATGGATCCAATGGGTGCAAATATACTACTTAAAATCAGAGGAGGTATCTTTATACCAACCAAAGGCTAATACATCATGGATAATCAGGGCAATTTTTAAACCGAGGGATGCCATAATGCGATCCACTTGTTGGCAGGAATTGCAGGTAAATATGAAATACAATGCAAGGAAAATCTATCACATGTTCAGAGGCCCCAAACCTGTAGTGAATTGGAAAATACTCATGTGGAATAATGCTGCCACGCCGCGTGCAATATTTATTCTTTGGATGCTCTGCAACCACAGGCTCCCTACAAAGGACAGGCTGCTCAAGTTTGGCATTCCTACTGATGGAACCTATACATTTTGTGACCAGGTAGAGTCTCACCAACATCTGTTCTTTGAATGCAAGTGTGCGAGCAGCATCTGGAACAACATGATGAAGTGGATTAAATACTGCAGTGGATTCTACAAGTCTTGAAAGGGAAGGGTAGTAAGAGGAAAGTACCAAAACTTGCACTCACGGAAACGATCTACAACATATGGACCTTAAGAAATCAAATCATTTTCCAGGCTGCGAAGAAAGAAACTTTGAAGATCGGAGACATCAAACACGTAATCATGACGAGAGCTGAAACTAATCACAAGATTAAAAGATATTGTAGTCACCGAACTTAACTAGTTGTCGTATTTGTCATTTGGAAACCTGGATCAATTAAGATCGGTTGTGCTTGTAATGATATTTTTTGGTAATGAAATTTTTCCTTATTCTAAATAAAAAAAATTGTGATTGAGGTGGAGTATGAAAACAAGGTCGGAGCTTTGTGTTATGGGAAAAGGAATGCATACCTTCATTGTTAAAGCCTGCCGCAAGCATGTTTTTCCTTTTTTAAATGGTAATCTTCTTTATTTGCTTATAGAATGAAGCCGATATTCCCACTTAAAATTTGGATAACAAGGGAAAAGTAATTGTTGTGACACAAGACATACCGATCAATGCGGTCTTGACTCAGTCCTCTAATCCCTTTGTACGTATTTCTTCATTTATATTGATACATTTGTTATAGATGTCTATCTAATTGTATCAATTGCATTACAAAATTTAGAATACTGTATCTGCTTCCCAGAACTGGAGCCCTGACTGTAGCTTCAACAATACCCCGTCTAAGCGGTTGTCTCCAACTGATTCAAATGATGAACTAGCCTGTTCGGAATTCTTGACCCCTAAGCTATCAGCAACAAAGACATCCAGACCCAAGAGTGTCAGGCATTCGAAGGCGAAATGAAGAAAGCAAGCTTACTAGTAATGATATGTGTCTTTGTTTTTTGGCATATCCTGTTATTTTTTGTAATGATGGATTAATTGAATCTTTGGTAGTTGATTAAGTCTGCCAAACTTGTTTTGTTGTATGCATATAATCCTACTTTATTCATATACTGCTTTATAATGTTGATTATTATTACTATGAAACTTGCAATGATATTTGGTTCGGTTATTCTACTACAGATTTCACAATATGCATAAATTGAACTACACTTATCAGCTGTCTAATGATGTTAAATCAACATTGTACACCGTTGTCTTGAAAATTTTTTCATTGAGTCTTTTAATAGCAATTTTAGTCATATGATAGCAAACTGAATCATATGATTATGAACAATAATATCACTAAAATTAAGCACAACTTTGAACCTTTTTATCAATTGCTTTTATTGTTGTCCCAAACTGCTACAATAATATAAATTATACACAAGTCGAAACATGAAAAAATCAACTCAAAATGTATTGTTACATTATAACCAGCATACCATATTACATATTCCAACCCTCTTTTTCACTTCCACTAAACTTTATCATAATCAGCATTGGTTAGTGTGTTTATAACTCTGCTGCACATCATTTTAGACCTATGCTTCGGGTAGCTTGCTGCTACTATGACCTATAATCCTTTTTTGTTAGCTGCTCCATGCCACTTTTGAGGTTCCATATCCATTGGATACCGTGAATGTGAAAGTGTAGGCAGAGTATCTAATATAATATTAGTTTATAATGCAGTTTCTCAAATAATTTAACTTTTCATCCACAACTTTGTGTAAAGTTGTACAAATATAGTACCTGATTTTGTGAAAAATGTTGAATGTAGGTCTGCAATAAAGTGGTTTACATAACTGACAACATGTTGTCATCTCACTGTGCTGTCATCAATTTCTATTTTGTTGTTCCATCTCAACTTGTACTTTGTTTCTTTAGTTCATTTCGTACTACATGCCATTACATTACAAACGACATTGTTTAATGCTCATTATTTATGCACTTTTAGTCTGCTAAAAAACAATTTTAATGTCCAACCTTTGACTTTTCCCCTTTTTTGACGCAATCTCAAGTCAAACCATCATCTTACAAACAAACTTTCAATTGTTAATTATTTTTTTCCATGTCATTGCAGTCAACGGATTAAACACTAGGCAATTCATTCTTGTCCTAAATATCTAATAATATTAGTATTTTCTATTCATGTTTTTGTCTTCTTTTTTCAGGTTGTTTTCAAAATTTTTTTAACAATGGATGGCAATGTTAGGCACACTCAACATTACAGGTTCACCACTTCACTTTTATTACGTGTATTCGAATTTCCTTGTAGTATTAAGTTTGCAGTCTCATTTTTAATCTTTTGGGTTTCATACTAATTGACATTGTTATGTAATTATTATCCCTGTGTTTCATCTTTAGAGCAATAATCCTCTTCTTCACATAATGTATATTACCACTCTTGTGTTTAGTTTTATGCATTTCACTTTATATTACCACTCTTCATATAACATCTATTTCTTAGGTGTACTACACCCTGTTGGTGCTCAAGGAAAACAAGGAACAACCTTAATTTCTATACATGAGATGTTTCATTTCTGATTTTTAATGAATTAGAAACAAACTGACATGGAATATGGGAAATTATGTATTTATATGCATACTTTTGGTTGTACAACCCTTCATATATCTACTAACAAATTTATATACATATCTGTTACTTCTACATTGCAGTGGAGCTACTCAAGAACGTCCCTTAAATAACACTGAAATCATGTGGAAGAAATTCACAAGTAAAAAAGCCAGGTTGAGACGATTTTGCATTTTGAAAGAAAGACATTCAAAGTGCAGTAATATGACCATACTTCTTTTTTCACGACAACTACCCCCGATAGAATTCCCCTTTCAAATATTACACACGCATCTTCGAACCAACAACTAATGGACAAAATTATGTTGGAAGGTCAAAGGATTGATGCTATTTTACAGCATACACAACCACCACAATCATCACATTGTATCCATACTCCACCAAAAGTCTTTAACATTCAGGGTACTGGCACAAACCTCTTATCTAGATTCTCCAATGTTGCTACAAACCATGGCATTGAAAATATCAATCCTACTTACCTGTCACAAAGTAAATTAAACATTACAACACCACAAGATCATAGTACACAACATGCCATGTAAGTTTTGTTATTTTAACTACATATGCCAACATTGTTACATTTGATATAGTCCTAACTGCATTAACTCAATGTGTATTATACAGTTCTCCTGGAATACTAAATAAGATTAATGACCTTAAAAGACAAAGGGGTCGACCAAAGAAAGCTCTTGGAGTTCCAGAAAGAGCTTACAATCTCACACGCAACGACACGACACAATTCATCCCTTCACAAGTTCTACAACAATCTACTATGTCTTATGAGTATGGCATCTTGTCATTCTTAATATATTAATACAGCTAAAATTTGTGTAGTTGAGTAGTTCATATTTTCACGTTGCATGAAATACGTTGATATAGCTAGACATATACCTATTAACATGCTAATTTATTATACAGTAGTCCTGCAACACAAAATAACACGACATTGCCCAATGAGATGAAACGCGGTAGGGGTCATCCTAAGAAGAATTCTGGACTTCCGGATCATGCTAAAAGTCCTTCACTCTCTAACACGACACAAATGTGCGCACCACGATCACAACTGTTACCCCAACCCGCGGTGACTCCTGAGTATGTCATCATAACATTTTAGCTCCTTTAAACACACCTTATTATCTCATATTTTGTATTTTATTAATACAGTTTTGCAGAAATTGAATCACCTATAACATGTTATGACTCAACAAATAACTCATCCACCACACCTACAACATCACCTATTTTTTTTGCCGACGGTTAACTTGGATTTCGAGAGTGACGCAGACGATGACTCTGATTACGACCCATTCCTATGTAAACAACACTTTCTACTATTGTTTAAATTTTTGTTTTTTGTAACACTATTATCTTCTTTCAACATAAAAACAAAAACTTTAGAAATCTTCTACATTTAAACATAAACTAATGTACCTATTATTTTAGTTTATATAAAACATATTGTTACTCGAATTCATATTAATGACACTACCTTATTAACGTTTGTTATTTAACAGCACAAGAAAATGATGATGAATCAAGCTTGGACAATGATGATAACTGTCCACCATTTTCAACTACTAACCAACCGAATCCTACTAATCAAGGTATACCTCCTTCAAACTGTTTACCCACATTTAGACTATATTTTCAACAAACATTCCATACATATATTAGTTTCCATTTTATATTTTCAGAATACTCAGATTTGGGTGATGCAATGATTCAGTGTCGACATTGTAATGCTTTGATGTGGTACCAAGAGAGAATGGACAAACATGTACATTATGCAAATCCCAAATACCAAATATGTTGTGGTAATGGGAAAGTTCAATTACCTTTCTTAAAACCACCATCAAAGTATTTATCCCGTTTGCTATTTGATCATGACTCGACTGAAAGTAAGAGTTTTCAATCACAAATACGAACATACAACATGATATTTTCTTTCACTTCACCTGGTGCAAAGCTCGATAACAAGTTCAACAATGGTCGCGGTCCACCAACAATTCGAATCCAAGGATAATGTTGTCACCGCATTGGAAGTTTGTTTCCAATGGAAGGACAACAACCGAAATTTGCACAACTTTACATATATGACACCGAAAATGAAGTATCAAACATAATGGAAGGCCTACGGTATTTGTCTACCACCCTTTTCAATCTTATTTACGGTAAACAATATTTTGCTATGCCTCACGAGTTATTTTGCTTTTAGGAACAGAAACAACATTGATCCCCATATTATCAAGAAACTATCTGAAATGTTGTACAACCATAACACACATGTAAAGAGTTTCCTAATGGCTAGAGAGAGACTCAATGAAGGCAATCTCCATAACTTGAAACTTAGACTAATTTCAAACAGATCTACAGATGGAAGAATCTACAACCAACCGTCTGTTTCAGAAGTGGCTGCTTTAATTGTAGGTGATGTTGACACAGCTGATGAAAGGGACATTATCATGCAGAGACAAGGGGGAAAAATCAAACGTATTGATGAGTATCATGCAAGCTATTTGGCCTACCAATATCCTTTGATTTTTCCTTACGGAGAAGATAGTTATAGACCAAATGTAGCCCACCGAGATCTTGACATTTTGATGATAACCCAAGAAACAGACTTACTATTCGAGAATGGTTAACATTTCAGATTCAAACCAAATCTTGTGAGGGTAAGACTCTTTTATTGTCTAGGAGATTGTTTCAACAATTTTTGGTTGATGGGTACACCATGCTTGAGGGAGAGAGATTAAAATGGCTCCGAAACAACCAATCAAAACTTAAAGTCTCTAAATATCGGAGTCTTAATGAAGAGGGAGACCAAAGTCAAAACCTAGGTTCAAGCACTGGAAAGAGAGTTATATTACCATCTTCTTATGTGGGAAGTCGGAGATTCATGGATCAATTATACTATGATGGCATGGCAATTTGTAGTAAGGTTGGCTTCCCAGACCTATTTATTACCTTCACATGTAATCCAAATTGGCCCGAAATTCAAATAGCTCTTAGTCATCTTAAGCTCAAGCCACAAGATAGACCTGATATCTTTGCTAGAGTTTTTAAAATGAAGTTTGATAACCGCTTAACGGACGTTACTAAGAACGGTGTCTTGGGGAAAGTTCTTGCATGTAAGTTAATCTTATTTACTATTCTTTTTACTTTTTCACCATTCAAGGAATGTTTTCTAAATAACACCATATATTTCCAATTACACACTACTTCAGTAACGTTCTAATAAGCTCTTATTTACAATTATAGATATGTACACTATTGAATTTCAGAAAAGAGGGTTGCCACTTGCCCACATCCTGATTTTCTTGCATCCTTCTAATAAGTATCCATCATCTTCTGATATTGACAAGATAATATCTACTGAGGTACCGGATCCTATGAAACAACCAAAGTTGTATAATCTTGTCAAGAACCATATGGTCCACGGACCTTGTGGAATGGCAAATCCAAAATGTCCATGTATGAAGGATGGGAAGTGTTCCAAGTACTTTCTAAAGAAATTTCAAGATGTCACCGTTGTTGATCAAGGAGGCTATCTGGTTTATAGAAGGCGAGATAATGGATACACAATCGAGAAGAATGGAATCATACTTCATAGTGGACATGTTGTGCCCCACAATCCAATCGAATATCAACTGTTATTATCCCAAATAATAGTTCAAAAAATGAAAATGTTGACGAAATCAAACAATACCTTGATTGTAGGTATGTATCACCAAGTAAAGCATGTTGGAGAATTTTTTCTTATTCTATTCATGGAAGAAAACCGGCAGTAGAGAGATTGTTTTTTCACTTGGAATGTGAGAAGTTTGTGTACTACAAAGACTTTGAACAGATTGGAAATGTGCTTCTTAAAGTGAGTGTGACAGAGTCTATGTTTACTTCTTGATTTTTGGCTAACACACAATATAAGGAAGCAAGACTTTTGACATATGGCCAATTTGTCTCAAAATTTGTTTATGTCAAAAAACAAAGATGTTGGAAACCTAGAAAAAGAGGTTACACCATTTGCCGGTTAATTTGGGTGCCTCCTACAACCGGGGAATTATATTATATGAGGATGTTGTTGACTGTGAAGAAAGGCCCTACAAGTTATGATGATCTCAAAACAGTTGACGGGTTTAAACATTCAAGTTTCCGAGAAGCCTTTTTTGCAATGGGGTTTCTACAAGATGACAATGAGTTCATAATAATAATCAAAGGGGCCTATGCGTGGGGTTCTAGTATATTTCTTCAGAAACTTTTTGTTACAATGTTGCTTTCAGCTTCAATGAATAGACCAGATCATGTATGGCGTAACACTTGGCTATACTTATCTGATGGATTCTCTACGAACAAATCAGATTGTCAAATAATCCAGGTTATCTTATATTTTTGCTTCTTATTTTGCTCTAATCTATATACTGACTATGTAATAACTCTTCTACTGAAACTTCTTGTAGATTTAACTTTGTCTGATCAAGATATCCAATAACTTACTTTGATGGAGATAGAAAAGCAACTTCAAAAAATAGGAGGAACTTGAAAGAGTTTAAGCCTATGTAGTATCCAAATGCGTATGTCCCTGATTTTCTAGGTAATCGACTGATATATGATGAACGACAATATGATATTTCAGCTCAGAAACTATTATTCCAAGATTTGTTCCAATCTTTAACAGATATTACATTTCCACCATATATCTCTACAATATTTCATAAGTTGCATACATATTATAACAAATCCTACCAACAAAAATGATTTCATTCTGGAGTAAAAATCAATATCTGCAAATATATTGAGTCATTGCATTATTTCACTGCTGAAACATTTCACCACTGCACTACACATATATTGGGGTGATAACATTGGTGCACTATATCAGTTACTGCATTATATAATTCCTGAACCACACCAAGCTTGGTTTGTTTCATCACTTTATTGAATTGTAGCAGTCTATAAGTTATAATATTTCATGAACTTAATTTGTTCTACTATATGTTTCATCATCTTAGCAAATTATTTGAATATGTTTTTTCAATTCCGGTCCTAAACTTCGGCTCATGTTTTTTCTCCATTACCCTGTGGTATGCAAGCTGTAGAATTTTGTCGCACTTTTTCTCAAATACACCATAACTACCATTCATTTTTACTATTATTAATAATAATCAAATTTAACTATACAAATTACAAGACATCTAACTTGCCTCATTGCTTGTATGTAATGTGGCATATCCATTAAAAGTCTGCTTCTATACACGTTTTACAAGGGTGCTTTATAATGTCGTCCTGTTCACACTGTTTTTCGGTTGTCCATTCTTATTATATAGTATAAACTACAATGTTTTCTTCTAACATTCTTACATATATGATTCTGAACTTTGCTTCATACATATTAATATGTTGTTTTCTTTTTAACTCAAATGTTGTTACAGCAATGTCAGAATTACGTAACTTGTATGACGCCAAATACAGCAGCTTCACACGTCTAATTTATGAATTAAATAATATCAGACTTACTTTTCTAATTCTTTTCTTATCTTATACTATATTATTTCCTCTTAAACACAAATGAACAACTTGGTATTTTTAGAGAGATCATGCAAGCTATCACTGATAAAAGAGGAGGTGTTTTTTTTATACGGTTATGGTGGAACTGGAAATACTTTCATGTGGAACACACTATCTGCATCTTTACATTCAAACCAAGATATTGTTCTAAATGTTGCTTCAAGTGGAATCGCAAGTCTACTTTTACTGGAGGTCGAACTACCCATTCAAGATTCAAGATATCAGTACCATGCACAAAATCATCCATTTGTAACATTGACAAAAAATCTGACCTTGCAGGCCTTTTGCAAATGACAAAGCTGATTATTTGGGATAAAGCACCTATGGCAAATAAATTTTGTTTTGAAGCTCTTGACAAGTCCTTAAAAGATATTACGGGTCATGACAATGTGGCATGTGAACAAATTTTTGGTGGGAAAGTCGTGGTTTTTGGTGGTGATTTTCGACAAATACTACCCATTGTACCAAGAGGAACAAGGTATGATATTGCGCATTCAACCATTAATGCTTCCTACATCTGGGATTATTGCAAGGTACTAAAACTAACAAAGAATATGCGGTTACAAACTGGTTCCAACTCTACTGTTGCAGAAGACATTAAATTATTCTCCGAATGGATTGTTAAAGTAGGAGACGGTCTCATTTCTGAACCAAATGATGGTTATACGGATATTCCAATTCCCCATGAGTTACTTCTAACGGATTACATAGACCCAATTGACAAAATTGTTATAAGCACTTACCCAAATCTACTTCAAAATTACACAAATTCAAGTTTTTTAAAAAGTAGAGCTATTTTAGCATCCAATATTGAGATTGTTGATGAAATAAATGATTACATTACAAATCTTCTTCCAGGTAATGTTTTCTTACAAACAATTTCTCCAACAACATTTTTTCGTTTCGCATTATACTCACATTACAATACATCTTACTTCATTTTCAGGTGAAATTAAAGAGTTTTTAAGTAGTGATTCCATTGATCATTCGGAGGCTAATGATAATGATGCTTACGAACATTTGACAGCTAAATTCTTAAGATGTTTGAAAACTTCAGGATTGCCTAATCATTCCATGAAACTTAAGATTGTCACAACTGTAATGTTAATACGGAATTTGGATCAATCCGAAGGTTTGTGCAATGGTACGAGGTTAACCATTACTAGGCTAGCAAATCATGTCATCAAAGTAAAGATTATATCAGGTACTAATATCGAAAACACTATTTACATTCCACGAATGTCTTTATCACCTTCTCAGCCACCTTAATTGTCTCATTTGCTATAACAATAAACAAATCTCAAGGACAATCATTTGACAATGTTGGATTATATTTGCATAAAGATGTGTTTAGTCATTGTCAACTTTATGTCGCAATGTCAAAAGTGAAGAGCAAGGATGGTTTTAAAATCTTAATCCAGGACAAAGACAACAAACCTTTAGCTCATACAACCAATGTGGTCTACAAGGAAGTTTTTCATAATATTGGCTAGGTAGTTATTTATTTCATGTGGTTTCATAATTCACATGTTTCTTTAGTTTCTAACAATATGCTTCTCTATCAAATTTGTTTCTAATTATACTTATTGTTACCTTTTCTTTTTTTGTAGGAAATGCATGCTTAATACTTATTCTGAATTTATGTGTTATAATTCTCTTCCATGTGTACTCTTCATTCAAATTCAATTATTACACAACAAAGTTGTTCATTTTGATTCCAATTCTTATTGACACTTTTTGTTCTATGGTTTGCAAGAGTAAGTGATACTTATGTACCAAGTTTATAACACTATTGTAGCAAACATTTATTTTGTTAATTTTACTATAGCTTTATATTAATGTATTGGGGCATCACTTCTGTAGATTACATTTCATTGAAGTGAGTTCAGTTTGTACTAATATGTGTAGGTACTGCACAAACTCATGTATTGTGATATACAACATAACTTTCAATTGCTCCATTTTCCCCCGTTTAAAAATTAACAGGTCCCACTTTATATATAAATCAAAATGTATATTACACCCCTTGCTAATGCAAATCAATCCATTAACTGTTTCCAACTTTATCGTATAAGAAAATTCAATAATCATCTTTTCTTATATTTAATCAATATCATGTACTCATTGATACTAACAAATAACGGCTCATCGTACACCCTATGCTACAAAATGTTCTAATCATTATCTTCATATTGGATGGATGTAAACCATAATTAACTTTAAAAATATCCATACACTAATTACATTTAATTTCAATTCTTATCCATTAACAACGTAAATATGGTCACTATTAGATCACAAGAAACTTTAGATTTTTTATTATATATAATTGATTGTTTGTAATTAACTAATAATTCAAATCTTTCTTACAATTGTCAACCATACAAATTATATTTAACAATTACTGATGTTATCAAATAATTTTTTAAACATTTTAAATAACGTGAGCCATATAGTATTAGATTTCCAATTTGATGTAATAGATGTATTTATTCAATAAACTTTTAATTAAAATTTTATAGGTGAGCATCAAAACCATTACAACACCATATCAATCATAATATTATCTAATATTTCTTGACTTTCTTTTGTTTTACATGTGTAACACAACAATATTATTTGCACTATATTACACAATAATATCTACTGCATGATGCTTTTATTCTAACAAATCCTACTTATGTTCATGCTATAACTCAACGTTACTATAAGTCTCATACAATAGCAATTGTGCTATTTTTCTTACTTAATGGCTTTACATGTTTAAACCTTCCAAGATCTATGTTTTATTCAGCATCTACTACTTGGTTTCCCATCCTAACTATTTCCAAATAGCAGACGAATATTCATTCATTATTCATTCTTTAATGCTTAAAAAAGCAGAAATATATTAAACAATATTCATTGGAAAAGTACTACAATACCATATCCATTTAACAAACAAGATTAATTATACAATATCCTTCAAAAAGCATATCAAATTCAGAAACTACAGTCATGAGTACTCATAAGCACAAGGTATCATAATGAAAACAACACCAACTTAACTTAAGGTTTTGACACAACACAAAGCCAACAAAAAGAATTACATCATCAACCGACACTACCAACATCCAAACTTTCTAACTCAATTTCACCCAAATATCTATACCAACCACCCTACAACTTGAACTGACTTTCAACAGTTTAACAACTTCACAACAAGCCTATCACAGGGTGGGTCGCAAAGTATGAATGCTAGACGATCACCTCTTTGCAGTTGTTTCTTTTTCACAAACTGATACCACCAATTCCATATATACATTTCCATGCAATACTTTCGTTTGGAACGGTGGAGCTCACATTCATACCTTTCTTTGGTATCAAAATTAACCAACCACATACGTCTATCAACACCTTGCAAAGCACACCTAATCACTTTCTGCGGAATTTGCTGCACATTTCCATAAATAAGTATCAATATATAGCAGTTTTCTATATTTCTATAACTATTATCAATAACAGGAGTATACAACACTTACTAAGACATTTTTCGCAGCAGTCTTGCCAGAATGGATTTTCCTCTTCCAAACGTAGAATTTTGGCTGCTTTCCCACATCTTCATCACTTTGTTCTTCAACAGAGCTGCATAAACAACAATCATAAAATAATTCCATAACACAACCACTGCATAAACATCTATCATACAACCATGTACAGTATAAAAACAAACCGTTTAAAATGCATCCAAACAGTATAAAACAACTATCATACCAATTATTGCTTAAAATGCTTATAACACATAAAACTTTATATAACATACTAACTATCAAACCTTCCACAACGCTAACTAACTAAAATCGATTATATTTACAATAACCACGAATTCTAACTCACATCATATTTTAAACTACTTCCTAATTGCATCTCAGCAAATCAATAAGTATTATACCTCTCACTGTCTGATGAAATCGAAATGTGAGATGACACAACTAATTTCTCTGGAGTTCCATACTTACTTTCTTTTTGCAAAATTGTAATATAACAAATATCAAAACCAGATACAGAAACATTTATATTTCCAGCTAAAGTATATCAATGAAATCTTGACAACTCGACCTCATCGCTGCAGAGAGATTTCTTTGAAATTTTTGGGTTTGACCCACCAACAACAGCTACAGATGGTTCACCTCTCTCTTTATACTCCTTAAACTCTTCAAAAGACGTCATTGTTGTCTTACCCTTTCTCCAGTTGCAGGACTCCTCATACTCCAGATAGTCTAACTCAAGCTGTATTCTTCTCCATTTTTCGTCCCTGTCTTCATACTGGGAAGACGGACTACAAACATAAAACAACATGCAAATCAATTTGTAGATCGTCTGGAAAAATCATTACAAACATGTTTAATATTTGGTTAACCATCATACTGATCTTTTAGAAAATTAGCATGCAATGATAATACAACCTTGGAATGACACAATGAAACAACATGCAACACATTATCCACCGGTGAATCAACCAACCATTGAAGATGTTCATCAACAGCAAGGATACTACGACAATACAAAATCTAAACGTTTTCCTACAACCAGAAAACATATGATTCTACATACCTTTTTTTTATAAGCAACAAAATATATTCAACGAAGCACTAGGAGTGCTACAATCCGTATACAAAAAATCATCAGATTTCCAACTAAAACAAGGAAATCACCACCTATCTACCCAAAAAATGAATCGGGTTTTTGAACCAATCATAATACGAACACTTTCTTTTAGAAAGAGCCCAACTATCTAACCAAACCCAAGATATGTGTGTAATCCTAATAAACATATCAATATCCGGAATGAAATCGTTAAACAAAATTTGATTTCGACTCCACCATATAATCCAACACGTTGATATCCAAATGAAGCACGCCGCATCGGTATCACAACGCCTACTCATAACTACAAACCATGAAAGCAAAGAATCCGAAACCGAGTGTTGAACCTGCCAATCCAATCCAACCCGCATCACCACCCTCTCCCACAGTTTAGAAATTCTTGGACTGTCGCAAAAAAGGTGGTTAGTATCCTCCAGAACTCTAAAGCAAAAGACACAAGCCGTCTCGTGAATATTTGTGATTACGCCCGTGGCGGCCAGAAATTGTCTCGTCGGTAATCTATAATGAATCAACCTCCAAGATAGAACTTTTGCTTTCAACGGAATTTTAGATTTCCAAATTAAGTCTAAAGCCGTCTTGGACGAAATCTCCAATTCACAAGAATTCTCAGATTGTGTAATACTATAATAGAAAGAAGCCACCTAGAAAGATAGATTGTTTTCAAGATCCCAAAAGTATTCATCAGGTACACCCCTGTCAGGTGTATAACTTACCAACAGAGGCCTAATTGCTTGCCAAAAGAAGTTTGTGACAGTACTTGAAGTAGTATTCTGGCCTAGTATTTTAACTTCATTCCAAATCCATTTATCCTCCACCCACTCTCCCATGTCACTCACAACAAGATGGTTATAGTTACTTCCTGTAAATACCTCAGGAAAGCTGCTGCACAATGTTCTGGATTTAGCCCAAATTGAGTTCCAAAACGAGATCGTCTCACCATTTCCTAATTTGCATCTGATATTGCTCATGAATTTGCTGCCAATAGGACCAACATAAATTTGTTTAATATCTCTCCAACAAAGTGATTGTAAGGCTCCCATGCCCCCATCTTTGCAGTCCATAACACCTTTTCTCAAACATCCGTATTTTTCCTCCATGACCGGTCTCCAGACAGCATTATCATCCACTAAAAATCTCCACAAACATTTTGACAGAAGTGCCATGTTAAACTCTCTGATATCCTTCACTCCAAGTCCTTCATTTTTCTTTGATTTACAAACAACCTTCTAGTTAATCCAAGAGTTGCAACCCTTATCCACTCTACCTGACCAAAGATATCTCATTTGCAATGTAGTTAGTTTCTTTGCAACAGCAGTAGGTAATTTATAGAATGATAAGAAGTGTATTGGCAAGTTCGAAAGCACTGAATTTAGCACCGTAAGCCTCCCACCCATTGATAAAAGCCTGCCCTTCATATAAGATAGCTTCTTTCTGAATTTATCAATAACGGGATACCAGAAATCAACCCTTCTTTGATTGCCTCCAATTACCAAGCCAAGGAAATTAGTTGGTAACGATCGTCTTCTACACATCAAAAACTACGAGGCCGCCACCAAGAAATCTTCCTTAAGACCAACTGTAGCGAGTGATTTTTGGATGTGGTTGCGAAGCACGATCGCTCTAGTACTACAACTCGATTCATTTTTTATCCTATTGAAGCTGATGAAGGAAGGGAAATAGATGTCTTCAACTAACCCTGCTTGCATACTGAGTTTAAATAGTCAAAACTGTTGGTTTACAGATGCTACAAAGATTGGGGTCTCTCATAGGTTATTTTGCAAAAAGGGGTGTTTTGGGCTTATCGGTTGAAATGTTAGGACGGATATATATGAAGGTATGGGATTTTGGGTTTTTGTTTAGTGTGCTCGCTAAGATTTTTCTTTTAATCTTATGCCTACGTATTCCCGTTTTTTTCGAAAACAGGGAAATCAGAGCGATCGTAGTTCCTCCTATTCTATGGGAGGAAAAGAGGTTGTTTTGGTGTCTTGTTCAAAGCCCAAGACGTGAAGCGAAAGGTAGTTTGTATCTTGTTCAAAGCCCAAGATGTGAAGCTAAAGAGTCTATTTGTATCTTGTTCAAAGCCCAAGATATGAAGCTAAAAGGGTTTGACTTTAGAGAGAATTTGTCATCTCTAAAGAGGGGTTTGTATGTCACAGCTGTTTATAAAGGAGAATTACTTTAACTGGGATATGCGAATCCAGCAATGCCATAATTTCCTTTATAGGGATTTCCAACCTGAAGGAGAAGACTTTAACTCAGTGTAGAGAAATGCCATGTTTCCTTAGGAATTTCTCATGCTAAAAGAGGGACAGTGGCATGGATATAGACGATCCAGAGGCTTGCCGCTTACAGCGATTAGATGAAGGGGAAGGAGTTATTGATGTTTGTGTACTGTGAACGAGGCACAACTTTGATGCTAAAAGGTTGATTGGATCAACCAGTGGTCTTCTTATACAAAGCCTAAGAGGAGGCTATTGGCCCAACAAGAGGGTTTTTATGTGTCTCGTATGAAGCCCGAGAGAGAGGCTAAAAAGGTTTGACTCAACGAGGGAGTCTTTTGGTATCTCGTATAAAGCCCGAGATGGAGGCTATTATGTATCTCGTACAAAGCCCGAGAGAGAGGATAAAAGGTTTTGACTCAACAAGGGAGTCTTTTGGTATCTCGTATAAAGCCCGAGATGGAGGCCATAATTGTTAGCTCCACTTGGGAGAATCATTTGTACAAAGCCTAAGAGGAGGCTATTGTGACTGTTTCAGTTGAGTGACAGATCCAATATGCTGATTTAAAGAGAAAATCAGTTCTTGTATGAGCAATGTTGTACTCAAGGATTTGATTCGAGGATCAGGGTTATTTCCTGTTCTTTAAGGAAATAGGAAATCCAAGGGTCTTGAGACTGTCCGAGTCTATGGAGTTCATCTCCTAGTTTTGGAAGGAGCTTGAGAATGTCTTTTGAGACTCAAGGTAATTAGACTGTCCAAGTCTAGAGTTTCATCTTTTGTACTATGCTTTGAGAAACAGTAGTAGACTCTTGGAAATACTGCTCTATGAAGATGACTGCTTTCTATTCCTATACCTTTAGGAGGTCGTCGGGACAATTTGTACGAAGCCCAAGAGGAGGCTGGAAACTTTTAAGAAGCCGAGTGGTCCTTGCATGAAGCCCCAAAGGAGGCTATCATTCCCGGAGGAAGAAATAATTTATACGAAGCCTAAGAGGAGGCTGTGAATACTTCTAAGAAGCCGACGGGTCCTTGTACAACGCCCAAGAGGAGGCGGGGATGCTTATAGGAAGCCTGTGGGTCCCTAAACCCCGAGAAGTTCAAGACAGGCTATTCACAGAGAATAGATCAAGCCAGGAAAGTCTGAGAATTTGGAAGAAACTCAAGAGATGCCATTCACAGAGAAAAGATCATCTCTGGGGAATAGAGTTTCTTTGACAACTTCTACGAGTGACAGTCTATGAAAGGGTTCACCGAGAATGCTGCCTTTCATGTCTCCATATTGTTTAACCCCAAGTGGAGGGAAGACTGTGTCTGGTAATCCTAAGGGATCTAGTTTTGACTATTTACGAGTGATCAACGGGCTTAATGCTAGACGTAGTCGCCGGGGAAACTCTAAATATCTATACTATTATTACACAGTTGATATGAGTTTATGAAAGAAAACTTACAGCGAAACAACCCCACAATACAGTTATATGTATATGAAAGCGGTAAATAAAAGCAATAACCACTTACTCGGTTGTAGAGCTTCCATGTTGTTTGGTTAGTTGTTCAACAAAGAAAGATTGAAAACAACAGTATATTTCAAAATCAAAGGAGAAAGTGCTTTGAAAAAGAAAGATTTGGGGCTTACAGCTCAAGGAGAGGCCCAGGGTTTTATCAGTAAGCGCACTGTTGAATTCGTACAGAGGGACTTATACAAGT
The DNA here is from genome assembly GCA_022829125.1 of Lathyrus tuberosus. Lineage (NCBI taxonomy): Eukaryota > Viridiplantae > Streptophyta > Magnoliopsida > Fabales > Fabaceae > Lathyrus > Lathyrus tuberosus. Next base: position 1,709,117 of record JALAZF010000584.1, on the reverse strand, counting down.
GACTGAGGCCCACAAATTGTTTTCTGTCCAAAGGGATTTGGGTCTTATACTCTCTCAAGAGGCCCTAAGGTTTAAAGAAAAAGAGTGGGGCTTATAACACAAGGGTAGGCCCAGATGATTTTTTGTTTAAAATGGCGATCGGGCCGAGATTTTCTTTTAACGCAAAGGGACTTATACAATATCTGAGGCCCAAAGTTGTTTTTGGTTAAAAGGGGAGTGGGTCTTACACTCTATTAGAGGCCCAAAAGTTTTGAATGGGTCTATTAGCTCGAGGAGAGGCCCAGTTGATTTTTAAAAGGTGACGATCGCTCAGTTTACTTGTACAGAGGGACTTATGCAATGAGTGAGGCCCAAAATGGTTTGTACAAGGGGGTTTGGGTCTTACACTCTCTCAAGAGGCCCAAAGAGTTTAAAGAAAAGAAATGAGTGTTATTACTCGAGGGTAGGCCCAAGGTTTGTTTTTCAAAGGATGATGATCGCGTCGAACTTTTTGAAATACAACGGGACTTATACAATGAGTGAGGCCTAAAATAAGTTTGTATTTACAAAGGATTGGGTCTTACACTCTATTAGAGGCCCAAAAGTGTTTGAAAATGATTTATGAGGGTTGAATTAATCAAAAACCCTAATTTGTTTTCAAAATGTGTTTTAATTGAATAAAAATTCAATTAAAATGATCAAAATTGTTTAACATATGGAAAACAAATTGTGATCGTGGATTAATGCTTCAAAAATTAAGTATTGACCTACAAAATAATTAGAAGTCATTAAAAGTTGCAAAATCAAGGTGGAAAAAATATTCAAAATGTCAAAAACAATTAAAATATTAATTCTTTGCAAAAATATCAATTATATGAAATAAATAATATTTTTGGGATTTTTTGGGAAAATAAAATATTTTAACATTTTTGTGAATTATTAAAAAGAATCAACTCAAAATCATTAAAACTCAGAGAGAAATTAATTTTTGAATCAATTAAATAAAATCACAAAATTCAAATATTTGAATTTGTGAAAAATGGCGCCAAGAACAGCTGAAGAACACGCACGTTTTTCAGTTTTGCCCAGATTTGCATTTTCTATCCAATCTCACTGAATACTTGATTATATCATGCAATCCACATACCAATCAACTCGTTTCAACCTCACGATCATGTCTATGGCAATTAATTTCATTTAAATTAAGCATAAAACAAGAAATCACGAAAAATCCTCAAGAACCCTAAATTATGCATGAAGGCTAGGATTTTTGATACACGATTCAAACAAAGGAATTACTTGAGGGGAAACATTCCATGCATGATTATGAACATTTGGCAAAAGTATTGTGCGAGGAAATATGCATAGATTGAGAGATGACCAAGTCTAGGCTTACCTCTAGGTCGTGACAGCAAGAGCAAATTGATTTCTGAGTAGGAGGTGTTACAGATGAATTGTGATGATATGAACAGCTTCCTTACACCCTATGGAGTGTGTTTGAATGCTTGGACTTGATGGAAATTGGCTGGATCACTTCATGGCATCTCAACTGCAACTTGGTTAAAACCTTGAGCAATTGACTGGTGATTCTGAGAAATCAGTGTTCCAAATGTTGTTTAAGTGTTTGATTAGCTTACATATGATGTATATGAGGTGTGTGTGTGATTGGTTTGAGTGGAATTGCTCTCTAATGAAAAACCCGATAGTGACTTGCTAAGAAAGGCATTTTTGAGAGTGAGAAGTGGATTTTGAGAAAGGCAAGTGTTGTAGGCCTTTGGTGTACTTAAACTGATCACAATTGAGCTCTATTTATAGTAGAGCAAGTTTGTTTTGCAAGGAATAGTGAATGGCAATTGCTGAGTAGGTTTGGCCAATGTTGGCAAATGAAAATCCAAGTCTCCTCTAGCCATTGACTAGAGGTTAGGGCACAGGCTGCTGGTCCCCTTGGTCTTGGATAAGTCTTGACTGAATTCAGTTGCTAATGGCTCAGTCCATGCCACCTTGATGCTTCCATTGAATGCTCCAATCCAAAATTGGAGTCATGTCCTTATTTTAGGCAATTTTAGGTTTAGCATGCCATTTCTTGTTCCAAGGACTTTGGAGGCTTGGCTCAGTGATTGTCCCCTTTAGATTCAATCCTCAGATGTGTCCAAGGTGACGACAAGGCTTGGAATTGGCTGATTTTGGCAAATCTACCAAAAGTGCAAAAATCTGCCTTGGCTTGGCAGATTTCAGCAAGGCAACTTGCCAATGTCATATCTCATGGCTCAAGTTGAATTTGGTGATGTTCTTGGCCATTTTGGAAAGCCCTTATATAATACAACAACTGTTTGATCATATTTGGTTTTGATACTTTTTGGATCCAAGTGAAAAATGTCCCTACATTTGGAAAAAAGTAAGGCAAAATCTGACTTAGTGAAATTTTCACTAAGTGTTGGAACAAAGTGACTTTTCTTGATTTTGATCACTCCATAACTCAAAATCCACGAGGAATTTGGACATAGGTCAGTATGAAGCTTTTGTAGAGGGCAATGAGATCTACAAATCAAGCTTTGGATGGAAAAAAATGGCTTTGTGGTTTAGGAGTTATGATCCTCCAAAGTTGGTACCTTTGTCACTTTTTCATAACTTAGAAAATTTTTCTAAGTTTTTATGGTTACCCCTTTTACAAGTTATCCCACTTTCTTTGATTTTTCTTGATGAATGATGATTCAAATCATACATTAACATCATTTTAGGGTTAAAAATCCATTTTTGTGAAAAATCGCAAAAAGTCAAAGTTGACTTTTGTGCACAGTTGACTTTTTATTCGATTAATTCCAAACTGTGCAATTCTTCAGGAAATCTTGTCCTTGACCTAAATCAAACTTGATGGATATGTTCCATGGGTGGTTCAGATGAAATTGAAACTTGTTGCTCAAGCTTCTTGGATCAATCCATTGTCTCAAATGGATCAATATGGTATATTAGAGACCCTCAAATCATGTCTTGAGGTCTTGGTTCATGATTTGTCCTAAAAGTCAACTTAGGGGTGAATTAGGTCAAGAAACCCTAATTCCTGATTTTTGATGAATGCATCCCTTGAGGCAAAATTGACTTAATGATTGGGTTTATGAGGTTCCATGGAGCACATTAGGTTATGTTTTGAATCTTTGGTTTATGCCCAGATGAAAATTTCCATCTGGAGGCCCTGGTCGACCAAAACCCTAATTTGGTGACACTGGCGATCTTGAGGCTTGATCCACCTAAAAGGGAGCATCCTTGTGCTTAATCCTTGAAGTGGGAGTCCTTTTGATCCTTTGTGTATGTTTGAGAGGTTTAGACAAGTTAAAGATCGTATCATTCCTTGATTGATCCTTTATCTAAACACTTAGAGAGGGATTGAAACCCTAATTATGATTGCAGTGGATGCTCAACCATCTCTGGGGAGACTGATGAGGCATAAAGATACATCCCTATTATGATGATGATTTACATAATGATGGGAATCTTAGTGGTCAAAATTTGGGGTATGACAGATGCCCCTATTTAATCTTCTTAGACACGAAGGTGTGAATGGCGAAGGTATTCGGGCATTCGAGGTGCAAGAGGATTAAATATCAGAATATCCGAAATTTTGACGGCGTCTATGAATGGTAATTCACGCATTCATCTTCTTTTGCTAATCAATGATGCTTAGAAAAGGTAAACTTCCCCTCGATCCTGGTCTTCAGCCAAGGAACTGGTCTCAGTTTATGATTTAAACTTCCCCTCGATCCTGGTTTCCTACCAAGGAACTGGTCTTAGTTTCTGAAATAAACTTCCCCTCGATCCTGGTTTCCTACCAAGGAACAGGTCTTAGTTTCTGAAATAAACTTCCCCTCGATCCTGGTTTCCTACCAAGGAACTGGTCTCAGTTTCTTTTGTCAATAAACTTTATTGACAAGGGACGCTATGCATAGCGGTTTTCCTTAAACTTCTCACCGAATTTTCCCGGGGAGATGCCATTTGATGGAAAAAGTTTTGATGCCAGACTTGTTGGGGAACCCAGTCGTCTGAATTGTAGAGGTGTACAAACTTCTCTGTTGGAGATGCCATTTGTTGACTCTATTTGGGGAATGCGAGTCCCTTGAGAGAATGCTTTCACGCTTGGGGATATTACATCATACTTTTCTCAGGATCTTCCCGGAGAAATGCCATATGATGGGATCCAATTTTGAGGTGCCGATGACCTTTTCATCAGTGGGTTTTTTCGGAGACAAATTACCGTATTGGCGAATCTCTGATTAGGAGGCTTTCTCTCGGGATTTTCCTTAATCCGGGAAAGCAAAAATATCATCTTCAATGGCGAAGAGTGATGTTGACTGAGGGCTCTTTGGTTTTTCAGAGGTTCAAGTTATCAAAGTGGCCGAGGAGCCAACTTCATTCCAGAACTAAACTGGAAGAGAGATATTGTTCAGACGCAACGCTTCCTGACGAGGACAGAACTGACAACTCGATTGAGAGGACTTTTATCACTAGGGGATAAGACCGACTAGAGTGATAGTGATGCAATATGAATGCAAATGTAAATCAATAATGCATGATGTATGTATGTTTATGCTGACAAAACTGATGCGACATACAAACTAATGGATGAACACGACTGGATACTCGGCCATCGCGGGGCGAAGAAGTATCGTTGGTCCAAAAGTAGCAATTCTACCTTGTTTAGGAGAAGTAGTCCTCGCGGGGAACTATGTTGGTCGGGCTTAGGAGATAAGAACTCGGCCGAAGATGTCAGATGGAATAGTTGCATCCGACACTGTTGATCCTTCATTCAGGCGCACTGGCGTAGAAGGAGTACTTTGATTCTGTACTTTGAAGTTCGCTTACTTTTGAAGAAGCGGTTGATGCTCTTTTGATGTTCAACAGTCAAAAGAAATTGCCATCTTTATTTTAAAGCAGAAAGAGTTTTACAAGTAAATTCATTTTTGTTTTATTTCAAGAATCGTTGATCATGTTAAAATGTCGTTCTATAAAGCTAAAACAAATGAGAATTATAAACAAAAGCACAAGGGCCCAAATTTTATTGATAAGATGGAGATCAGCCAAACGCGTGATTCCAAAGAGTATATACAAAGTTAGAAAATGGTAATTTACAGGTGAAATTCTGGCCTGTATATCAGATGTCCTATCGAGATGTCGAGACACTGATATACAACAACAATGAACAAGCTCAATACAAAAGTGTGCATAAAATGTAAAGAACACCAGAAATTGTTAACCCAGTTCGGATCTAACTATCCTACATCTGGGGGCTACCAAGCCAGGGATGAAATCAATATTCGATAGTATCAATTCACTAATAACCACACCCGGTTCAATCAACTCACTTAATCACTACCCTTCCTATGACTTCTACCTAAGACTCCCCTAGGTATGAGGCCCTCCTCAAATCCCTCTTCAATCACAACCCGTGACTGGTTCCTTACAAGATAAATAACAATGGTCGAAACACAAATTCTCAATACTTCACAGCTTATGAGAATTAACACACAGCTACTCAATGCTTAAAAGCTTATGAGCAACCTTACACAACTTACACTACAGTCCTTATACTGTTATCATAAGATACCAGTTAGGCTCACAAAACACAAGCACACAACCCTAAAAATACATGTAAGTTCGACACCTAAAACTAGGTTTACATCAGTCTATTTATAGCTTGAAATCTGGACTGAATTTGGGCTTCAAAGACGCAGCAATTAGACTGCTCACAAATCTGCAAAAATAACTCCAATAAAATAGGTCTTCACTCCAAAGTTTCCTATTATGTCTCCATAATTAGAAACAGCAGCAAATCCGAAAACCAACAAATAACCCTAATCCAAAAAAGCTTTGGATGCCACATAGGATAACCAATTATTCACAGAATATTCAGTTACAAATCATTGTAACAGAATCTGCAATAAAACCTGACTTCACAGCGCGATGTCCTATGAGCAGTCATGGAACATCTTCATTCGACATGTTGAACAGAGAGTAATCTTCATTCAACATCTGCTGCTACATGAGTTTTAGCAAAATAATGCCAACCATAAAACCAAGGAAATAACAATCTCCCCCTTTGGCTTATTTTTGGCTAAAACTCCACTTAAATACCATCAGTATCAGCAGCGGAAGAAAACACCATTAATAGCAGCAAAAAACTCCCCCTCAGCTGCACACACAAAAAGAACTCCCCCTCAGCTGCATTCCCCCTCATCTGCATACACACACAGTCCAACAAACATCTCATCATAGCAACTCCCCTTCAACAGCAGCAACCTCAGCTGCACCTGCAGCACACACACCTCAGCTGCATCTGCAGCACACACACTCTACCTGCAACAGCACAAGCACATAACAATGCTGCTCCCCCTCACACTTACTACTCCCCCTTTTTAGCCATAAATATGACAAAGAGAGGTCATAGACAAATGTCACCAAATCACATAGCAGTATAATGTTCAAAACTAAAACAGAATTAAGTTGTCCTAAAAGAAGAAAGAAAAAAAACAAAAAAAAACAGAAAGTAAACATGCAGATAGACTATAGCTATTCAGCACTGTCCTCTTCAGCCACCTCATCACTTTCACCTTCAGATTCAAAAGCACCCTTCTCAGAACCAGAATCATCAGACTGTTGGACACTTCTTCTATCAGACTCAGTAGATTCACCTTGTCCATCATCTTCAGCCAGCTCTTGCTCTTTAGCAGTATTTCTCTTTTCAACCAAGGCTTTAATCAGCTGCTCGAGCTTTGTCTTCCTTGCTGTATCTCTCCTGATAGATTCTTCCAGCTCCTTGCAGGTTTCTTGCAACTGAGCAATGGCTTTATCATCAAGATTAGCAGGTCGTGAAGTTGAGGAGGATGTCTCAACAACATCAGACACATGGACTCCACCTAGCAGCCTATAATGCAAAGTCATTGGAGGTTTTCTCTTGCTGACCTTGTCACTTCTTACTAAGCAGTCAGGAAATTGATCCAGGATTATTCCACAGATTAAGGATGGAAAGCATATGGGTAGCTTAACAGCGGATGAGCTAGCTTGCTTCAAAACTTGTTCAAAGATATGTGCTCCAAAGTTGAAAGGGACCTTCTTTCCAATAGCATAAATGAACTTTCCAAGCATGGATGAGATGGTGGAAGTATGATTGGTAGAAACCCAGTTTACCACTGTAATTCTGTGAAGGATATCATATTTGACACTTAGCTTCCCAGAAGAGAGCTTTCCTTCATCTGGCCAAACTTTGATGCACCCACCTGTTATCTCCTCACTGATTTCATCATCTGTTGCTCCTAACTCAGCCTGATGGTCCGTAGGTCTCCCCAGAAAGTTATTAATCACTTTGGGAGAAAATTTCACAGCTTTGCCTCTTACATAGACTTTTTTGAGTTTGTTATTACAATCTTCAGGGATACTCACAACAAACTCCTTAAGCAACTTCTCATAACATGGGCCTATGTCAGACACCGTCTTCATCAACCCAGCAGCTTCAATAAGATTAACCACTTCCTTATACTTGTTGAAGTCTTTTCCCAGTCCTCTCTCTAAAGCTACCCTTCTTTGGTTGACAATTTTCCACCTATCAGTTTGCCTGACAGTTTGATCCTCCCTTCTCCCACCGATGTCCTGGACATCAGTTCCAGCATTTGACTCATTCAGGCCTGTGACCCTTCTTTTCTTGATTGGAACCACAACTTTACTCCATTGCTTAGAGGGACCTGCTCCATCCTTTCTTTTGTTACTCTCCACATTAGCAGATTTCCTAATGGTATTCTCTTTTCTACTCTTGATTCCTTGTAGTATGCAACTATTGGTTCCTCATCAGAGTTTTTCTCAGCAACGCTACTACACATCTCAGCCCTCTTCTTGCTTCTTCTTTCCCTAGCCACCTGAACTGGTATACAATTCTCAGTCCGATCAGTAGGACTGCCATTTGTTTTTCCAGCCATGGATGTTGGGACGTCAGACCCGACATCTTTATCAGCTTCACTAACATCAAAGGTGGCAAATCTTCTAAGACTCTGATCTCTACTGAAAACACTACCATCAAGAGTCCTACTATCATTCTTAGTTTCATCCACCCTCCTATTCGAATTCTTTTCAGTAACATTTTTTCTAGGGTTTATCTTATCAGAATAAAACCTAGTAATCATTTTGTCTTTCTTCCTAGATGAAAGGGGTTTAGACTTCTTACTTGACATACTCTCATTTACAGAGTGGGAAACTGGTTGTTTACCTCTAGTGTCAGCAGGAACAACATTCAACGGGGCGATATCAAGGACAAGATCTGTGAGTTTGATCAATCGGTGAGGATCATAGTCTTCATCATTGACTTGGGAAGTTCTTGAATCAGCAGGAGCATCATGATGTTGAGACATTTTTTGTTGCTCACAAAATGCAGTATTGAAGAGAGTAAGAGCAAACCCTAGCGAAGAAGAGTTTTGAGAGAATAGGTTAGATGAAGTTTTTGCACTGTAGGATTGAAGTTGGAATGGGTTAGCTGGGCTATTTATAAGTTTTGGAAATGGGTCCTTATACGCGTGCCACTCACAAGTTCTTTGGTTTAACACTTCCACAATTGTGCTTTCGTCTTTCCACAGATAGCAATCCTCTGAGGTTCTTTCACCTCTCATAACAACAACATTCTTTTCATCCATTATTAAGCATTCATGGGTGGTAAAGATGACCTTAAGACCTTGATCACACAACTGGCTTATGCTTATTAGGTTAGTATCTAATCCTTCAACAAGCAATACTTCTTCCAGAATTGGCTGTCCTGGACAATCCACTCTTCCAACACCAAGCACTTTTCCTTTTGATCCATTACCAAAAATCACCTCATTAGGAGCATGGTACTTAACATGTGACATATATCCACTAGCACCAGTCATATGTCGAGAACATCCACTATCAAAGAACCATTTTTCATCTGTAGAGACTCTGAAAGACTTGTAGTCCCTATGTTCTTTTACACTATCCTTTGAAGTCCATATCCTTTTTGTTTCAACCCAACTCTTTTTTCTACTATACTGTTGCATGAGTTTGGGATAACCATGTAGCTTGTAGCAAAAAGCTTTTTTATGACCAAACTTCCCACAATGGTAGCATGTCCATCTTTGATTCTTCTTCTTTATGAATTTCTTCTGATGTCTAGGAGGCTGTTGCAACATGTTATTCAACATCTTCAAACTTCTCTTATCTTGAACGGGTACTCCCTCAGATTTCTTTCCTTCATTTAATTCATTTGTAACTTCAAATCCAATACCACTGATATTTCTAGCATCTCTTCCTGACTTCAGAATTTCATCAAGTACATCCGAACTCCTATTTAACATTCTGACATTTTTGATCATGTTGTCCAGTTTTGAATTCAAAACATTTACTTCACTTTGTAGATCAGCTATAGTAGACATATGCTCAGTATTCTCAGCTTCTAAATGAATAATGGCACATGCTTGTTCTTCTTTCTGCTGACATACTTCTTCACGTTCAATGCACAACTTCTTATAGGAGATAGCCAGCTCTTCAAAAGTAAGCTCTTCAGATTCTTCATCTGATTCATATACTCCTGTTAAAGCTGTTACCAACTTTGCAGATTTCTCATCAGCGTCAGTTTCAGAATCATCTTCTGACCATGTCACAGATAATCCCTTCTTCTGTCTTTTGAGATAAGTGGGACACTAAGTTTTTACGTGCCCAAATCCTTCACATTCATAGCATTGAACTCTCTTCCCTTGATTAAAGTCTTCTTCAGTTCTGGATCTTCTGCCTCTATCCTGGTCTTTGTTGATGTCGAGAGACTTGTTCCGAACATTTTCTCTTGACTTCCAGTCCATCCTTTTCAACACTTTATTAAATTGTCTTCCAAGCAACACTAGCTCTTTGGACACATCTTCATCTTTGACCAGTTCTCCTTCATCATCTGAGTCATCAGCATTCGACACAAATGCTATACTCTTCTTCTTTTCAGCTTTTTCACCGAGTCCTAACTCGAAAGTTTGGAGTGATCCCATAAGCTCATCCACCTTCATCTTGTCAATGTCCTGAGCTTCCTCTATAGTAGTAACCTTCATATCAAATCTCTTAGGAAGAGACCTGAGAATCTTCCTGACCAGCTTGCTGTCAGACATCTTTTCTCCTAAGGCACTAGAGGCATTAGCTATCTCAATAATGTTCATATGAAAATCATGAATGCTCTCATCCTCTTTCATCTTCAAACTCTCAAACTTGCTAGTGAGAAGCTGAAGCTTTGACATTTTCACCTTTGAGGTCCCTTCATGAGCAACTTTCAGGACCTGCCAAGCCTCTTTGGCAATAGTACAATGCTCAATCAGCCTGAAGATATTTCTGTTGACACCATTGAACAATGCATTCATGGCTTTAGAATTTCCAACAGATCCTTTGTAGTCAGCATCATCCCAGTCCTCTTCTTCCTTCAGAACATCAATAAGATTTCCTTCTCCATCTCTTACCTTTGGAGGCTCCCAACCTTTGATAACCGCTTTCCATGCTTGATCATCCATGGACTTGATGAAGGCTATCATCCTAGGTTTCCAATACTCATAGTTAGAGCCATCCAGCAAAGGTGGTTTATTCAGAGCTCCTCCATCCTTGTCCATTGTACCAGAAAGTACCTTCCCTGAATCTCACCCAGAAACAACAAAGGGTGCAAGCTCTTGATGCCAATTAAAATTCTGGCCTGTATATCAGATGTCATATCGAGATGTCGAGACACTGATATACAACAACAATGAACAAGCTCAATACAAAAGTGTGCATAAAATGTAAAGAACACAAGAAATTATTAACCCAGTTTGGATCTAACTATCCTACATCTGGGGGCTACCAAGCCAGGGATGAAATCAATATTCGATAGTATCAATTCACTGATAACCACACCCGGTTCAATCAGCTCACTTAATCACTACCCTTCCTATGACTTCTACCTAAGACTCCCCTAGGTATGAGGCCCTCCTCAAATCCCTCTTCAATCACAACCCGTGACTGGTTCCTTACAAGATAAATAACAATGGTCGAAACACAAATTCTCAATACTTCATAGCTTATGAGAATTAACACACAGCTACTCAATGCTTAAAAGCTTATGAGCAACCTTACACAACTTACACTACAGTCCTTATACTGTTATCATAAGATACCAGTTAGGCTCACAAAACACAAGCACACAACCCTAAAAATACATGTAAGTTCGACACCTAAAACTAGGTTTACATCAGTCTATTTATAGCTTGAAATCTGGACTGAATTTGGGCTTCAAAGACGCAGCAATTAGACTGCTCACAAATCTGCAAAAATAACTCCAATAAAATAGGTCTTCACTCCAAAGTTTCCTATTATGTCTCCATAATTAGAAACAACAGCAAATCCGAAAACCAACAAATAACCCTAATCCAAAAAAGCTTTGGATGCCACATAGGATAACCAATTATTCACAAAATATTCAGTTACAAATCATTGTAACAGAATCTGCAATAAAACCTGACTTCACAGCGCGATGTCCTATGAGCAGTCATGGAACATCTTCATTCGACATGTTGAACAGAGAGTAATCTTCATTCAACATATTCTGCTACATGAGTTTTAGCAAAATAATGCCAACCATAAAACCAAGGAAATAACAACAGGGAAAAGGGCTACGTTGAAACATAACGACCACTATCCTTCTACCAACTTTGAATTCGGGGCATCCTGAGCTTCTGTCGAAGATGACCTTGACTTGAGTTTTCCTCCGACGGATGGTGTAACTGCTGCTGAGGGACTTGCCTCTGTTGAACATAGTTACTTGCCATTATCCCAAATTTTTTCCTGGATTGTACTTTGATGGGATCTCTACTTCGATGGGGAGCACTGCTTCTATGCCATACACTAGAGAAAAAGGGGTTGCCCCTGTTGAAGTACGGACAGATGTGCGATAACCGTGAAGAGCAAAGGGTAGCATCTCGTGCTAATCTTTGTAGGTTACAACCATCTTTTGAACAATCTTCTTGATATTCTTATTAGCCGCTTCTACCGCTCCGTTCATCTTGGGTCGGTAGGGAGATGAGTTATGGTGTTCAATCTTGAACTCTGCGCATAACTCTTTCATCATCTTATTGTTCAAGTTATATCCATTATCAGTAATGATCTGGCTTGGAACACCATAACGGCAGACGATATTGTTTTTGATAAATTGGACCACCACTTGTCGGGTTACATTAGCGTACGATGCTGCTTCGACCCACTTGGTGAAGTAATCAATGGCTACAAGGATGAACCGATGTCCGTTTGAAGCTTTGGGCTCAATCAAGCCAATCATGTCGATTCCCCATATGGAAAAAGGTCATGGGGAAGAAAGAACCTTGAGATGCGTTGGCGGTACATGAATTTTGTCGGAGTATATCTGACACTTATGACACCTCCTCATGTACTTGTAGCAGTCGGATTCCATTGTCAACCAATAGTACCCTGCTCTCAGAATTTTTCTCGCCATTGTGTGTCCGTTGGCATGAGTGCCAAAGGATCCTTCATGAATTTCTTTCATCAACATGTCTGCTTCTGGTCTGTCGACGCATCGAAGCAAAACCAAGTCAAAATTCCTCTTATAGAGGGTATCACCACTCAGGAAGAAACTGCCAGCCAGTCTTCTGAGGGTTTTTCTGTCCTTCCTTAGTGCCCCAGGAGGGTACTCTTGTTTTTGAAGGAAGCATTTGATATCGTGATACCAAGGTTTGTCGTCTATGACTGCTTCAATCGTGAAGATGTAAGCGGGCCGTTCAAGGCGCATTATGTCAATCTTAGGTAGGTCATTCCATTGACCTACACTAATCATGGAAGAGAGAGTGGCTAATGCATCAGCCATGTGATTCTCCTCACGAGGGATGTGATGAAACTCAACTCTGTTGAAGAAGGGTAACAACCTTCTTGCGTAATCTTTGTAAGGAATCAGTCCTGATTGGTATGTGTTCCAATCTCCCTTTATCTGATTGATAACCAAGGCTGAGTCGCCATATACGTCCAAGTTTTTGATCCTTAAATTAATCGCTTCCTCGAGACCCATAATACAAGCTTCGTATTCGGCCTCGTTGTTTGTACATTTGAACGTGAGTCTGCCGGTGAAAGGAATGTGGGTACCCTGAGGGGTAACAATTATTGCCCCAATTCCGTTTCCATAATGATTAACTGCCCCGTCAAAGATTAGTCCCCACTGGGAACCTGGTTCTGGCCCTTCACTGGGTAGCGATTCATCGCAATCTTTCATTTTTAAATACATGACATCTTCGTCTGGGAAGTCAAACCCGACTAATTCCTGATCGTCAATTAGTTGATGAGCCAAATGATCGGCCAAAATACTTCCTTTAACGGCTTTCTAAGCGTGGTACTCAATGTCATATTCTGATAGCAACATCTGCCAACGGGCAATCCTTCCCGTGAGAGCAGGTTTTTCAAAGACATACTTGATCGGATCCATCTCGGAGACCAACCAAGTAGTGTGACGAATCATGTACTGGCGAAGACGTTTGGCTGCCCAAGCCAAAGCACATCAAGTTTTCTCGAGCATCGTGTATCGAGTTTCACAGTCGGTGAACTTCTTGCTTAGATAGTAAATGGCAGACTCTTTCCGTTTGGTTTCGTCTTGTTGGCCAAGTACACACCCCATTGAGTCTTCCAAGACGGTGAGGTAGATGATCAGTGGTCTTCCTTCCACTGGAGGTGATAGAATCGGAGGATTCAACAGATATTCCTTAATACTGTCGAAGGCAGTTTGGCAGTCTTCTGTCCAAACGCAGTCCTGGTTCTTTTTGAGTAATTTGAAAATCGGCGCACATGTCGCGGTCATGAGGAATATGAATCTGGAGATGTAGTTCAAACGTCCCAGGAATCCTCTGACTTGTTTTTCAGTTTTCGGAGAAGGCATTTCTTGAATGGCCTTGACCTTGTCAGGATCAACCTCAATTCCTTTCTGGATGACAATGAACCCTAAGAGTTTCCCTGAACGGACACCGAAGGTGCACTTGTTGGGATTCAAGTGGAGTTTGTACTTTCTCAACCGCTCAAATAGTTTTGACAGGTGGGTCACATGCTCCTCCTCTGTCTTAGATTTTGCAATCATATCATCGACATACACTTCGATTTCTTTGTGTATCATGTCATGAAACAAAGTAGTCATGGCCCTTTGATAGGTTGCCCCGACATTCTTCAAACTGAACGGCATTACCTTGTAACAAAAGGTCCCCCATGGGGTAAGGAATGAAGTCTTCTCCATGTCTTCTAGCGCCATTTTGATCTGGTTATAGCCCGAGAATCCATCCATGAAGGAGAAAACTTTGAACTTTGCTGTACTGTCAACCAGCATGTCAATGTGTGGTAAAGGAAAGTCGTCCTTTGGACTTGCCTTGTTCAGATCTCTGTAGTCGACACACATTCTGACTTTTCCGTCCTTTTTCGGAACAGGTACGATATTGGCTAACCATTGAGGATATTCTGACGTAGCGAGGAAACCTGCGTCAATCTGTTTCTGTACCTCCTCTTTGATTTTGATGGCCATATCCGGGTGAGTCCTTCTCAACCTTTGTTTTACTAGAGGACATTCTGATCTTAATGGTAAATGATGTTCCACGATGCTGGTATCCAACCTTGGCATGTCCTGATAGGACCAAGCGAATACATCGGGGAATTCTTTGAGAAGATTTATCAATCTCTCTTTGGCAGTTGGACTGAGCAGTGCCCCAATCCTGATTTCTTTTCTCTCTTTTTTTGAACCCAAGTTTACCGTGTCCAACGGCTCTTTGTGAGGTTCAATGGGCCTTTCCTCTTGTCTGAGTAGTCGGGAGACCTCTTCTGGAATTTCGTTGTCAACTTCTTCTTCAGCCCCAAATACTGGGAACTCAAAGTTGGGAGAAGGCATCGGATCGTATGTTTCAACGGAGTTTAAAACAAGCAATCTGCATGACGTGATGATTCGTGTTTAGAAGAGATAGAGAAAATGCAAGTGTGTGCAGTGTATTTTTTTATTACTGCTTGTTTTTATTATTGAATTGTTTTTTAGGATTACCATTTTTCAAGAAAAAGCAAAAAGAGAAAACAACAATTAATGCGGAAATTACAGAACGACGTTATTTTATTAATGAACAAGTCGATTCTTGAAACTACAGCCCTATAAAACAAAACTCCGTCGCTTTGGGTGAAGCGAAGAGGGAAAATTTATAGAAAATGAGCCCTATCGAAACATCCGTTTCACCTGGGCAGGGTGAAAGGTTAAAGATGACAATTACTTTGACTGGTGAACGACCTTCGGAACATCGACAACAACCCATTGGCGGCGAACTCCTCGGTGAATCACAAAGTCTGGCACCTTCCTTGATTTGTCTTCAGAAATAATGCTGATTTCTGGTGGAGCAGGATCATTGGAATCTGTCTCCCAGGCAGAATTGTCGTAGGAGGATTCCCCAGTTGTATTTTGCATAACATTTGTACTCTCAGGCAGATCTCTTCATCCAGTTGGCTGGATATCTTCGAGCCTGATACGAGAGCTTTCGGGAGCGGTGTACTTGACCATGAAGTCGTATTTTCCACTCGGTTGTCCCAAGGTGTCCCACACTTCTACGGAACTGGAGGGGTCATCCCTCTCGATGACGTTGACCTCGGGAAAAGCATAGTTGATGAATTCTAGTCCTGCAAACGTTGCAAATTCATCGTCATGTTGAGTAGTTTCTGAATGACCTGAGTGTTGATCCCATGACATGGTGGAGACACATGTATTCTGTTTAATGATGCTTAGCTGAGTTTCATTACTCGGCTGACTTTCTGGCCCCAAGTCTCCTGGGTAAGGCTGCCACATTGGCAGGCCATCCATCGGGCCATAGTAATTATGGTCAAAGTTGTCTTTCATCAAAGTGTCATCCTCTAATGAATTTGGCGGAGCACGACATCCTTCCGGATCACATCCTCCGTATATCATTTCGACATCTGACCATGGTATAAATCTCGGACTCTGTGCGGGATAGCAAAATGGCATAGACACCTCTTCCTGAGACATATAACTGTCCTCGTTAAGATAGGACTTCCATTCTTCATTTGTGTCGGAGGGATCCTCCTCATTGATAGCATAGACTACTTGAGACACTGGGTGAAGGAAACCTCCACTGTGGAAGAAGTCCTGAATGGGATAAATACTTTCATCGTTAGCAGTTGTCCGGGTACAGGTTGCAAAAAAACCAAGACCCTTCTTTGTTGTATTGCTAGTAGGAATGACAAGCTGTCCCCATCCTGCTGTGTCGGTACTCTCGACTACTTTAATAGCATCTTTGTATGAGGAAATCGAAGTTCCTCCTCCGGATTAATCGTCCTTGTGTAGCGAAAGCACTTGGAACTGGGTTTCGATTATCCCTTCTGGTTCCACATAAGTGGATGACGATAAATTGCTGACGAGCAAGGCCTGTTCCCCACAAACTGTGATGAGTTGGCCGTTCTGGACGAACTTTAACTTTTGGTGGAGGGTCGAGGTGACCGCTCCAGCCTGATGTATCCAAGCTCTTCCTAATAAACAACTGTACGTTGCCCGGATGTCCATGGCCTGGAAGGTGACTTGGAAAGTGTGAGGACCAATAGTTATGGGAAGGTCAACTTCGTCGATAACCGTTTTTCTGGATCCGTCGAACGCTTTGACGACGACCTCGTTGGTTCTTATCGGAGGGCCTTTGAACGATAATTGAGTCAAAGTGGACTTCGGCATAACATTCAGGGCTGACCCTGTGTCTACCAGTACGCTGGCTAAAGCATCGTCCTGGCAGTTGACTGTGATATTGAGTGCCATGTTAGGACGACGACCCTCTTCAGGTAATTCCTCATCACTAAATCCCAAATTATTGCAAGAAGTGATGTTAGAGACAATGCTATCGAACTGTCTGATTGTTACATCCTGTTCCACAAAGGCTTGCTCCAAGACTTTCTGTAGAGCCTCCCTGTGCGCTTCTGAACTGAGTAACAGTGATAATACCGAGATCTTTGAAGGAGTCTGTAACAGTTGATCAACAATGTTGTATTCACTCCTTTGGATGAGCTTCAGCATCTCATCATTGTTTTTAGAAAGGTCGGGATTACTGGATTGACCGACTGATGGATCAGGAGCTTCTGTCTGAAGTTCCTTTTCTTTGTTAAACTCTCCAACTCCTCTGTTAAAGATTCTACCACTTCGTGTTACACGACTGATGTCTGCAATATTCACGATGGAGGGTAATGGAATTTCCTTTCCATTTTCAATTATTGTTGCACCGTATTTGTTAGGGATTGCCTTAGCTGATTCATACGGTAGTGGTCCCGACAGATAGATGACTATGGGAACCTTCTGGTTTTTCTGACCATCGTACGTAATCTTGATCCATTTTCGGTTGGGAATTCTTGATTCGTCAAGCAGAGGGACAATGGCAAAAACATTCCTGGTCCTCTGATGATCAGAGATGACGACAACGTCCTCAATTTGATTGGCAAGGTAGTTCGGCAACCAATTGATGGGTCCAGAACCTGGATATGGGCGAATCTCTCCACGATCCACCTGCCCCTGGAGAGCTGCTCGCACAAGGTAGCACCCTTGGTTACTTTCCGAACAGACTCCACAACGTTCATAATTGTGTGGTGGCACCTGGCCACGCCCACTTTGAATACAATGTAACCTCACTAGGTTAGCTTCCACGAGTCGGACATCCTAACTTTGACGCCGAGTGGGGTTTCTGTTATTGATACTAATTTGCTGAGTATCTTCATCCATGTAGATTGGCATCCACCAATGATTTAACAAGTGCTGAAGTGCTTCCTGGACAAGGGCACATCCCTGATCATTTTCGCAACCCGCTTTACAGCTGTGATAATTATGTGATATCAGGAATCCGAGTCGGACCTGCTCAGCATGCAGCTCTACCAAGTTGGTATTCATCAAGCGAATGTCGAAAATTTGAACCATATTGATCTGATAGGGATTCCTATCATGGTAGTCCTGGATCCATCCAAGATCCATCTGACGCTGGAGGGCCTCCTGTATGAAAGAGCATCCCTGTTAGTTTACCGAGCAAGTCAGACAAGAACTGTAATCGTGCCGCGGCAGATTATGATACTGACTATGCCTTAAATGCATTGCCACCAGGTTGACATTCATCGCACGGATGTCGTGGTTTTGAATGACGTTGGAATTCATGTAAACCATGTTAACTCCACGAACTCGGTGCTCTTGGATCCATCCGAGATCCATCTGTTCCTGTAGAGCTGATTGCACCACGGAACATCCTCGATTGCTTTTAGAGCAGATATCACACTGATGATAATTATGAGGTGGCACATGGCCAGACCCGCTCTGTCTACAATGTATCTTGACCAGATTGGCCCTCAACAAGAGTACATCGTGAATTTGATAGACATTGTTAAATTCTTTCTTAATCAGGTTGACTGCAGCTTTCTCATGTTGAGGAAGCGGGTTCGTAAGAACATTGGGATTCGTATCTTTGAAAGATAAGAGCCCACTCCTAACAAGCTTTTGCACGTCGGATTTGAAATTGAGACAGTTCTCTATATTATGCTCTGATCCTCCTTGATGATAAGGGCATGTCTGATCCACCTTAAACCAAAAAGGCAGATTTTCCAGTACTGTAAGAGGAGACTTAGTCTGGATATGCCCCTTAGCTAGTAGTAACGGAAATAGTTCTGCGTACAACATGAGTATAGGATCAAACCCTGGTGGCCGCGTTATACAGTTGTTGCTATATGGAGGACGAGCCTGCTGAAGAGGCTGTTGTGTCCTTTGCTGATTAGGTTGGCTCTGCGCAACCTGAGGTTGATACGTAGGAATAGGCGCAGGGCTGATAGCAGGAGTTATAGCTGCTACCGGTTGATACCGTCGCCTTTGCTTTCCGAGAGAGATATTCCCAATATCTTGCTCTTTTTTCTTAGGGAGAGCACTACCGTATCGTTTTGTACTACTCGATGATCCAACGTCTTTTATTAAACGTCATTCTCAGACGGCTTCCTCAAGACGAACTCCCATACCGACCATCTCAGTGAAGTCACTGGGCGCACTGGCAACCATTCTGTCATAGTAAAATTAGCTTAAGGTCTTTAAGAAGACTTTGTCATCTCTTTTTCTTTAAGAGGTGGACAAATCTGAGCGGCAACTTCACGCCATCTCTGAGCGTACTCCTTAAAGGTTTCCTTGTCCTTTTGTGACATTGATCTGAGTTGATCTCTGTCCGGTGCCATGTCCAAATTGTATTTGTATTATTGGACAAAGGTAGTACCAAGATCTCTGAATGTACTGATCGTAGTACGGTTTAAACCCATGTACCATTTGAGTGCGGCACCGGTTAAACTATCCTGAAAGTAGTGAATCAGTAGGTCCTGATTCTCCGTCTGAGCTGACATTCGCCGAGCGTACATCACCAGATGGCTCTGAGGGCAAGAGTTACCTTTGTATTTTTCAAAGTCGGGCACTTGAAATTTGTGCGGAACTTTCACATTGGGGACCAAGCAGAGATCTGCGGCATCCTTTCCAAATAAATCCTGACCGCGAATAGCTTGTAGTTCCTTCTGCATTTCCAAGAACTGGTCTTGGAATTCATTCATTCTTTCGAACATGCTTTCGTTTCCACCAGAAGGTATCTATGGAACCTGTCCTTCCGGGACAGTATGCACCACAGGGGGTGGTACCGTGACTACGGCAGTGAATCTTGGCGTTTCCCGAAGTTTGTAACCTTCAGGAGTCTTTAGTATGCCCCTGGCATCTTTGTTTTCCTGAAGTTTGTAACCTTCAGTCCCAGCGGCTTCTGTTATGATTCCCTGATCTTCAGTGATCGGCGGAACATATCCTTCCGGGATATAGTTAACAGGCATGCCCCAAGGACGATCTTTCAGCATTTGATACCTAGGATCATACTTCTCCACTATGGGCATTGAGGTGATCTCTGAGATCACAGTCCTTTGTAGCTGAGCTTCTGCCATTGCTTGCATGTCGTTACGAAGCTTTCTCATATCCTCTCTCAGAGCGTTGATCTCTTCTTTCAACTCTCTATTTTCTTCCTCAAGATCATCCATCTTTTTCTGACGATTGGCCCGAGTATTGTACGAATGAGACGGTTTGACTCTAGAACCGAGACACAAACGTGAGATTCGTAGGTAAGAAGAATACACGATGTGAGAATAATGAATGCAATGATTATATTAATTGTTTTTTGGTTTAATCAAAATAAACTTCGACAATTAGATTGCAAATATCAAACAGTGGGGAAACCCATTTTTATTGAATTCAAAGGATTACAGAAATGGAAATACAGTAGATTACAAGGTGCAGAAACAGAAACCTAAGCTAATGGGTCCCGAGTTCTCTCTGAAGAGAAATCAGGTGCTGATTCTGGTACTTTCCTTTTCTTTGACCGGGGCTCTTGGGCCGTTGTCGGGTTGTAATTCCTTTGCCAGGTGAAAGGAGTGAGCAAAATCCTTTGGTCATCTTGATTCTCTATAACATGTTGCTCCAAAATTTCAATTAGAGTGTCCTTTTATTTCAGTAGTTGCTGTATTTTGATGCACTCCATGTTGAGGGTGCGGTACTTGTTCTTCCAAGACCTCCTCTCCCGTTGAACTTTGTTGAGAGTAACCTGAAGCTTTTCAGTCTCAGTCATGAAGTACATGACAGACTCCCTCGGTGGAAGAACTCGGTGACGATGATAAGGCATCTTTAGCTTGAGAGCTCTAGTTTGTACCCAGTGGAGGTAAGGCTCCACCGAGACACAGTCCAGTTTTCCTAGAGACTCTCGTCCTTTCTTATGAACATGTTTCCAAGCGTGCACTATTTCTGTCTTTAGTGCTCTATCACTTTCTCCTTCCTTGAAAAAAAGACCTTCCAGATGAACACCCCGTGGGACGTGTCTCATCGGGTATCCAAATTGACGACGAACAAGAACTGGATGGTAGTTGATTCCTCCCTTAGTTCCTATAAGGGGTACGTTGGGGAAGTTTCCACAACGGTCAATGACCCTGATTCCGTCATAAATCCTGTTACACCAGTCAATGTCAGAGTTGGTGAGAGACATGATTTTCTACGACCAACGTAAGGCACTCTTGTGATCCCAAAAAGCAGCAGACTTAGGCAAATGAGAGATAAACCATTTATAAAGCAGAGGTACACAACATGCGATCTCCCCTCCACTGTACAAATTCCCCAAGTGTACAGAATGATACGCATCTGTGAGCAAAGTTGGCACAGGGTTTCCAATGAGAAAAACCTTAATGGAGTTGATATCGACGAAGTTATAAATGTTGGGCAACAAAAATAACCTGTAGGTGAGTAAAACAAAGATGCTTTCGAAAGCAGTCACGTTCCCGATACTGGCGAAGTACAGGGCTTTCTTTGTCAAGAACTGGGCTGGAAAACCTTGTATGCCACCCTTAGTGGTCATGTGAGTCCTGACCTCAGACTCGTCCAAATGAATTGCTCTTGCAATGGTCTGATTCTTTGGAATTTCTTCCAGTCCAGAAAATGGAGCTCGATCAGTGATGTGTAAATCAATCAGATGAGAATATTCCTCCAGCGTTGGTGCTAGCTGGTAATCCGAGAATGTAAAACAATGATAGACTGGATCGTAGAACTGAATGAGCGCATCCATGATTCCCTCAATCACATGGACTCTTAGCAGAGATAACAAACCTCTGTACTTGGCTCTGAAAGCCTCTTGGTTTGTAATCATCCTCGCCAAACCTCTTAAATCCTCTAGTTTTGGAATCCTGAAGGTGTACTTATGAGTTCTCCTTCTACCGAAATCCATTAGCGCAATCCTTTTCTCTGATATTTGCAATCACAGTCTTAGTTTATTTTGAAAAGACAGAGAGACTAGAAGAGAAATTTTTTTTAATGTTTTAATGTTTTTTTTTAAATGAATGCATGAATGCAGCACACAAAAACATAGAAAAAACATGGGGTCAAAGGGTCGTTGTCATGAAGTCAAGGCTCTACCCATCCCCAAAGGTTTATACTAGGGTGATTTTTTGTACCTGTACTCAAAATCATCAGCTCCTCCCAGGATAACAAACAGCAAGCGGATCGCCAGCGAGCTGTATGAAATCTTAGAGTAAATGCTATTCATTGAGAATAGATCACCAGCCTCAAATGAGGGTAGTATCGCGTGAAAAATATTTCCGATAGTTTCCGCACTACAAAAGGGTTGGCTCCTCAGCTTCTCAGACGTCACAATCGGCCCATTGCCTATGAGAGGGAATGGGTTGCATTGGGAAGCCTCCACTAAGGTTGATGGTCGACCCCGTCGCCATCACTTATCTTAAGTGTATACTCAATCTTTCCACGTGCGGCATCACACGCATTGTCATTAGCAGAAAAATAAACACATATATCAATTAGGAAAAGCAGTATATATATTTGTCCTAATGTCCTAGACTTTTCAAAAGCTAAGAATCTTATGTTCCTGACAGAAAATGGTTTCTCGGCGGAGTCATCATCCTGTGGTTTCATTCCAAATTAACGGCGTTTTGACCTAAGATCCTAGTGACATCAGGGTTTCAAGAGATAAGAGGAACAAAATGCCTTGAAAGGCGTCATTTTTGTGGTACCCTCTTCCAAGATTTCTACCTAGGAGACGAGAAGAGAACAAAATCCCTAAAGAAGATTCTCCCCAGCAGAGTCGCCAATCTTCTGTAGCGAGTGATTTTTGGATGTGGTTGCGAAGCACGATCGCTCTAGTACTACAGCTCGATTCATTTTTTATCCTATTGAAGCTGATGAAGGAAGGGAAATAGATGTCTCCAACTAACCCTGCTTGCATACTGAGTTTAAACAGTCAAAACTGTTGGTTTACAAATGCTACAAAGATTCGGGGTCTCTCCTAGATTATTTTGCCAAAAAGGGGTGTTTTGGGTTTATCAGTTGAAATGTTAGGACAGATATATATGAAAGTATGGGATTTTGGATTTTTGTTTAGTTTGCTCGCTAATATTTTTCTTTCAATCTTATGCCTACGTATTCCCGTTTTTTCCGAAAACAGGGAAATCAGAGCGATCGTAGTTCCTCCTATTCTATGGGAGGAAAAGAGGTTGTTTTGGTGTCTTGTTCAAAGCCCAAGACATAAAGCGAAAGGTAGTTTGTATCTTGTTCAAAGCCTAAGATGTGAAGCTAAAGAGTCTATTTGTATCTTGTTCAAAGCCCAAGATATGAAGCTAAAAGGGTTTAACTTTAGAGAGAATTTGTCATCTCTAAAGAGGGGTTTGTATGTCACAGCTGTTTATAAAGGAGAATTACTTTAACTGGGATATGTGAATCCAGCAATGCCATAATTTCCTTTATAGGGGATTTTCAACCTGAAGGAGAAGACTTTAACTCAGTGTAGAGCAATGCCATGTTTCCTTAGGAATTTCTCATGCTAAAAGAGGGACAGTGGCATGGATATAGATGATCCAGAGGCTTGCCGCTTACAGCGATTAGATGAAGGGGAAGGAGTTGTTGATGTTTGTGTACTGTGAACGAGGCACAACTTTGATGCTAAAAGGTTGATTGGATCAACCAGTGGTATTCTTATACAAAGCCTAAGAGGAGGCTATTGGCCCAACAAGAGGATTTTTATATGTCTCATACGAAGCCCGAGAGAGAGGCTAAAAGGGTTTGACTCAACGAGGGAGTCTTTTGGTATCTCGTATAAAGCCCGAGATGGAGGCTATTATGTGTCTCGTACAAAGCCCGAGAGAGAGGCTAAAAGGTTTTGACTCAACGAGGGAGTCTTTTGGTATCTCGTATAATGCCCGAGATGGAGGCTATAATTGTTAGCTCCGCTGGGGAGAATCATTTATACAAAGCCCAAGAGGAGGCTATTGTGACTGTTTCAGTTGAGTGACAGATCCAATATGCTGATTTAAAGAGAAAATCAGTTCTTATATGAGCAATGTTGTACTCAAGGATTTGATTCGAGGATCAGGGTTATTTCTTGTTCTTTAAGGAAATGGGAAATCCAAGGGTCTTGAGACTGTCCGAGTCTACGGAGTTCATCTCCTAGTTTTGGAAGGAGCTTGAGAATGTCTTTTGAGACTCAAGGTAATTAGACTATCCAAGTCTAGAATTTCATCTTTTTTTACTATGCTTTGAGAAACAGTAGTAGACTCTTGGAAGGACTGCTCTATGAAGATGACTGATTTCTGTTCCTATACCTTTAGAAGGTCGTCGGGACAATTTGTACGAAGCCCAAGAGGAGGCTGTAAACTTTTAAGAAGCCGAGTGGTCCTTGCATGAAGCTCAAGAGGAGACTATCATTCCCGGAGGAAGAATTCATTTATACGAAGCCTAAGAGGAGGCTGTGAATACTTCTAAGAAGCCGACAGGTCCTTGTACAACGCCCAAGAGGAGGCGGGGATGCTTATAGGAAGCCTGTGGGTCCCCAAACCCTGAGAAGTTCAAGACAGGCTATTCACAGAGAATAGATCAAGCCAGGAAAGTTCGAGAATTTGGAAGAAACTCAAGAGATGCCATTCACGGAGAAAAGATCATCTATGGGGAATATAGTTTCTTTGACAACTTCTACGAGTGACAATCTATGAAAGGGTTCACCGAGAATTCTGCCTTTCATGTCTCCATATTGTTTAATCCCAAGAGGAGGGAAGACTGTGTCTGGTAATCCTATGGGGATCTAGTTTTGACTATTTAAGAGTGATCAACGGGCTTAATGCTAGACGTAGTCGCCGGGGAAAGTCTAAATATCTATACTATTATTACACAGTTGATGTGAGTTTATGAAAGAAGACTTACAGTGAAACAGCCCCACAATATATTTATATGTATATGAAAGCGGTAAATGAAAGCAATAACCACTTACTCGGTTGTAGAGCTTCCATGCTGTTTGGTTAGTTGTTCAACAAAGAAAGATTGAAAGCAACAGTATATTTCAAAATCAAAGGAGAAAGTGCTTTGAAAAAGAAAGATTTGGGGCGTACAGCTCAAGGAGAGGCCCAGTGTTTTATCAGTGAGCGCACTGTTGAATTCGTACAGAGGGACTTATACAATTGACTGAGGCCCACAAATTGTTTTCTGTACAAAGGGATTTGGGTCTTATACTCTCTCAAGAGCCCCTAAGGTTTAAAGAAAAAGAGTGGGGCTTATAACACGAGGGTAGGCCCAGATGATTTTTCGTTTAAAATGGCGACCGCGCCGAGATTTTCTTTTAACGCAAAGGGGCTTATACAATATCTGAGGCCCAAAGTTGTTTTTGGTTAAAAGGGGAGTGGGTCTTACACTCTATTAGAGGCCCAAAAGTTTTGAATGGGTCTATTAGCTCGAGGAGAGGCCCAGTTGATTTTTAAAAGGCGATGATTGCGCCGTTTACTTGTACAGAGGGACTTATACAATGAGTGAGGCCCAAAATGGTTTGTACAAGAGGGTTTGGGTCTTACACTCTCTCAAGAGGCCTAAAGAGTTTAAAGAAAAGAAATGGGTCTTATTACTCGAGGGTAGGCCCAAGGTTTGTTTTTCAACGGATGATGATCGCGTCGAACTTTTTGAAATACAACGGGACTTATACAATGAATGAGGCCTAAAATAGGTTTGTATTTACAAAGGATTGGGTCTTACACTCTATTAGAGGCCCAAAAGTGTTTGAAAATGATTTATGAGGGTTGAATTAATCAAAAACCCTAATTTGTTTTCAAAATGTGTTTTAATTGAATAAAAATTCAATTAAAATGATCAAAATTGTTTAACATATGGAAAACAAATTGTGATCTTGGATTAATGCTTCAAAAATTAAGTATTGACCTACAAAATAATTAGAAGTCATTAAAAGTTGCAAAATCAAGGTGGAAAAAATATTCAAAATGTCAAAAACAATTAAAATATTAATTCTTTGCAAAAATATCAATTATATGAAATAAATAATATTTTTGGGATTTTTTGGGAAAATAAAATATTTTAACATTTTTGTGAATTATTAAAAAAAGAATCAACTCAAAATCATTAAAACTCAGAGAGAAATTAATTTTTGAATCAATTAAATAAAATCACAAAATTCAAATATTTGAATTTGTGAAAAATGGCGCCAAGAACAGCTGAAGAACACGCGCGTTTTTCAGTTTTGCCCAGATTTGCATTTTTTATCCAATCTCACTGAATACTTGATTATATCATGCAATCCACATGGCAATCAACTCGTTTCAACCTCACGATCATGTCTATGACAATTAATTTCATTTAAATTAAGCATAAAACAAGAAATCACGAAAAATCCTCAAGAACCCTAAATTCTGCATGAAGGCTGGGATTTTTGATACACGATTCAAACAAAGCAATTACTTGAGGGGAAACATTCCATGCATGATTATGAACATTTGGCAAAAGTATTGTGCGAGGAAATATGTATAGATTGAGAGATGACCAAGTTTAGGCTTACCTCTAGGTCGTGACAGCAAGAGCAAATTGATTTCTGAGTAGGAGGTGTTACAGATGAATTGTGATGATCTGAACAGCTTCCCTACACCCTATGGAGTGTGTTTGAATGCTTGGACTTGATGGAAATTGGCTGGACCACTTCATGGCATCTCAACTGCAACTTGGTTAAAACCTTGAGCAATTGACTGATGATTCTGAGAAATCAGTGTTCCAGATGTTGTTTAAGTGTTTGATCAGCTTACATATGATGTATATGAGGTGTGTGTGTAATTGGTTTGAGTGGAATTGCTCTCTAATGAAAAACCCGATAGTGACTTGCTAAGAAAGGCATTTTTAAGAGTGAGAAGTGGATTTTGAGAAAGGCAAGTGTTGTAGGCCTTTGGTGTACTTAAACTGATCATAATTGAGCTCTATTTATAGTAGATCAAGTTTGTTTTGCAAGGAATAGTGAATGGCAACTGCTGAGTAGGTTTGGCCAATGTTGGCAAATGAAAATCCAAGTCTCCTCTTGCCATTGACTAGAGGTTAGGGCACAGGCTGCTGGTCCCCTTGGTCTTGGATAAGTCTTGCATGAATTCAGTTGCTAATGGCTCAGTCCATGCCACCTTGATGCTTCCATTGAATGCTCCAATCCAAAATTGGAGTCTTGTCCCTATTTTAGGCAATTCTAGGTTTAGCATGCTATTTCTTGTTCCAAGGACTTTGGAGGCTTGGCTCAGTGGTTGTCCCCTTTAGATTCAATCCTCAGATGTGTCCAAGGTGATGACAAGGCTTGGAATTGGCTGATTTTGGTAAATCGACCAAAAGTACAAAAATCTGCCTTGCCTTGGCAGATTTCAGCAAGGCAACTTGCCAATGTCATATCTCATGGCTCAAGTTGAATTTGGTGATGTTCTTGGCCATTTTGGAAAGCCCTTATATGATACAACAACTGTTTGATCATATTTGGTTTTGATACTTTTTGGATCCAAGTGAAAAATGTCCCTACATTTGGAAAAAAGTAAGGCAAAATCTGACTTAGTGAAATTTTCACTAAGTGTTGGAACAAAGTGACTTTTCTTGATTTTGATCACTCCATAACTCAAAATCCATGAGGAATTATGACATAGGTCAGTATGAAGCTTTTGTAGAGGGTAATGAGATCTACAAATCAAGCTTTGGATGAAAAAAATGGCTTTGTGGTTTAGGAGTTATGATCCTCCAAAGTTGGTACCTTTGTCACTTTTTCATAACTTAGAAAATTTTTCTAAGTTTTTATGGTTACCCCTTTTGCAAGTTATCCCACTTTCTTTGATTTTTCTTGATGAATAATGATTCAAATCATACATTAACATCATTTTAGGGTTAAAAATCCATTTTTGTGAAAAATATCAAAAAGTCAAAGTTGACTTTTGTGCACAGTTGACTTTTTATTCGATGAATTCCAAACTGTGCAATTCTTCAGGAAATCATGTCCTTGACCTAAATAAAACTTGATGAATATGTTCCATGGGTGGTATAGAGTGTATTGAATCATGTATTAGGGCTTGAGAGCATGTCCTGGTCAAAAGTCAAAGTTACAGTGACTTTTCCCGCGAAACCCTGACTGTGGTTCAGATGAAATTGAAACTTGTTGCTCAAGCTTCTTGGATCAATCCATTGTCCCAAATGGACC
The DNA here is from genome assembly GCA_022829125.1 of Lathyrus tuberosus. NCBI lineage: Eukaryota > Viridiplantae > Streptophyta > Magnoliopsida > Fabales > Fabaceae > Lathyrus > Lathyrus tuberosus. The sequence continues at coordinate 1,681,065 of JALAZF010000584.1, read as the reverse complement.
AATATGGTATATTAGAGACCCTCAAATCATGTCTTGAGGTCTTGGTTCATGATTTGTCCCAAAAGTCAACTTAGGGGTGAATTAGGTCAAGAAACCCTAATTCCTGATTTTTGATGAATGCATCCCCTGAGGCAAAATTGACTTAATGGTTGGGTTTATGAGGTTCCATGGAGCACATTAGGTTATGTTTTGGATCTTTGGCTTATGCCCAGATGAAAATTTCCATCTGGAGGCCCTAGTCGGCCAAAACCCTAATTTGGTGACACTGGCGATCTTGAGGCTTGATCCACCTAAAAGGGAGCATCCTTGTGCTTAATCCTTGAAGTGGGAGTCCTTTTGATCCTTTGTGTATGTTTGAGAGGTTTAGACAAGTTGAAGATCATGTCATTTCTTGATTGATCCTTTGTCTAAACACTCAGAGAGGGATTGAAACCCTAATTTTGATTGCAGTGGATGCTCAACCATCTCTAGGGAGACTGATGAGGCATAAAGATACATCCCTATTGTGATGATGATTTACACAATGATGGGAATCTTAGTGGTCAAAATTTGGGGTATGACACCAACACCTATGATGCAGCTTTTTAAGAAGTTGACCGTTAAACCATAAATGAGTTCAAAACCTTGAAGTATACTTTTCAGCCCCCATAAATCATTTCAAGTTCCGTTGCACAAAATTAAAGTGTCGTCTGCGAACTATACCAGACTGCACGTTTTAGAGCTGTTAATGTCGAAGCCTCCCAACATGCCCTTCAAGTTCGCACGTCTCACCAATAAAGCAAGACCTTCTACAACCAGAACAAACAGTAGTGGTGATAGAGGATCACCCTGCCTGAGACCACAAAAAGCTTTGAAGTCCTTTGTCGTGCCACCGTTTATCAAGATACTAATCCAACAGTTCATCACCGTCCCACGCATCCACATTATCCACTTGTCTTTAAACTTCATAGCCTGTAGAATTTGTGAGAGAAACTCCCAGTTAACTGTGTCACAAACACTAGCAAAGTCAACTTTGAACATTAAGCAGGGCGACTTTCTTCTTTTCGCCAAATCGAGTAGCTCATTGGTTAACAATACACCATATAATAATTGTCTGCCAGGAATGAATGCAGACTGAGAGTGAGAGACTAACTTCCCAATAAATTTAGATAGTCTGTTTGCCAATAATTTTGAGATTATCTTGTACATGCTTCCAACAAGACTTATAGGTCTATAGTCTTCGATACGCTAAGGCTGATCCTTTTTAGGGATAATGGCTATGAACACTGACACCATGTCCTTTGGCAAGTTACCGTACTTGTGGAAATGTCTAATGGCCGCTATCACTTCCCCTCTAATCGTACTCCAACACTTCTTGAAGAATTCAAGGTTATAGGCATCAGGACCAGGGCTTTTATTCCCGTCACAACCTTTAATTGTGTCCCATATCTCACTATCAGAAAACTCCTTAGTTAGGCAAGAATTCTCTTCATCAGATAATGTAGGTAAATCCTTCATTCTCAACGTTGTTTTAATAGCCATTCTTTGGTTGAATTTTGCCTCAAAAGAATATGCAAAAACTCTCTTAATATTCTCAACACCTTCCACTAGTTCTTCTCCTACTTCAATCTTAATTATAGCATTTCTACGTATTCTATGTTTGATGGAGATATAAAACAGTCTCGAGTTACAGTCACCAAACAAAGTCCAATTGGACCTAGAATTTTGGCTTAGAATGTTTTCCTTGTACTTAAGCTTCTTCCACATTTCAGTTATATTACTACTTCTAGCTTTGATTTGTTCCTCGGGCATGGGATCATCTTGTAACACCACAGAGTCTTCAATCTCATTGAAGTTTCTCACCCCTTCATCAATCTTAGTGTCTATCCAACCAAACACATGCTTATTCCACCAATTCAGTTTTGTTCTCAACTCCTTGAGCTTTCTCCCCAGGACATAAGTTGGGCTACCTATGATGTGCATTCCTTTCCATTCAGTTTCAATATAGCTCAGAAATTCAGGATGATTTAACCAACAGTTAAAGAATCTGAAGGGCTTTGGGCCCCAATTGGTTGTGTTTGGTTTCAACCACACTGGCTTGTGATCAGAGATATCTCTCAAGCCTACCTCTTGATTGATAATCCTCCATTTTGAGCATAACTCCTCCGACATCAAAAATCTATCCAATCTGCTGCTACAAGTACCAGTAGAGTTGACCCAAGTGAATTTACTTCCCCCCATCGGAACATCCACTAACTCCATAGCCTCAATGAAATTTTCAAATTCTTCCATAATATTACTTAATTTATAAACAATACCATAATTAGATTTTTCTGCACTTAATTTTTTAACTGTTTTACTGTTTTGTAAAAGTAATACAACTGTTTTATTTATTTATTTTTTATTTTTGATAAGCAATTGTATTAATAGGGAGAAACAGGGATTCTCCAACCCAATACAAACACCAAACAAAAGAGAGAGAAACCGACAACCAAAGACCAATCGAAAAAAACTACAACTCCTACGGCCGAGAACCGACCAACTCCAAGACAGAGAGACAACACTGATAAACAAGACCTCAACAACACAGAAACCATCAGAAAAAATTGAACCTAAAGCTCCAAATGCACCAAACGGCAATGATCCTCACAAAACAGCCCGAATCCTCCTACCCTAAAACGAACAAAGCCAATACCAACGCAAGGCGAGAAAGCTAGAAGAAAAAGACGATACCGGCGGAAACCCAATCCAAACAGCAAAAAACCACAGATGGACAGAGAACTTTGAAAACCCCTTCACTAGAAATGTAAGATACACCCACGGACAATGAAGGAAGCAAATATTATGTCCTACCATTGGCAATAGCCTTCCTACGATTTAATTCATCTCTGTCACGCATTTCAAGCCCTTTGATAACCTGCTCGAATGCTTCGTCGCCATCATCAGCTTCAATGCCCAAGAGTTTAATCGATTCCATCACCTTCCTAGGAACACTATCCAACTCCACTTTACATCTGTGATTGCTTCTGCAGATATCAGAATCATCAATCGAAAAAACTCTCTCTGGGATAGCGGAGAGGTCATCGCCTTCAGCAATAACGGGAAGCACCGGGAGAGGGTTCTTAACAGGAGAAAGGGAAATCCTTGACTTAGTAGGAACACGCTTTAACAAAACCGAAGGAGATGCACTGATTAAGGATGAATAAAACGAAGGAGAGAATGGCATCTGGGTCTTGTAAAAATCAATCAAAGGTTTTTTCTTTTTTGGTTTGGATCCAACAAACCACCTCGAAGGCCCACCAAGGGAAAAAGAAATTGGGTAAAACCTTTCAGGACCCACATTCTTAGACAAAAGCAGACCCGTATCATCCTTAAACGCCAGATCATTCACTTGATTCGATATACCCTCAGCTTGGGTAGATGACAGAACAGGAGGCGCGACAAACGAAGCATGCTCAAAAGCAGGATTGACTTTTTCGAGGGGGTCAGCCACCCTACTACTGTCACTAGTATCGCAAGCAGTCGCTACACCCAACGAATCACGAACATAGGACTGAAGGGAACCTGAGGAGCTACCTGCAGCAGCAGATAAGCTCTCAAAATCCCTTTTGCTGGTTACCTCCCTAGGGCTAGAATGACAAGACTCAGTAGCTTCTGATACATCCCCAGGAGTCCATGAGCTATCATTGTCGCTGCCAACAGAATCCTGATAATCGGAAACTTGATCGTCCACACCACCACCGTCCAGATTCCCAGCATCAGACTTCAAGAAGCATTCAGTTAAAGAAACAGAGAAGATGGAATCGTTGATCTCGAGGACCAATTCCTCATTAAAGATGAACCTCCAACTAGTTTTGATAAGAATCCTAGCCTCGTCAAACCTAGAGTTCTTCAAAGTAACATCATCAGCTTTAATGAAAGAGCCAAATTTCTTGACCATGTTACAAAACACATCGTTATTCCAGGCAAAACAAGGTAGACCCAGGCATCTAACCCACACATATCTCACAGGATCAACGTCCTCGATAGACCAAGGTTTCAGAGTTGAGAACCAAGAGTCGTACCAAGGTTTAGAATCCACGATAAACTGTTGAATACCATTGTCATTTTTAGATTCTAATAAACATTTGCTAGCACCAAGAGGAGTAGCTAAAATGTCGAAGAATCCTTCTTCGTACAGAGAGTGTTGTATCGAGGAAGGATTACGATCCTCCAACACCACACCCACGAAGGCCTCGATAAATCTATTAGGAACAAGAACAGCTAACTTGATGCGATTCGAAGGAGATAAAGGCTCCTGCATCACATCAGTCCGGCGAGAAATGCCTTTGTTGACCACCTGGGCAAAGGAGACCTTTGGAACAACTCTAAAACTATCTCTCCCGTTATCTATGCGGGCAGCCATGACTTTACTAACAAGGACATCATGCTTATGCACAGGGTTATCCAAAAGAAAGCGCAAAATGTTCGCATGAATCTTATTACCGTCAATTAAGATACTATCTAGTTTCGTCGCCATAAGCCTCCGGTCATGAACTTTCCTAAACCGTGCAAAACCAAATCTCCTACCTCTTTTGTCCCTCATACCAAGGATGTAAACCTCAGAAATAACTCTATACACCATAAAAATCTCAAATAAATCTTTAGCAAAAAAGTTATCCGGGAAGTCTGATATAAAGAAAGAGGTCAGAGGCTCTCCAGCAATAGCACCTTTACCACCGTTCTCCCTCCAAACTGAAAATCTAGGAACATCCTTCAACTGTTTATTGCGATTAACGGACTTCCAATCCATAGGAAAAACACCAAGCAGAAACAATAAGCAGGCTACAGACAAGCAAAGCAGTAAACAACAGATAAGCAAGACCGAACTAGTACCAAGGCCCCTAGCCCTAAGGCTAGGAGTTTAAGCCGAAAATACCAGTCAGCCTTAAGTGTTGTTGTCTACTGGCTTAACGAAGGAGGAGAAATGTTTCAGTAGGATATTGTTTATGTTTGATACTAAGTTTTCAGAGATACTAGTTTGGTTTGCTTTGTCATTTATTTCTACAACTGTTTTATTTTAAATAACCTAATATTCTTATATTTGTTTTTCCTTTTTTCCAACAATGTATGAAATCAAATAACTATTTTGAACACATCTTAATATATTTGTTATCTATTCTGTAATCAATTTGTTTCAAACACATCTTAATATATACATGCTCTTACCCGTGCGGACGCACAGGTCTTCTACTAGTTGCATTAACTAAAGATAAGAATGACTCCAAGGCATTTATACAAGTGTTTCAAAATGATTGAGACCTAAAACATACAAGTACATAACCGAAAAATACAAAGACTCGGGATTGTAACCGGTTACACCAAATGGTTAACCGGTTATAACTGACACTAAAACAATAATACCTACAGTGATAACTGGTTAACTTCAGATGTTAATTGATTACACCCTTGATAATTTACCTTATTCTTCGTTTCAAAAGTAAAAATGCTCTTATTGTAACCGATTACATCCCCATATTAACTGATTACAATACTTAATTAATCAAAATATTTTTAACATAAGTAACTCATAAGATATATTGAACAATCTCCAAATAAAAATCGTATCCCACATTTTCTTAAGCCCATTTTAACAACTTTAGAAATGACTTCTAATAGCTTAAGGTTCACCCAAAAAAATAATTGAAAAAAAAAGTAATTTTTCTTCTTAATTTCTCATTTTAATTTCTATAAAAGGAGCCGGAAAAAAGAAAAAAAGTAGACAAAAGTGTCTTTTCACTAATGACAATTTTAGTATGTAGAAATTGTGTCTCATTTGTATTTTCACACGCTTGCGAATCGTTATTGATTCTATGCTTCTCCAACCCTTGCCCTAGGTTTGAGTTCCCTTCTTCAGTCGCATGAACACAAGGCGTCCTTATTTTCAAACCAATTTCGATCGTATATCTCCTCAACAATCCCTGGTAAGTTCAATCTTCTATTAGTTGTTAGATTCAATCTTCGTTTTTTTTATACCAAAATTAGTAATTTATGTACTTTGATCGTTTCCTACAAATTCTTTCTGTCTAGATTTTATAAAACCACTATTCCTATGAATCAAGTAACTAATGTGATTATTGGATTCTTGTACTCTCCCAATTATCTAGGATGGACAGTGTTATGTAGATGCATAGCAAGTGTTTGATGAAATGTTGATTTGGTTCACAAAATAAGTAATATTATTTGATTGTTCCATAAATAATGTGCAGCCACAATTGATTTGTTGAAGTGTGACGAGTCTCCGATTCTCCGGATTCTCCGGATTCTCCGGTTTTCTACATTAAGGTGTGTAATTCTCGCCATTAAACTATTAAAAATATTAGTGCATTCAGTTTTCATTTTTCTGGTATAGGGGCTGTTCTAGGGTTGGGGTGTTGTGCCTTTTTGCGGTAATGTCCTGCTGTTTGATTGTTTTGTATTGACATATATGTCTGGCTTTTAATATTGAAAACTTTGGTTGTGGATTTCTCTTTGAATTGGGGTTGGTAGAAACAAACTTTTGTCAGTAAAGATGCAATAGGTATCTGCGTAACTCTAACATTAGGGCTTATTGCTAACAACAACACTAGGGCTTATTGTTAATTACTAACAACACCAGTATGCAAATTAGTACCAAATAGGGAATCCAAAAAACATATTCTAAGCTATGATTAAGACGTTTTATATATATGCGCCTCGCAAAAAAACATGGTTAAAAAGTATTATTGTCTGGTTTACAAGACTTTTCTAAGTGTAATCAGGTTTTGAGTACCCTTTGTACTCTCTTCAATATATTGCTTGCTTAAAAAAAAAAAAAAAACAAGACTTTTCTAAGTTAAAATTGGATTGGGGTTGGTAGAAAGAAACTTTAGCCGGTAAAGATGCCATAGGTGTCTGCATAACTCTTAACACTGCGGATTATTACTAATTAACAACAACATCAAACAGCAGTTTGAACATTAGTTCCATCACCAAAGAGGGAATCCAAAAAAACACAGTCTGGAGGGCATATTTTTTAAACATACTGCATTGACTTCTCTAACACAATTTAAAATAAAAAGTTATTTCTTGAGACAGTGAATTTTTCTTTTTATTAAAAGTATCATCAAAGATTTTAATCTTTGATATTAACATAGAGTGGAATGTGAAACAATCGAAGATATTCTTGAATATTATTCAAGAAAAAGATATTTTAAAGAATTTTGAGATTGCAGAGTAGTTTCTCTCAAATGAAATGTTAAAAGGAATATTTAGAAACGTATTTACAAAATCTTCTAATTGATAAATATACAAAGAAACCATCATGAAAATGATAAAATTTGTTGTTTTTTCTTTTTTTTTTTGAAAAAAGTTGTTAAAGTTGAAAAACATATATTAAAAGTAACCTCTGAATGGATAATAAGAAACTGCAAAATTAGAAAGAATCCATAAAAGAAATTGGAAAATTATATTAGTGTTGTAGTATTTTTAATATATATGTAAAAAAAATCATTCTTTCAATGATAATTAATATTCATTAATTTTGTTTTCATAAAAAATATTGATAAAACTTTCATTCAAGAGTAATAAATATCCTATAAATTTATTATAATAGTTCCAAATTTATATTTTACTATTTAGATATTTGTACACGAATTTTATAAAATAATATTATGATTTATTTAAATAGTGAGATCTAAAATAATATAAATAAAAGGAAGATTAATTATAGTTTTAGTCCTCTTATTTTATCTTATTCACGAAATTGTCCCCATATTTTAAATTTAAACAGTTTTGATCCCCTCACACTTTTGCACTTAAAATTAAAGATTTTTAATTTTTTTAAATGATAAATTTTTATGTAAAAAAATGATAAATTTCTTGAGTAAAAAAATGATAAATTTCTTGTGAAATATGACAAATCATCGCATATAATTCTGGTGTGGGCCTTTAAAGATAATAATATAAGTTAAAAAACTTATATTTCATTAATTCTATACAATAAAACATGAGAGGGGGACCAAAGCTATTGGAATTTAAAATAGGAAAATTAATTTTGTGAATTAGATAAAATTGGGAGATCAAAACTGCAATTTAACCTAAAATAAATTATATTACCATGTGAATGTAGATTACATAAGTAATTTATGAACTAAATTGTATTGAAATTGTATTATAATATGAACAATTTGTAACTATTTTATATTATTGTGTGATTATATATTTTTGATTTTATTATTAATTATGTTGGTTGTATTATTATAAACACCTTATTGATTAAATGAATTTTAATACAAATAATAATAAAACAGTATTGGGTTCGAATTCTTTTTTAATAGAAAGATAAATGAATGTTTTTCATTAATTTATTTTTAATTTCAGAATATTTAACAATATGAATTAGATTTGAAACATTTATGTAAAGCCTCAAAATCTATTATCCAATACAATTTTTTATTTCATTTAAATTAGAAAGACTTTATATTATGAATACAAATAAATTTCGCAAAACTCTCACCATTCCATTTCTCAATATTTTTTTTATACTTTTTTTATTCCTTTTTTTATTTTCTTATTGTTAAATTCTCTCATTTTTTTCTCTTCCTAACTCTCTCTCAAACAAAGTCAATATTAACAGGGTTTAAGGATAATAATACTTACATGCACTTTTTTGGTTAAGAGTTAAATTATGGATGGTAAAACAAGTAAATTGAATGCTTAATGAATGGATTAAACTAATTTATTAATCCATTATAATTTATTCTAAAATCTTCTAAGAAGTTCAATCTATTTTTTCTTTTAATCATAAAAATCATTTAATCAATCTATTAACACATTTTCTATGGACAAAAACTATACATCCCATCAATCTATAATTTTTTATTAAAATTATATATTATTTAATAATTTAATATATTTTAAAGGGTACATTTTAATAAAATTATGTTTTGAATGATAAATATCTTTTAAGATTAAATTTATTAAATAAAAAATAGTTTTTGAAATTTCTAAATTAAATTTTAAAATAAAAAATGAAGAAAGTAGAATTATGACTATACATTAAATTTAAATAAATTCATAATTTAATAATAAATTATTAAAAAGAAACATGGTGGTCGGTGGAGTCGTCCTCCCTTAGTTTGGAAAGAGGAGCTTTTGGAGTCTTTTAAAAAGGATTCTTCATGAGGTTGCGAGGTATGGGCATGAGGACCTTAAGGTTTGGAAACTTGACCCAATTGGTGGCTTTTCAGTGAAGGTTGTATATGATTATCTAATTTTCTTTAATGGGGTACTAGAGAACAAGCCTGAGGTGGTACTTAGGGTATTTGTTAGGGTTGGAAGAGTTGGGCACTTTTTAAAGAAGTTGTGTTCTCTTGGTAGCTCCTCAAAATTCGGTTGTTGACTAGGTAAAATCTCTTGAGGCAACAAATTGTGTCTAGTAATAGTGCAATTGGGAGTGTAGTGTGTGATGAGTCGATGGAATCAATTGTTCACCTGTATGTGTTGTGTGATGTTGCCTCAACCATATGATATAGGGTTTTTAGGTGGTTAGGACAACCAGACTTCTACCGTAGTCGATTTTAGGCATGTTTGACTTGTTTCAGGGTTTAGGGAAGGGAAACGTGACATCTTTGGGTCTGATCTCGATCTGACATTCTGTGGTCTAGGCTATTTGGAACAAAATTTATTTTAGACAGGAACATTTGATGGTTAACCTATGGATCTCAAAGATTATTAGTCTGGAGTGGAGGTGGCTTCATTCACATGCTTTTGGTTTCAACGTTACTTTGGTAGATTGGGAGCAAGACACGCTCTAGTGACTGAGTATTTAGGGGTGAGCTGGGTGGCCAATGCCCTCTTTTGTTTTGATAGGTGTTAGGTCTTCCTTCCTCTAACTCACTCTCTCCGAAAGTCTATCGGACTTGGTGTTTGAGTTTAAATCAGATCTGTAATTGGTTGGTTTTTTAGTTGTATGCGACTCTTTGGTTCTTTGTCGTTTTTGGGATGTGGTTAGCCATTTTTTGTTTTAGTTTGGCTTTGTTAGGCGTTCTTTTTGTCCTTGTGCGCTATTAGTTTTCCATATACACCCGATTCTCTCTTTTTTGTTTAATATATGATCCATGCTTTGCTATTTAAAAAAACATCAATGTCTAAGTGTGGTAGTTGTTGGCAACATAACTCCTTTGACTTACCATTGAGTGAAACATGAATAATTGATTTTGTAATGCATATTTAAAATTCAAAATGTTGCTCTACAACGCAGTGATGATAAATTTGTATATTAATATAAAATATTGACATAAAGTATAACTTTTTTTATAAGTAAAACTTTCATTCGTTGGGAACACTAGGGGTACTCCAACCCAATGAAAACAAAGAGAACATCTACACCATCAACAACCTTCCTAAATTTACAAAAATTCAAGAGGGCATTTATGTCAATCATAAAAATTACATCTTAAGTTGATGTTAGAACCTATAGCCAACCAACGCCGCGAGATTAGAATGATTATATCAAACAAAATATCGGGATTGGCAACTTCATCATTATAAATAATCTGGTTCCTTGTCTACCAGATACCCAAACAGGTAGCGAACCAAATCATGAAAACAAATGATTTGGAACAATTTCCTATCAACCTTACAAACCAGGCCATAAGATGATCGAAACAATTAGCCTCAACCAACTTCGGGATCCCCACCCAATTCCAAATCTTCTGCCAGACAAGACTAATCCGCGAGCAAGATATAAACAAATGATTATTGTCTTCCACAAAATTAAAACAGAACACACACACACACACACACACACACACACGCACACACACACACACACACATACACACCTTATCATGTATATTGGTAATCACATTTCTAATGTCAAGATTAGAATGTGTAGGCAATCTATCAAGAAACAATCTCGACCCAAAGATCTCCATCTTCAAAGGGATATGCGTCTACCAAAGTATGAACAATGAAGTTTTGAGCTTGATTTTCAGGTCCTCCAACCCAACCTCCATAAACAACCTATTGTAGCAAGATTTCACAGTGAAACAGTTGTCAGATACAAGAGGCCAAATGAAAACATCTGAAGCTCCAAAAGTTGGACAAACTTCAACCAATAACACCAACAATTCAGACAGTTCCAAAGCCAAGCCACTGCTCAGTTCAAAATTGGTAAAACATATGTCCTAAATCCAAAGCAACCCCTCCCACCTCCACATGTTTCTCACCAACACAGATTTTCTATCAAAAGCTTCAAATAAACCAGGAAAGAGGCACTTTAAGGGAGGCATGAGAAATCGTCCCCAATTCTGCAAGTCAGTAGCTCAGGAAAACCATCAAGCTCCAAAGAATCAACTTAACCCATCAAATCTTTCTGCCAGAATGATTCTAGACTCAAAACCCTTGGGACATCTTTGGATACAATTCTTCTAATGATGTTTTCATACCTAGCTTCCAGAATCCCTCGCCAAACAATATCTTCATATTTTATGAATCTCCATATCCATTTAGATAACAAAGCTTTATTAAACACACCAACATGTTTAACACTGATCCCTCCAAAATCCTTAGGTTTGCATACAAAGGTCCAACTTATCCATGCCATACCTTTTCTCTCCAACGAGCCTGACCATAGGAACCTTCTTTGAATTGAAACAATTTCCTGAATGACTTTGACAAGAGCTTTAAAGAAGGATAAATGGTGAACAAGGAGGTTCATCAATACAAAATTAATCATTGTAACCCTTCCTCTAATGGAGAGCATTCTTCCCTTCCAACTTGAAAGACGGGATTTGAAACAAGAAATGAAAGGCTTCCAAAAAGAAATTCATCTGTGGTTACCTCCAATAGCGAGGCCAAGGAATTTTAAGGGTAGAACTTCCTTCTTACAAGCCAAAAACTGGGCGGCAACCATCAAGAATGAATCCTCCACCTCAACACCATAAGCTTACTCTTTGAAGAATTAATTTTCAGGCCAAGCACGATCTCAAAACCTCTTAAAATAGCTTTGAGACCCCAAAGATTTGACCATGATGTGTCACATACCATGATGGTATCATTAGCAAATTGAAGCAAATTGATTAAGACTTCATCGTTAAATCTGAAATCCCTAAGGATTCCTAGTCCCGATGCCTTTCTTACCAAAGAGGCTAACTTTTCAACCACCAAAGAGAACAAGAAAAGAGACAAGGGGTCCCATTGTCTCAGACCCCTAGACACCTTGAAGTCTTGAGTTGTGCCACCATTCACTAAGACATGCATATAACTTGAAAAGACTCCCCCCCCCCCTTCATCCATCTCATCCATTTATCTCCAAACCGCATTGCCAATAGAACCTTCTCAAGAAAATTCCAATCTACACAATCAAAGGCTTTGGAAAAATCAAGTTTTAACGACAAACAACTCCTTTTCTTTCTCTTGGAAAAGTCAATTATTTCGTTTGCAACCACCACCCCATCCAATAGTTGCCTTCTTAGTATAAATGCAGTTTGTGTCTTGGATATCAGCCTTCCAATAATCTTTCTTAAGCGAACAACCAGCAGGTTGGAAATGATTTTATAGATGCAACCAATTAGGCTAATAGGCCTAAAATCATCCAAGCCCCGAGGGTTCTCAGACTTAGGGATCAGAGCAATGAACGAGGAGGTCAAGGCTATATGAAGTTTAGTAGAGCCATGGAACTCCTTTATACAGTTAACAAGATCACATCCAACCACCTCCCAACATCTCTTTAAAAACTCCATATTAAAGTCATCTGGACCAGGGCTTTTGTTACCATCACAATCAAACACGGCTAAATGGATTTCCTCTGTGGAAAAAGGCTCCCCCAACATTAAATTTTCTTCTAAGGTTAATTTAGAAAAATCAGAGAAATCAAAGTTTAGTCTCTGAGTACAATTCTTCATAAACCTGGCTTCAAAATAGTCCTTAGTAGCATTCTTAATAGAGTTAACATCTTCTACTAAGACAGATCCAATTCTGAGAGTTGCAATTGAATTACTTCTATTTCTACATTTTATCAGAATAAAAGTATCCCGAATTAAGATCCCCCTCTTTCACCCACTTCATTCTTGAATTTTGTTTAAGAATGCTTTCTTTCAACAGGAGGCTATTCCAAATCTCTTCTTGTGCCACACTTCTCTTGATTAAATCTACCTCTGATAATGTATCCCCAACCCACTCCAAGTTATCTTCAATGCCATTAAGCCATTTAATCTCAGCTTCTATTCTCAAATCCACCTACCCAAATACATTCTTGTTCCATCACCTCAATTTTATCCTAAGAGCTTTGAACTTTTTTGATAAAATATGAGCATCACTGTCTAATTTATGAATCAAATTCCAATCTTTCTTCACAAACACAAGAAAATCAGGATGATCAAACTAACACCTGAAAACCTTAAAAGGTTTGGGACGCCAATTCAAGAACTTGACTTTGATCCACACAGGTCTGTGATCCGAGATGTCCCTATCCCCCACGAATTAAGCAGCAATATTTCACTTCTCAATCAGCCCCTCAGTTAAAAGCAATCTGTCAAGCCTGCTTCTACAACTCCCATTTTCTTTAAACCAAGCAACCCTATTACCAACTGCAGGCAAGTCCACTAAGTCCATGACATCTATGAAGGTGTTAAACTCCTCCATCTCAACAGCACAGCTCGAGCCCCTTCCTCTCCTTTCCTCCTTAGTCTTAATTGCATTAAAGTCACCACCCACCAGCCATTTTCCATATGGAGCTTTTGACTTTAATTCAATTAATTCAAACCACATCTTCCGTTTCTCTACTATACTACAGGATGAGTAGACATTGACAATGTAACAGTTCATCCCCTTCCACGAAGCATTAATACCCAAAAAAACCATTTCCCCTAAAACTTGAAATGGGACAAATGGCTTTCTTTCTCCAAATTGATAGAACCCCACCTGATTGTCCACTAGCATTTAAAGCAGACCGGTCACAATCTTCATTCCCCAAATGCTATGAACAAGCTTGTCTTCCATATTCCGCTTCTTCGATTCCTGAATTAGACAAATGCCTACATTCCCATTGGAGAGAATCCGCCTGATCCTGCTTAATTTGATGGAATTTCCACTCCCTCGAATATTAAAGGTGACACATTCATGGAACCCTAATAGCTTCCTCCCTCGAATCTTCAAACGCTTTCCTATCTCTGACAATTCCTTCAAATAGCTCGTCGTCTTCATCACCCTTGATTCCTAATTCTTTAATTGTTTGCCACACCTTAGCTGGGACATCCTCCATGGCTCTTCTGACATGAAAATTAACCTGGTTGACATCAGAGGCATTGATTGATTCACATCAAAAAATTCAGCCCCCCGAATATCTTGATGTCGAATCTTCCACCTCAGGGAAATGAAGAACAATGTTGGATGACAGATCAACAAGGTAACAGGGGACAGGGTGTTTGATATTAGAATGAATAAAATGGAAAAAATAAGAAGGGGAAAAAGGGATTTTTATATTTTCATAGATGTCGTTGATGAGTTTCTTTTTCCTTGATCTAAACCCACCAACAAAAGACCTGGCCCAATAGGGGGAACATGAGATTGGGTCGGAACCAACAGAGTCTAGGCCCACCACTACAAGTGGATTAGAATATTGAGACCTAGTAGAATTACAAATCGCTACAGAAATTGCAACTGGCAACGCCTGAATCAAATTAGTAGCAGGCTCCTGTCCCATCAGTAACTTATCATGACTGTCCCCATTTAATGAACCTGCACCCACACCCATGTTATTAGTACTTTTTCTATCTCAATACTTCTAACAATTCGCTTTTCACCAGACACGTCAACCCTATCTTGGTCAGCCGCCCCCAAGTTTACGCCAACAATCACTTTTCCCAACTTCTTGGTATTTTCTACCAAACTTGCTTTACTCAGAGTATAGGGAATTACAACATCATGATTTGATTTCTGCACACCCCGAGAACCGTTTTCCCCAAACTCTCCTCTTCCACCTCTTCTGAAGACACCCACGCTTAGGCCCATGCATATCTTCTACGAGTTTAACCTTGTAAATTCTATCATTGATCTCTACATTGAATGTCTCATTCAAATTCATTGATTACTTTGTTTTGATAAAAAAAACGTACCACATCCATCATTGACAACTTGTCTGTTTCCTCATCACATTATACAAACTCACCCACTAGACCAGAAATGAACTTGAAGAAATCAGTACGCCATGCATGGCATGGTAGACCATAACATTTGATCCAAGTCAGTCTTTCATTATCTATATCCTCCGGTGACCATGGATAGATGTCGAAAAACCAGCGTGATACCCAGGCTTTATCCTCATTAATCAGTGCACGAATATCTCCCATATCAGTTTCCTCCAAAAGGCACAAATTTGCACCCATTGGAGTAGCTTTAATACAAAAATACCCTGCTTCTAATAGTGCATTCTGGACATTGTAGGTTGAACCAGATTTCTCCACTACCCCAACAAAAGCCTTGTCAAACCTAGCCAAGTACTTCTTATATATGTTAAACTGAAGGTGGGCAAATTTCAGTTTAACCTCCAATTCCTCCCTCCTCCTCTTCTTGTACCTTGACAGGTCCCTATCCTCTTTAGCCCTAGCCTCATCGCCTGAGTTGTTTTTCCTCTGAGTCACTTGAGTGTAAGAGAACCCTGGCTTGTTTGTTTACCAAAACCGGTTGTCAGTTTGCATCCCATATCTGTTTCCAGCGTCCTCCGTCGGTCTATCTTGTTTGTTGTCCGCCATGATCTCTCGTTGGAATCTGGGAATTTTAACATGGATCTTCCTGCCTTGAATATGAATTCTATCTAGTTTCTCCGCCAAGATTCTTTCATTCGTAATTTTCCTAAAATGAACAAAGTCAAATCTTTTATCACGTTTGTCTCTCTTCGCCGGAATGAAGACTTCCACCACCAATTCAAACTCCTTAAATACTTCGACCATGTCCTTAGCCTCATATTCCTCCGGGAATTCCGTGAAAAAGAATGAAGGTAAAAGTTCCCCTTCTCCATTTCCTTTACCTCTTCTTGCAGTCCATACAGAAGTTCGCTTCGTCGCTTCTTTATGAGTTCTCCTGCGTCGTACCTCCACCCGTTTCTCTTCGCCACCCATTCTTGCTACTTAGTTTCTTTATAATTAATACACAATTAGACTAAATATAGCTACATGAAAAAAAAAAGGAAAAGTGAAAATAGCTGTATAAAGTATAAGTTTAATTTAATTATATTGTGGGAGTTGGTGTGAGACTTAATTTAAATTTTTTGTTGGTTTTATTGATATTAAAAAATATAGCCAGACTTTAAAAAAACATTGAGAAGTGTGTAAATTAATATAAAAAATAAAATGAAGTCCATTTAACTATTAAGATGGATGTTATGGATGACATTTGAAGGCATGTGACATCGTTGTGAGATTGATCATCATTTACCATCATGCTTATTAAATTAAGATTATATTTTTTTTTTGAAAAGCCAATCAGATTAATAGAATACCAGGAGTATTCGCTCGACAAAGGATACAACAACGAGAGAAAATTCCCGAACCAACTCCACTCTTCACCCTACGCTCCAAGAGGATTAATGAAAAAAGCGAAGAAGTTAGAGTTGGGATGAGAAGTTTCAGACAAAACCGACCACTTCCAAACTAGAATCTTAATCTCCCAACATATGTTATTTAAACTAATATGTTCTTTCCTAAAGATAAAATCATTTCTAGCCTTCCACAAACACCAAACAATGGCTATCCAAAAAGAACCTAATCTACCCGACTCGAATTTGTTTTTACCCTCTTCTATCCAACGGACGAAATAAATCCATTTCCAGCCTACATAATTCAAGTAGCAACCACACCATTCACTAAAATAGTTCCACAGAGAATCTGCAAAGGAACAGTTAAATAAAAGATGCTCCATGTCTTCAGCTTCACTTCTGCAAAAGCAACACAAAGAATCCTGAAAAACCAGCCCTCGTCTCAAAAGGTTATCCACCGTTCCCAAACGATTCCAAAACATCCTCCAGCCAAAAGTTTTGAATTTAGGTGGAATCTTCAAAATCCATAGCAGATTAAATGCATCCTTCTGAGCAGAGTGAGAAAAACTCTGCACATGCGAGGCGGACAGAAAACCATATAAACCGCGAACCGTGAAACCGGAACCATTACCCAGCTTCCAAACAACAGAGTCCTTCACTCCCTGAACAGGAACCACCAGCTGCAGAAGGACTTGCAGATCTTGCATCTGCTTGAGATCATCACTGTTCAGAGCTTTAGAGACGCCTAGGTCTCCCCACCCCCAGACCCCATTGTTGAACGCACCAAGAGACCGCACCGAGTTATATTTTGTGTTGCATCCGACAAAGAGGGAATTAAAATTAACAGTGAGCGGAGAGCTAGAGAACCACGAACCAGTCCAGAACGGTATTGTGTGGCCTTCCCCCAAAGATTGAGTAACAGAACCTGCAAAAGAAAAATTAATGTTAGATGTAACCGCCTGCCACTTGATTAAGTCTCTCCACCAAAACGAAGACGACTGCGATGGTTTATTTTCTTCAGCCAACATATTTCCTTCAATAAATCCATATCTCCCTTTGAGCACCTCCTTCCAAAGAGATTTAGAGTCCTCCAAAATCTTCCATTTCCACTTAGTTAGTAAAGCAAAATTGAATTCCGCCAAATTCACGATACCGAGCCCCCCTTTATCTTTGGGGCTGCACACTAACTCCCAATTAATCCAATGGATTTTTGACTTCCCTTTTTTACCACCCCACAAAAACTACTTCCTGAGTTTATCGATCCTCTTAATAACAGAAGAGGGAACCTTGTAAAACGAAAACCAAAAAACCGGTAAACTTGACAAAATTGAATTTATCAAGACCACTATTCCCGCCATTGACAAGCTTTTCCCCTTCCAAATAGATAGTTTCGATTTAAAGATATCAACCAGAAAATCCCAGGATTTGATTCTCCTAGGATTGCAGCCAATGTGAATACCCAGGAACCGAAAAGACGGTTTGTCAATGCTACATGCGAGGAAGTTTGAAGCAGCCTCTAAAAAATGAGTACTCACATTGATACCCATTAACCTGCTTTTGAAGTAGTTAACCTTTAAACCAGAGATGAGATCAAACCCTCTAAGTAGTGCCTTTATGTTCCAAATGTTTGACCAATTTCCTTCTCCCATGATGAGTGTATCATCCGCGAACTGAATAACCTCCACCCTTTGAGAAGAGCTAACCAAGAATCCCTTGAACGCTCCACATCCGGTTGCATTCTTCATCATTTGAGTTAGACCTTCCATAACTAGCACAAATAAGAATGGAGAGAGAGGGTCTCCCTGACGGAGTCCTCGTTCAGCCGCAAAGTCCTTGGTTGGGCTACCATTCACCAAGACGGATAAATGACAGTTGAACACGCAAGCTTCCATCCACCTCTTCCATTTGCTACCAAACCCCATTGAGACGAGCACCTTACGCAAATATTCCCAATTAACACAGTCATAGGCTTTTTCTATGTCCACTTTAAAAAGAATGCAGTCGTTACCTTCCCTGGTCGCCATATCCACGATCTCGTTTGCGATCACAACTCCTTCAAGCATCTGACGTCCAGGAACAAACGCCGACTGGCTCTGAGAAACAAGCCCTCAAATGACCCTCTTCAACCTATTTGCCAAGAGTTTAGCCAACATTTTGTACAAACCTCCCACCAAACTAATTGGCCTATACTCTCCAAGATGAATCGGGTTGTCGACCTTTGGAATTAAAGTGATGAAAGAAGAAGAGATTGCTTTTGGAAAATACTCATGAGAATGAAAGTATTTCAAGAACTTGGAGATGTCCTCCTTCAAAAAGGACCAGCACTTCTTAAAGAACACAAAATTAAAACCGTCAGGCCCTGGGCTTTTCGACCCTTCACAACTCCAAACCGCTTCATGAATTTCCTCATATGAAAAGGGAGCCTCCAAAAACTCCGCCTCCCCCTCCTTCAGTCTATTAAAACAACCCTCTGTTAAGAAAGGTCTCGAGCCCTCAGGTTCAGTGAATTTAGCCACGAAAAAAATCCCTAACGGCCTCCTTGACTTCAGCCACTGAGTCCACACTGTCATTCCCTGAACTCACAGAACCAATGAATTTTCTCGTTTGTCTGCCCTTCATAATGTTATGAAAATACCTAGTGTTTCCATCACCCTCGAACATCCAATTTCTTCTAGCTTTTTGAATAATCATGTTGTCTTTAATGTGCAAATTCCTCCACGTCTGTCTGCACGCCTCCACTCTAAAATGCACCAGGTTTTCGACTTCGGACTCGTCACAGGTAGCCAACTTCAAATCAATATCGTTCATCTTATCAAACCCCTCCTCTACCTTGAGATCATACCAACCAAACTCTCTTCTGCTCCAATCATTGATTCGTTTCTTTAACTCTTTAAACTTTTCTTTAATGACATAATCGCTTCTCCCAGTGAAAGATATCTCTTTCCATTGCTTTTCCACAAACTCTAAAAAAAGAGGATGCTCAAACCAACAGTCGTTAGACTTAAAAGGTTTAGGGCCCCAGTTGAGAAGTTTGAGCTGAATCCAGATAACACAGTGATCCGAAACATCCCTCCTACCCACCTTCTGGTCCAAAGATCCCCATTTATTGATTATAGAGAGATCCACCAGAAATCTGTCGATTCTGCTCATCGAATGCCTATCTCCACTGAACCAAGGAAACCTGTTACTTGAAACAGGAACATCTATCGTTCCAAGATCATTAATGAATTCTTCAAACTCTCTTGCCTCCAGACATCTGCTCGTTCCATGTCTGCCTTTCCTCTCAGAAACCTTGGCCACCGCGTTGAAATCACCTCCCAAAATCCAGTCCCCATCGGTATATCTAGTTTTCAGATCAACTAGATCCCTCCACAAGTTCCTCTTAGCTTGAATATCACACCCTGAGTATATGTTAACCAAAAAGAAAATTGCAGAATTCCAAACAACCTCAGTTCCAAGAAAACCCTTACCCGAAAAAGACGAGTAAGCCTTTACGGTTGAATCCCTCCATACTGTAATAATCCCCCCTGAATTACCCTGCGATTTTTTGAAAGACCATCCAACCTCATAATTGAAACAAAAACTCTTAATTGTTACCAAATCAACAAACTGAAGTTTAGACTCTTGTATGAAAAAAACATCAGCCTGGCCAGAGTTAAAAATCTTCCCAATTCTCTTTCTTTTTGAGAGATTTCCTCCACCTCTTATGTTAAGAGATCCAATTATCATTTGAACTTCTTTTGGATCTCCTTTTTTCCGTTAAACCTAGCTTTATCAGCCCTGTCCATCTCATTGAGTTTCTTAGCATAGTCACAAGAGTTTTCAGATGCAACCACACCAAACTTCTTGGTTGCACTCCAAACTTTTGAACCAACCCCCGATTCCAATTGATCCCAAAATCTGAGATTTCCCATCCTCATATCCGTATTTAAGGTTTGAGCACAACATAGAACTTCACCTGCAGAAAAATTGCCTGTGTCATTCGAGAAAACAAAGTTTTGCCCGACAACCTGAGTTTCCAGCACACGGGAAAATTCTCCAAGTCTGCCCGCAGTATCCAAAAGTGAGCAATCCTCTATCGGATCTTCAGAAGAAATTGGGTCGGGTAGAGATACTAAGCCCAAAAGCCTCTTAACCTTTTTCTTTTTCGGCTTAGTTTTGGGCACCGGCCCAAAGACTTCCACCACTTTTTTTGAATTTAATCCTCTTTAGAATTTTTGTCCTACTACCATTCAAAAGCCTGTTAGAATTTTTGACATTTGCAGAGGAAACTTTAGGATCCACAGCAATTAACGACTCCTTTGTCCTTTTCACCGTAGCTTCAGCCAACCTAGGATCAGAACTGGCCACTTGGCAGCTAATAAAGCTGCATCGAAACCCGCATTCTGTTGTTTAGACCCAAGGCTAGCACTTTTGTCAACATCATTGCTCCTGAGACACGTGATACCATCCCATAGCTTCTCTTTCTCAGAGACAATCTCCCTGTTAGCGGATGAGCAAAACTCACCTTCCTCTAACTCTGTCAAATTTTTCAGAAGCTCACCGGACTCAGGGACCTCGTCATCACCTCCCCAGCAACTCCAGTTATCCTCCGAATCAGAAGATAGTTTCCCCTCCTCCGTCCTCTTACCATTTAGAGAGCCAAAGATATGAAGAGGACCATGAGAATCCTCTGTCATTTTGATACTAAACACATCTCCATTGATCCTCACATTAATAATCTCATTGAGCACTACAACACAATTTGTTCTAACCATAATATGTGCAATATCCATGCATTCACCCTTAATCGTATTCTCGTCAACACAAATGTATTTTCCCACCGTTTTGGCTAAAAGCTCAAAAAATTTGAAGTTCCACGCGTGGCAGGGAATGCCATAGCAACGAAGCCATGTAACCCTCTCCTTGTCGACATCGTCTTCCTTCCACTTCCTAATTTCAGAAAACCATTGCTTCCACCACGATTCAGCTTCCCTGATAAGATCTCTAATCTCGCATTCCTCACTCTCCTCCAGTAAACATAGGGTTGCTCCTAACGGAGTCACCTTGATTGAAAAATACCCTTCCACCTCAAAGTTTGTTTGGATGTTGTAAGACGAACCTGGAACGTTGACCACTCCAATGTAGGCTTTCTTTAATCTACTTGAATCTTCTTCCTCCGGCTTATAGGAAAGCAGAACCGGAACCTTACGGGGTTGCTAGAGCGTTGAGTTCCCACCACCCCCATTAACCACATCAACAAAGGATCTAACTTCGGAAACGCTCGCCTTTTTGACATGGTTGTTTCCTACAGCTTCTTTCCCTTCCTTGAACCTCTGGTTATTTCCAACTTTGTTGAAATCCTTCTTGTAATCCTGTTGCCCTCTTGTAAATCTCGGGATGTTTGCATGGATTTTGACCTCATCAATGAAAATGTTATCCAATCTGACCGCCAAGCCCCTACCATCATCAGCATTTGAAAACCTTGCAAAGCCAAATCTTTTGCCAAATCTGTTTTTTTTAGGAGGAATCATAACTTCAACAATGTTTCCAAACTTGCTAAACAACTGAAAAATCTCTCCAGCTTTAACCCTATCTGGAATTTCCGAGAAATAAAAGGATTGAACATCCTTCCCTCCATCCCTTGGACCACCTTCAACCTTGAAAATATCCCATTTATCTTTCTTCAATGCCCTAAAACCTTTCTTCTGGACTTTCATCTTTCTTCAATGCCCTAAAACCTTTCTTCTGGACTTTCTGCCAACTATTCATTAAGATTATATAATTTAATAATATATCGTAATAATAATTTAACATAAGTAAAATATTCTTTTTATCTTAACTATAACTTTGAATTCAGATTAGTCCCTTAATTTTTTTTCGTGTCAGATTGGTCTCTTAACTCTTTTTTTTTTAATAAGCAACTTCATTAATGGGAGATTAAGAAAATCACAAAACAAAAGAACTACAAACACCAGTGGTCGAAAAGACAATCACAAAAAGTCGAATGGGAATTTATACCATTCATATAACCTACATTTTTTACTATAAACTTGACCTAAAATCAACCAACTCCACGACATGACTTTAATTTCACTAACAATGTCGTCAACGTCGTACAAAGCTCCTTTGTGATTGTCTCTTAACTCTTAAAATGTGTCATATTAGTCTTTTTTTATCTAATTAACAATTTAAAAAATTCAAAAATCGATCGCTAAATTCGTTGTTAATTAGTCAAAAAGACTATTAATAACCAATCTAAATCACAAAGTATAATTAAGAGACAAAAAGAATATTTTGCCTTTACATACTACTATTATCTCATAAATAAACTGTTTTGATTTTATTTATAAAATTTATATTATCATTTGATGTAGTTTATGGAATCTTCAAAATAAATTGGATGAATTGATTCCATTCATATTTTTAAATAGATGATGGATTTTTGATTTTTTTAGAGTTAATTTTGTAAAGAATATGTGGTTTATTTTTCTTTAGGTTTGTTAATTTTTGAAAGAATTTTGGTTTGGTTTCCCTCTCTTTTGTATCAGTTTTTTTTAGTGGTATATAATCTTATTCAAATAAAAAAAAAAAAATAGATGAATTGAATTCATTGTATTATTTATTTTTTATGTTTGATGGATAGATATATTAATGTATATATGAGTTTAAAGATTAATTTTCATGCATTGTTAATATAAAAATTTAAATTGTCAATACTTTATATATATATATATATATATAATTTTTCTCGAAAAATATTTCATTTTAATTTAAAAAAATTAAATATAATTAATTATCTAAATCAATAAAAAATTATGTGAACCTTTGAATACTTTGCTTAGAAAATGATGCAAGGTATAAGTTGGCGCTAGCTGTGACCAATTCCCAATAAAGTTTTTCTATATTAGTCATATTAATATATTAAAATTAAATAAAGATATAATTTATATTTTTTGTTTTTCAGTAAATTCAATATGTATTTTTAGTATTAGAACAAATGAATAAAAAATAAATAAAAAACTTAAAAATCGAATACATTCAGTGGCAATTTCATTAATTTAGAATAACAATAAAGTATTTCTATATTAATAAAAATAATGTCCATAATTAATAAAATCTGATATTTTAAATTTAATATTAGAAACAATGAATTTTTTCTCTCTAGAGTGTATACATAAATAGGGACATAAGAGTAACATTTGCACACACAATTTTCTCAATTGTTTTTCATTTCTAAACTAGCGTTCTCAATTTTAGCAGGTAAGCGTTGTGAAACAATCATGGGGCGTCGCAAAATCGAGATCGAGATGGTGAAAGATCCCAACACGAGACAAGTCACCTTCTCAAAGCGTCGAACGGGCTTATTCAAAAAAGCTAATGAATTGTCTATTCTCTGTGGTGCAGAAGTCGCCATTGTTGTGTTTTCTCCAGGTAACAAACCCTATTCTTTTGGTCATCCAGGAGTTGATGTTGTTGCGGCCAACTATCTCCAACAAGAGAATAGATCAGGTGATTCTCAAGGAAGCTCCTCTAATGCTCCCAACATGGAAAACTTGAATCAAGAACTTGCTGAGGTGTTGACCCAAATTCAGGAAGCTGAAAAAGAAGCTGCGATCCATGATCAGATCTTGAAGAAAAACGACGTGAAAAAACTTTCCGAGCTTACTGAACTGAGAGATTCATACAAACAACTTCAAGATATGGTGAAATTACGTTTAAGTGATATTGAAATATCTGAATATATGATGCTTCTTGCTCAAGATCCTGTGGTAGGAGTAAAAGCGAAACCGGCAAAAAAGAAAAGAAGAAGAAATTAATTTTATTTTATGCACTTTTTTAGGAATAGTTTATGTTTCTCTTGTCTTTTGTTATAAAAAAATGAGTGATGAATAAAGTGTTTTTTGTTTATTGTTTTTAATAAATAAAACTTGGTACTTTTTTTATAATATTTATACATACAATATAATAAAGTGTAATGTTTATAAATTATAAATTGTCAGAATTTTTAAACTTCACGTCTCATTGTTAATTTATAATTGATTGATGAGAAGGCCTATCAAATTTCATAAAAAAAAAAAAGAAAAAAAAAAAGAAGAGGTGTATAAAATAACAATGATGAGATAAGAAAACTTGCTATGAAATAATTCAACCATAGAAAATTTCAATTTATATGAAAATCTTCAGATTCATTACTCTTCATATGAATTATAGTTTTTATTTGCATCAATTTTAAGTCAATTTTAATATATATTTATATGAGAAAAACTTTAATGGGGAATAATTTAAAATGAGTGGAATGCTCATTTTAATGTATAATGTCATTTGGTCAAAAAAAGTTTTATATAATAAATCTTAGAGAGATACAAATTCCTATAAATTTTTACATTCATAAAATGCACAAATAAATTATCTTAAACTATGTATATACTTGTTTTTATTTTTATGTGTACCTTAATCTTATTAGATTTTTATAAGTCCTAATAAATTTTTCTATGGTAGGTTTTTTACTCCTCTATTTTAAAAATAATATTTTCTTGTAACTTTTTTTATCGTAGACGTTTTAAACATTTTTGTGTAACAATTAGAACATTTTATTGAATATTCAAAGTAAAAGATTTAAGTTAGAAGTTAATTCTAGATATTTGAATATGTAAAAATTTTAATTATAATTATTTTGCTTCTTTTTTTCTAAAAAGGAATTATATATATATATATATATATATATATATATATATATATATATATATATATATATATATATATATATATATATATATATATATAAGGAAATCGGTGACTGATTATATAAATTTAACATAAAACAAAATATCAAATATGATAAGTTTTTAAACACGTGCCTAAGAGGTATACTAATTAGAGAGGGAATAACCCATTATACTAATACTATTTTAGTTGTTAAGTTGTTGATATGCATGATCACTTGATAATTTCAAATTAAATGGATGAGGAATTGGAGATATTGACTCATTCTTACGAGTATAGTGAAAAAAAAGTATATAATAAAGACTCATTAATTAAATTTTCTAATAAATAGAGTTGGATATATGAGTTTAATCGTTTTATACAGTGGATTATGCTGGTTTAATCCTCAAAGGGTTCGTTCCTAGAGCATCTAAAACTTATTTTTAAAATTAATTATATTTTTCTCTTTTATAATTTTATTTATGATTAACTTTATTGATAAAAAATGTTGCTATCGAGTACATAATTATATTTAAATTATTTTAAAGAATTTTTTATGTTTTTTATTAGTATTTGCAACTTATAAATTTTAATTTAAATAATCAATGATAACTTTTACTATTAAAAAAATGAATTTTTGTATTATTATTTTAAATTATCATTTTTAACAAAAATATTTTATTTATTTATTTTATAAAGAATTGTAAACTCGGATTAGACTCGGACCAACATATCAAAACTCGTTAATAATTGTGAATTGTGAATGGAACAATTCAGATAATTTTATATACATATTTATGCAGAGCAGATTAAACGAGACGGGATAGCCCATCTACCAGCTCTATCTATTATATTTATGCCCTCGTAATATATATATTATTCTTTGACCCTTTTTAAATCTTTTTTGAAAGTTTATATATTTTTGAAATATAATTTTGAAAATAATTTTTTCTATTTAAAAAATAAAAGATGGAAATTTTTAATTTTTCTCTTTTGAAAACAAAAAAAAAAAAAATCTTGAATTTTGTTTTTTTATAAATTAAAAAACTCTTTAGAAAAGTATTTTTTTTAATGAAAAAAAAATTGCGTGATAAAGTTGGGGTGTCGAGATCTAATTTAATTTTGAGAGTCTTTACTATAGGGGACTTAATTATTTATTCTTAAAATTTTAGATTTATAAATTTTGAGAGCCTTTATGTTTTGTTTGGATGAAAAAAAAAAGTGAAAGGAAAGAAAGTAAAAGAAAATAATATTACAAAAAATGAAAGATGTAAGAAAGTTAGAGGAAAGTAGAATGATTTTTAAGTTATTTGTTATAAATGAAAGTGAAGAAAGTAAGAGGCAAGAAAGATAAACTAATATAAAATGAGATTGCGTAATTTTAAATAATCTTAGTGTAATTTTATATCAGTCATTGTTAAACAATATTTATTTTATTATTTTATATAAACTAAGATTATGTATTACCAATGTATTAAAAAAATGACTAATACAATTTAAAAAAAATAAAAATACATGTGATGGTTTTTTTAGATTGATATATCATACTTGAAGCCATATGTGACCCTGACACTAAAACTTGCAGAAAGAATCTCTACATCTATAGTCTAGATTGGTTTCTATGGCGTAAACTTTTTCATGGACACTTTTCTTTGAAAGGAATGACTAGAAATAATCGATATTTGAAATAGTTTACACTATCAGAGTAAACAATGAAAGGGTAACATGATTAAAAGAAATCAAGCCATGGTTGTATATGGTTCGTTGAGCTAGGTTGAGACTTGAATAAGTAAAAGAAGAAAGTCAAGGCTGACATATCTCCCTGATATTTGTACCAATGTTGGAAAACCTTTATAAGAACACATGCCACTCAGGGTAACTCTGAGGGACCAATCATCAAATTATTCAAGTCATGACCTGAAAAATCATTGAATGGGAGGAAGAAACTCAAATAAGCATTCATAAAAGGGGATGATGCACCTGTCATATTAATTCATTACATATCCTCTTATCCTTGTCAGGAAGTCAACACCCCTCTAGTAAGAGGAAGATCCCATGTCACTAAAGACACGATTGAGGTCGCCTTTATAAGCAAAAAAAGAAGCAGTCTCCAAAATCTATGGGTCCACCCAAACGATAGAGATATTTTTTTTCACTTTTCATTCTCTCACTGACTTGGGTGTTGGAGTGTTAACTTTATAGGTACACCCTTGCGTCTTTGGAGAAAGCTCAATGCATCGCATCGTATGTCCAACCTCACCGATCTATCTCATATTTTTGGTTCCCTCGCGGAATAATATGGTTTTCGCGTTTGCATAAAAAAAATATTTGCATAAAATTTGTTGGCAATAACTATGAGAATTATGTTTTTATGACTTCATGAAACTTTCAACTATGAATTTTAATTTTCAAAATGGTGTTTGTTTAATTCAAATTTATTTAATAAGAAAATAAAATTAGATAAGTTAATTAAAAATTAGTCACACACACGCATGCATGCATCGAGCCAATTTTTGAAATAGACTATTGGAACCATACATAGCTCAAGTTAAACTCATTTATTTTATAACTTAATTTTGAGCTCAAGTTTAACTCATTTGGTTCTGGAACAAATACCAATGAGTTAATCACCGAATCAAGTTTTGAACTATTTTTGAGTTGGTTCATTTCATTGTCAACCATGACTATGTATACTTGCATATGATTTTAACAAAGAATTCTCTAAGCCAAAAATTCACTACTACGGAGAAGTAATTTTCCCTCAGTTAAAAGAGTTTTATCTCAATTCATTGGGCGAGGTACAGAAGCATGTCATTCAAAGTACATCAATTTTTCTCACGGTTGATGTTAGATGTCAAACATATTACATATTTGTATTCAATACTTGGCATTTTTCATTTCTTTCTATGTCTAACTTATGATTTTAGTGGTGATTTGTTGTAATTCTTCAAACATGGGAATATACTTGTGGTGCTTGTAATTTGTATGCTAGTGTGCAGAAATAGGCATGAATTGATCAAGAAAGTAAGACACATGGAGTGAATGCAAGCTGCCATAGAATCAAGTAGCAACAGCATGGTTCGCTAGGCGAATCCTGGCGAAGTCACCAGCGAACGGTGGCGAAGCTTCCAGCGAAGAGAGGCAGAAAGTTGGAGTGGAAAAAGGGAGTAAAATTCGCTGTGGCAAGGGAGCCAGCGAATGTTCGCTGCTTTGTTCGCTAGGCGAAGCTTCCAGCGAAGAGAGGCAGAAAGTTGCAGTGGAAAAAGGACCCAAAATTCGTTGGGGCGAAGGTCTTGGCGAATGCCGCTTCGCGAATGATTTTGTTTGCCTAGCGAACCCGCGATAACTTTTGTGGGCGGTTTAAGTCTGAGGCACTTAAAGTGCCATTTTTTAATCCATTCGCTAGGCGAATGATTCCTTCGCTAGGCGAAGGTTACTGAATTTTAGCGTGTATAAATAGATTTTCACTTTTCTTGAAAGAGAAATTTTTGCTATTTTCACACAAAAAAACATAGTTTTCTGTATTTTGATCATCCAAGAGGAAATTTTCACCTAGAGAAGCTGAAGTCACATCCATTCTCGATTATTCGACGTGGATGTTCATTCATCTCCTCTTGAAACTTGTCATCCAAGCTACCATGAGAATGAGTAGCTAAACACTCTTGTGTTAAGGTTAGATGTAATTGATCTTGATCATATGCATTTCTTTTGATCTTTTGTATATGAACAAGGTTTATGATCAATATAGATGGAGTTATTTGTTCTTAATGATGTATTTTTGGTTTGTATTACTCTAGACATAGATTCTACAAATCATGACCTAAGAATTTCATCTCTTAAAAACCAAACTCTAGACATAGATTTGGGATTTGTTATTCGCTTTGTGTTGATCTTAACGATTGTTGTTTCGATTGTTAGCGTGAGACATCATCTAACGGTCTAAACAACGATACTCACGACTTTGCTTTAGACATAAACTTAGTCGGGAGGATACGCGGTTGTATTGGTCGGAAACTAAGTTCATATGTTTGATTTACCGAATATGTGTGAAAAGGATTAGCGAAACCTAACCTTGACATGCTTTTCTAAAAACCTTACAAACTCTTTGCCACAATTTTACTCTTTGCTACCAATTAATGTTAACCAAAATTGGGAACCATTTGAAACTCTTGAACTTAAAACATTGTGACTATTGAACGACAAGCATCTAATATCGCACAATCCCTATGGAGACGATAAAAACACCCCCCTAATACTGTTTCAACAAAATGGCGTCGTTGCCGGAGATTGTTATTTGATATTGCAAGCATTGCAATAGTTGTTTTTTTTTAAGCTTGTTAACTTTTTCTCGAACTTGTTAATGTGTTTTGTTTAGTGTGCAGACTTTGTTTTATGCGAGGGAAACTACCGGCGGACCAACTTCTGTTCGATCCCGAGATTGAAAGAACCGCTCGTAGAATCAATAGCAGAACAAGACGAAGGAGGCAACTAGCTAGACAAAGGCAAGAACAAGAGGGAAGTTCGACTTCTACACCACCACCATTTCCAGAATTACTTCCAGCTATGGAACATCCACCACCACCACCACCTGCACCACCTGCTTCTAGACCATGTACCAACAGTCCAAGACATAATGCACAGTTTATTCGCAATGCGCAGAATGGTCGTCATTCAGAAATGAAGACTGGTATTCTTCAGCTTCTATATCAGAGTCCTTTTACTGGTATGGATCATGAGGATCCTTTTACACATCTGACAAAGTTCTATGAGATTGCGGGAGCAACTGGTGTGCCCGAAGCTGAAGAGGAATCTCTGTTTAAGAGACTATTCCCGCATTCCCTCATTGGGAAGGCCAAGGAATGGTATCTTGATCAGTCAACGACAATAATGACAGATTGGAATTCATTTGAAGAAAAAATTTTGGAGCAATTTTTCCCACATACTCGTTTCATGGAGGCAAAGACCGCAATAGCAGTGTTCACGCAAGGTGCCAACGAATCTCTCAACGAAGCGTGGGAGAGATTCAAATCTATGTTGAGAAAATGCAAGGGGCATGGCTTTGATGAATTGTCTCAAATTCATATTTTTCGGAATGGGCTTCAACTAGTGCATAAAACCTTGTTGGATGCCACCGCTGGTGGATCCTTATTGATCAAAAGTGTCGAAGAAGCCACTGCCATTATTGATAAGATGGCTTTAAATGATAATCAGGGAAGCCATAACCGTGGCCCTTCTCAAAAGACACCAGGAGTTTTGGAACTGGGAACCAATGATGCTATACTTGCTCAAAACAAGTTATTATCCCAGCAAGTTGAGTTGTTGACGAAACAAATGTCTAAACTTCCTCAACAATTTAAAGAAATCCATGACTCCTCGAGTAAAAACGTGCAGGTCTTGGTATGTGAATTGTGTAGGGGAGATCATCCTACCGGATATTGTCCTCCGGTTGTGGAGGAGGTAAATTATGCTGGAAATCCGACTCAAGGGTATCAAGGACGACCTCCTTACCAAAGTGCTCAACAACCGTACCAAAATTAACAAGGTTATCAACCTCGAGGCAACTACCAAAATCAACAAGGATGGAGACAAAATCCTTACCAACCACCCCAAGAGCAAAGTGGAAGTTCAAGAATGGAGGAGACTTTCACCAAATTCATGCAATTATCAATGGCAACTCAAAAGAGTACGGAAACTTCGATTAAAAATCTTGAATCACAAGTAGGGCAACTTGCCAAGCAATTTGCCGAAAACCAACCGGGGCCATCCTTCTCCGCGACCACTCAACCAAATCCTAAAGGGGAGTGTAAATCCATTTTCACAAGAAGTGGTAGAACAATTGGAAGAGATGTTGAAAATGGGGTAGTTGAAAAGGAAAATGATATTGTGTTGGAGGAAGTCGAAAAAAATGATGAAAATGGGGTAGTTGAAAAGAATGATGAAGAAGTGAGGAAGAAAAAAGAAAAAGAAAGAAAGGAGTTTGAGAAGGAAGTTTTACAAAGACAATTACCGTATCCCCCTACTCCAAAGAAAAAAGAGAATATTAGGCATTACACAAGATTTTTGGAGTTATTTAGTCGGTTACAAGTAACCGTACCTTTCTCTGAAGCTCTTGAACAAATGCCTAGGTATTTCAAATTCATGAAAGACATACTTATGAAAAAGAAGAGGTTCACTGACAAAAACAACATTGATCTTAATGTCGAGTGTAGTGCCGTCATCCAATGTGTGCTTCTGCGGAAAGAACAAGATCCGGGAAGAGTAGCTTTACCTATTACAATAGGTAATGATTTTCAATGCAAGGCTTTGGTTGATATGGGTGCAAGCATCAATCTAATTCCCTTGTCGGTGGTGAAAAGACTTGATAATATGACCATAAAATCAACAACCATGACATTACAACTTGCGGATAAGTCTAGAACTCGTCTGTATGGTGTTGTGGAGGATGTGCTGGTAAAAGTGGATAAATTCTTTTTTCCTGTTGATTTTGTGATTGTTGAAATGGATGAGGATGAAGATACACCGATTTTATTGGGCCGATCATTCATGAAAACTGCCAAAATGTTGGTGGACATTGATGAAGGCTTAATGAAAGTGCGGATCAAGGAAAGTGGTATGGAGGAAGAAGCTTGTTTTACATTGTTCAAAGGAGTGATGTTTGTGAATCAAGTGGATGAAGTCGTGCGAAAAGAAAAAGACTTGAAAAAAGAGAAGTTGGAAAGTGAAGCATTTGAAAAGAAAAAGAATGAAGATGCAAAGGTAGCCTTGATGAATTCATGTTGGGATTGGTCATTTTTAAAGAAAAGGAGATCAAAAACTGGGCACGATAACGGATGAGTTTGTGTTCGCGTAGTGTGTTCGTTTCGGTTGCCATTTATTTTGCTTTTGTTTTCGAGGCATCTAGTCTCCGGACCGTCGAGCTTAGCCGACGTTAAACAAGCGCTTGTTGGGAGGCACCCCATCATTGTAAGTATTTACTGTTTTGTTTGTTGTTTTAAGTATTTGTGAAGTTTTGATGTGTTGAGAATGTGGTGAAGTGCTGAAATTTTGAAAAAAAATGTTGTCATCTTCGCTGGTGTTCGCTTCGCGAACCTGGGGCGAGCATTCGCTGGCTCCTTCGCTTAGAGAACCCAGCGAGACAGCTCATGCTGATTTGCCACATCAGTTAAAATTGGGGGTAATTTTTGGGTGGGCCAACCAATTGGGCCCATGACCCAACTCGTCTGAGAATTATGAGAGGGAAACCCTAGTTTCCTTGCTCACTTTGCCTCTCCCAACATTTTCAAAACGTTCTCACCTCTCAAGAATTCTTTGTACCCATTGTCCCTACTAGTGCATTTCGCCAAGTTCATCCTTTTTCACTTGCAAAGTTCAGGTTTGTTCACCCTTTCCATGTTTATTTCTGTTTGACAGTAGTTTAGAGAATGATTTGGATTTTGGATGTAAATCACTTAGGGTTTCAAAATACATGTACCTCTGTTCATATTGTTTTTGTACTGCATGTTGTAAATTACCCAAGCATTATGAATAGGGTGATGTTTTAAAAGTGAGTTTGCTATTGGACTGGGTGTTTGATATTGTTTTTCTGCATTTTCGTGGGTTCGCTGCTGTGTTCGCTTCACGAGCCTGCGCGAGCATTCGCCAGCATTCGCTTCGCGAATCTGGGGCGAATGTTCGCCAACCTTCGCCTAGCGACACCTGGAGCGAACAAAAGAAAATTTAATTATTTTTTTTATGAAGTTTGAGTCTCTTGCTGTGTTGTCTTGGTTCACTAATGTGTTGGTTTGCTATTGTTGTGTTTTTTTTTTTATTGTTTTGTGCAGATGGCACCTAAAATGACAACCAACCCGGCAAAGAAAAGGAAAGCCTCAACTTCAAGGCAAGTACCAGTTCAGTTTGATGACACGAGATTCAGAGGAGCCAAACAAGCGGCCCGTTATGAGACCTTGGAAAAAAAACATATTTTAGCAAAGAAGAGGTTCATTCTAAGCGACCGTGGAAGTTACCGAATGGTGGATGCACTTTTTGTGGAGAAGAAGTGGGGTCTCTTAATAACACCTTTGGATGGTTATAATGCAGAGATTGTCCGGGAGTTTTATGCAAATGCACTTCCCAATGATGGGGAGCGGTTTAGCTGGACCTCTCTTGTGAGGGGGACTGTTGTGAGATTCGATAGGAGGACTATTAACACGGTTCTGGGCAATCTGTTGCCGTTGGTAGGTACTCAGTTGGACGCTTATCATAGAGATCTCCATCTTCACCGTGACATACCGCAGATGACCCGTGATTTACTCCTTCCGGGAAAAGATGTTGAGCGTAACTCATCCGGGGTTGCAATTAGTTACCGAAGGGTGGATATGCAACCGTTGGTCCAACTCATCTTGCTTTTTGTGCTTACCAACATCGCGCCAAGGTCACATCATAGCACCATACCTATACCTTTGGCCTATCTTATCCATAGCATTCAGACGAATGTAGAGATTGAAGTGGCCTGCATTATTGCAGATGAGATCAAGGCTATTGTTCTAAGAGGACTTGGAGGTACTGCGGCTCACAAGAATGCCCCGCTTGCTTTTCCGTGTCTCATAATGTCTTTGTGTACTCATGCTGGAGTTGATATACCCGCACGCAGGCAGGTCACGATTCCTTCGGCTATAGATGATCGATATGTGGATAAGTTTTGTAAGCCCAGAGGGGCAATTGAAGAATCTTCTGGTGCTGGTACTGATGCTAGCGCAGGGGATGGTGGAGTTTCTGGATCGGCATCACCGGCCTTTTATCCTTATCAGCAGGAAATTTGTCAATACAATTGGGATTGGATGGCGGCTTCACATCGCGCCATGACCGACCTTCATGATTCTATGCAGGTACTCCAGTTGCAGATTCGCGACCCTGCCGCTGAGCACTCGATGATGTCTAGGGAGCAATTCCTAGCACATGCTGGTTGGCCTGAGGGCAGGCCAATTTTCGGACGGGGTGAAGATGATGCTGCTGAGGATGAGGAGGTTGGTGAGGGAATTGTTGGTGTGATGATGAGGCGACTGGTTCTGCTGGCGGTTCTGAGGAGGAGGAGATTGAGGGGTCCGATGAGGACTAATTTTGTTGATTTCAGACTTTTGTACTTCCTTTGTGCTACAAAGTGAAGTTTATCATGTTTTATGTATTTTGTTTTATTTCAGTTTAGTAGTGATGTACTTTATCCGCTATGTTGGATTATTTTTGGTTGTATGATGTTTATGTACCCTTTGGTGGTACTTTTGACTCTGTAGGTGTGTTCACACCAATACATTGCTATTTTTATTAGTAGTAGTATTTGATGTTTTCAGTAAAAAATTTCTGTTTTTAGTTTACTAATATTTCGGTTTTAATTAGTGTATTAAGTGTTGAGTTCTTCAGTTTACGAATGCTCAACACTTAAATGGTTGGTATGGTTATGTGTTAAGAGTTGAATTCTTCAGTTTACGAATGTTCAACTTTTTGAATGTTAATATGTTTTTTTATTGTCTTATGTTGGTATGCTTGGGAATATTTAATGTTTCCTTCTTTTGTTGATGGAACTTGGGGAAGTCTAGGTTGGTGATTCTTGATATTAAAAGAAGATTCTTCCAAGTTGGATGACGATGATAGTAATTTAAGCATGATATTGTCGGCAAGGTACATAGTTACCTAGTTCTAGAATTTAGAATGTGTTAGAATTTGTGTTTGTACAAATGAAAATTGCGTTTCTTGTTACAACTTTATTGATTGCTTATCTCATTTAGGCCCAAAAATCACAAAAGTGAGAAACCTCCAGGTTATACTATATGCTTTGGATTGATGATAGATTTTGTTTTATACTTTTAATTCATGCTTCATCTTGTGAATTGTGTGCTTTTGTGGAAGTATTAGAAATGATCAAGGCACTTGTTGATATTGAGCATAACCATTTCCAAACAGTAATTCACCCATGAGTAGCGAGAATTCGTTAGCCCCTTTGTGCCTAAATTTGTTAGATCTCTTTTAGTGATGAACTTTGTGTTGTACATATAAATAAATAAATAAAAGTCAAGTTCATCATTGAATTTTTGAGAACTTCTAAAAAAAATTTCTTCTTGAACCTTGGAACTTCTGTTTTAATTGACTCCCTTGCCTTAAAAAGCTAGGAACATTCATGTAAGGTTGAGTCGAAAATAAGTTGGGGTGAATGAAAAGGAGGATTGGTGAATTGCTCAAACTTGTGAAAACATTTAAGCAAGCAGGAAAATAAAAGAGTATGTGAATATGTGTGTACAAAAGAGAAAAAGAATGCTTGCTTGAACGAGAAAAATAGATCCAATAATTGTGCAGGGAAGTTTGTGAGGGTGTGATAAAGAAAAATTGGTGAATGAAGTTGAGGTGTTGTGAATACTTTGTAGAGTGAATGTTCTTTTGCATCGGCAATTTCGATTCAATGGCCATTAGAAATGTCCCTCTTTTTTGTGTACCCGACCAAGCTGCAACCTTGAAGCCCTTAGTGATCTTGTGTTTCCATGATTTCTTTTGTGATCATTTAGATATTGTATGAATTGCTTAGTATTTGCATCATTTGTCATTTGAGTGAAATTGTCCCGTGCTTGTATGCACGTTTTCCTTCAATCCTTTTTCGAAGAGGAGTGTTAGAATGGCATGAGCATGATTATTTAGTTGTCTCTTGAAACATTGTTTGAAAGTTGTTTAAGAGTCAAGTTCTTTTACATTGTAAGTTCTAGGATTGTGTAAATGTTGCTTTGTTGTGATTGTTGTATATTTGAGCCATTTATCTTGTCTTGGTTGAGTTTTATACTTGAGCAAATCCTCTTGAGAGGCATACTTTGCTTGAGGACAAACAAAGAGTTAGTTGGGGAGAGTTTGTTAGATGTCAAACATATTATATATTTGTATTCAATACTTGGCATTTTTCATTTTTTTCTATGTCTAACTTGTGATTTTAGTGGTGATTTGTTGTAATTCTTCAAACATGGGAATATACTTGTGGTGCTTGTAATTTGTGTGCTAGTGTGCAGAAATAGGCATGAATTGATCAAGAAAGTAAGACACATGGAATGGATGCAAGCTGCCATAGAATCAGGTAGCAACAGTAGGGTTCGCTAGGCGAATCCTAGCGAAGTCACCAGCGAACGTTTGCCTAGCGAACGGTGGCGAAGCTTCCAGCGAAGAGAGGCAGAAAGTTGGAGTGGAAAAAGGGAGTAAAATTCGCTGTGGCGAGGGAGCCAGCGAATGTTCGCTGCTTTGTTCGCTAGGCGAAGCTTCCAGCAAAGAGAGGCAGAAAGTTGGAGTGGAAAAAGGACCCAAAATTTGCTGGGGCGAAGGTCTTGGCGAATGCTCGCTTCGCGAATGATTTTGTTCGCCTAGCGAACCCGCGTTAACTTTTGTGGGCGGTTTAAGTCTGAGGCACTTAAAGTGCCATTTTTTAATCCATTCGCTAGGCGAATGATTCCTTCGCCTAGTTACTGAATTTTAGTGATGTATAAATAGATTTTCACTTTTCTTGAAAGGGAACTTTTTGCTATTTTCACACAAAAAAACATAGTTTTCTGTATTTTGATCATCCAAGAGGAAATTTTCACCTAGAGAAGCTGAAGTCACATCCATTCTCGATTATTCGACGTGGATGTTCATTCATCTCCTCTAGAAACTTGTCATCCAAGCTACCATGAGAATGAGTAGATAAACACTCTTGTGTTAAGGTTAGATGTAGTTGATCTTGATCATATGTATTTCTTTTGATCTTTTGTATATGAACAAGGTTTATGATCAATATAGATGGAGTTATTTGTTCTTAATGATGTATTTGTGGTTTGTATTACTCTAGACATAGATTCTACAAATCATGACCTAAAAATTTCATCTCTTAAAAACCAAACTCTAGACATAGATTTGGGATTTGTTATTCGCTTTGTGTTGATCTTAACGATTGTTGTTTCGATTGTTAGCGTGAGACATCATCTAACGGTCTAAACAACGATACTCACGACTTTGCTTTAGACATAAACTTAGTCGGGAGGATACGCGATTGTATTGGTCGGAAACTAAGTTCATATGCTTGATTTATCGAATATGTGTGAAAAGGATTAGCGAAACCTAACCTTGACATGCTTTTCTAAAAACCTTACAAACTCTTTGCCACAATTTTACTCTTTGCTACCAATTAATGTTAACCAAAATTGGGAACCATTTGAAACTCTTGAACTTAAAACATTGTGACTATTGAACGACAAGCATCTAATATCGCACAATCCCTGTGGAGACGATAAAAACACCCCCCTAATACTGTTTCAACAGTTGAACTACCGATCGAGGGAAAAAAATTTAAATGGTCATATGTTCAATCCCCAACACACACACACATACACCCAAGCACGCACGCACGCACACACACACACGCACGCGCGCGCGCACACACGTACACACGCACAGACGCGCGCGCGCTCAAACACCTTATTTTTATTAAAATACATTTTTTTATTTTTATATTAATTTTGTTTCAATCTTTTTTTTGAATAACCTCGGGCCCAACCAATATATTAAAGAAAAGGAAAGATACAAAAAAAGAGAAGGGGGATGGGGGTTTAAAACCAAACCCCTCGATGGGAAAATCATCTAAGCACATGGAACCTAATCTTGTTATACTTGAGTTCCTCTATAATCTCCACATTCAAATTATTAAACAAAGAAGAGGTTCTATTCTTCAAGCCAATGCTCGCTAGACTGTCTGCGCACATGTTGCCCTCCAGATAAATATGAGTGATAAAAAAGCTCAAGCCTTGCATCCTATGAAGACAAATAATCCAATAATTTTTAATAGTAACTAGGATAATATTTGGATTGAAAATAGACTTAACAACTATTAACATATACTCCCTCAATTCTCTTTTATAAGTAAATTTTGACTTTTTATATTCATTGAATAAATAATGTATTTGGATAATATATAGACTATATACATTAATTATTCAATTAATCTAAAAAGTTAAAATTTGCTTATAAAAAAGAATGGAGGGTGCATGTTTCAATCCAAATTTTGTCCTAACTCTCGTCAATGACAACCTCCATAGCCATTACTGCCCATGTAAACTCAGCTAACAAAGCATTACCCTCACCAATTAAACGAGTGAAGCTACAAATGTGATCAATATTATCATTTCTAAAAAAATCCCTGCAAGCACACAAAGAAGAAATACCTTCATACTCACCATCAACATTCACTTTATTCCAACCTAGAGAAAGAGGCTTCCAAAGAACCTCAAGCAAGTTCTCAGCTTGGCTGGATGGATCGAGATGTTGAAGGACTTCATGATGGAAAACTCATGGACAGATGCTCCGGTGGTCTTGTTAGCGTTGTTTCCATCCATTCTAGTAGCCTTAGTAATTATTTTGATGCTCTTTTTCCAATCATCATTTTGATCCTCAAACCTGGCTAAATTCCTAGCTAATCAAATCTCTGTAAAGCTAATTTGAATCGCTACAAAAATGAAAAACATGCATTGAGGTGACCATCCTCTATCAATAACTTTACAATAGTTTATTAGACTTAAGATATTGAAGTTAATGATTATTGAGAACAAGTTCCATATGTGAGAAGCAGAGTTGCAATGAAAGAAGAGGTGATCAATGGTTTCCACATGCTTAAAACAGAGGCTTTATTGAGAAGGAAATTGTATTCCACGAATATTCAATATGTCATCAGAAGGGATATCCCTGTGAATTATTCTCCAAAGAAGAGTAGACTTTGATGGAGGAAAGCTTTTGTGCCACAGGATTTTTCTCCAAAAAATATTGTTTGAGTGGCCATTGGTGAAAAGATAGGCTAGATTAAAAGTGAGGATTCCATTCCTTGCATGATCCCAAGCCCTCATGTCATGTGTGTTCTCCATAGGAATGATGTAAGAATTAGTGATGTCACTAATGTCAAGAAAATCCAACAAAATATTATGAGGTATTGTCCATTTCCTATAAGTGATGCTTTTGATACATGATTGAGATGTTGAATCTAGAAGCTAGTGTCGTGCCACGCTAGTTGTCCTGCCAGAAGTTAGCTTCGAATCCCTACCATTGCCTATCAACCAAGAGGAGTTTTCCATGACTGATGAGTTTTGAGATTTCATTCCCGACTAGATAGAGAATAAAATGTTGTTTTTGATAGGTATGCCATTTCTTAACACTCTAGCTTTAAGAAGCTTTCCCCAACTACAGCCATGATTGAGAAACTCACAATAAAGTTTCAAATTAGTGACCTCATTGAGAGAAATAATAGACCCTAAACCAATCCCTTCTTACTTTAAAGACTTGAAACATTTGTGACATGCCTCTATAATGATCTTTCTTTTGTCAACATCACCACTCCACAAAAAATTTCTTATCCATCTTTCAATGTCTTGCAGCAGCTTCACTATCCCATTAAATTTGCATAGAAAGAAGAAGCATACTTTCTACATCCAATTTAACTAACTACAATCTACCTTCCAAGGATAAAGAGAAGCCTTCCAACTAGACAACTTATGCTTTATACAAATTTGTTGAATTTTTTTTAAGCTTCTTCATCATCATCCTTCTGAATCTTGGTGAAGGTCAAATGCTGGATTTTTTTTGCATACTCATATGTAAGAAATAAATTCTCAACGGCTTTGCATGCATTTGTTTATGGTAAAATATTTATAAAGGTTATATAAGGAAAATAATTTATCATGTTAAAAGACAATAGATTCATCTCAGAGATTGTTTCCACGCTTCTTTAAGTTTTACTTTTTTTCATTCCTAATATTTTCATTGTCAATGTTTGTCATTCACAACATAGCATTCAAGATATATATTTGTTGTGTTCACATTCTAATTGACCGATGTTTCGGTTCAACACAGATCATTTATGTTTGTTGTGGATTGATGTGTTGGAAATATCTTGAGTGTTGATAATTTATAAATGGACGACAAGGAATATGTTATTTCTTTTTTAAATAAAATAAGGAATCTTCCCCTCGGTTGTCAGTCCACCCGAGGGAACAATTTTCTTTTATTGCATACCCAAATCAAAAATGGTGAACTTCCACTATTTTCTTTTTGGTTTGCAATATATCCCCAATATGATTAAGAATAGGTTTCTTAACGTTCTCATCCAAAAAAAGAATTAAATCATTTAATTTTTATCCTAGATGACAACATTGAGAAATTATCTCCAAATATAAAAAGAGATTGCAATATGTTGATTCTCACTTAACTAATTTCCTTGAGACAACTATATGATCCCAATCCACTAATTCAAGAGATGGATGCTTAAGAAATTTGTTACAACCTAATTTATCTAATATTTTGATTCTTCGTTCTTTGAAATTCACTTATACCTAGATTCAATATATAAATAAAAAATAAAAGCATTTATTGTAATCTAAAACCCTAATATCTAGATATTTAATGTAAATTTGAGAGAAACATATTACTTCTCTAAATTTCAGTTAATAAGTGTTGGTAAATATATTATAAATCAAATAAATTTGACTTATTACCTAGCATATTTTGGTGTAGTACCATATTAATAAGTGACCGAGAGAGAACAAAATCTTTGTCACTCATTCTTGGACAAGTAACTCTGGAACTAGTGTCACCAACCTGAGTGATACAAAAAAAGAACTACTACAAAAGAAAAAGTTATGAAGGAATAAACGTTTGTAGAGATATAGACTGATCTCCATAAAATGTCAAGCATCTCAACATGTCTTTCCATTGTTTTGCTCTTTTTTCTCCCTGCGATACCGCTGCTTTCACCGGCGCGGCTAGATTTTTCGGTACGTTTCTGATCTTGAGCTTTGGGACTTATCTTCGGCTTAAATTCCTGGCTTTCGAGCTCAGGGGCCTTGGTATTTTTCAATTTTCTGGGTTGGATTGTGCTTTTTCTGGCTTTTCGTCATTTGGAGAGTATGGCTTGGGAGAAAGTTACCAGGAAATCCATTAGGGGTTTTAAGGGAGGGGTTTCAGTTTGGAAGGAGAACCAAGGTAGAGGAGCTTCACTTGGGGAAATAACGGAATCTTTCTTTTTCACCGAATTCCCAAAGAAGATGAACGCCAAAGACTTATTCGAGGTATTTAAAGTGCATGGAGTGATCTCTGAAGTGTTTATTTCTGGGAGAAGAGATGTTCGTGGAAGAAGGTTCGGATTCGCCAAATTTCGTAAAGTCCATGATCCAAGAATTTTGGCGTGTAATCTTGATAGTATTTCTTTAGAGGGTAAGAAACTGTATGTGAACATTCCTAGATTCAGTAATAAGAACAATAGACAATGTGTTGGTAACGAAATTTTTAAGAAGAAAGATCTCAATTCTGGTCTGAGGAGTGGTGTTACAAAATACAACTACATTGATGGAGACAGAACATTCGCCAAGGTGGTTCGCAACAACGATTCTAAAGGAAAGGGTGGCATTAAGGCAGAGGAAAAGATTATTCATCTAGAAGCTGATAATGAGTTTTGGGAGAAGCTCAATAGGATGAGAGTGGGAGTGGTTTTGGATGATGGTAACGCATTCACTATCCAAAGGAATTATACCTCTAGGTGCTTCTCTGTGTTTGCTGGAAGAAACTTCTGGGGGTGACATTGAAGAATTCATCAGAGAAAAGCAGGATTGGCTGGATATTTGGTTCAGTGAAATCCGGTATTGGTCACCTGAGTTGGTGGATAGGGATAAATTTGTGTGGGTGAGGTGCACAGGACTGCCTTGCTATGCCTGGGGAGATACTAACTTCCGACTCATCACATCTAGCCTGGGAACTTTTATTCAGTGTGACGCGAAAACCAGGGATAAAGTTTGTCTTGATTCAGCTAGGCTATTGATCAAAACCAAATTGGACGTTTTTATTCAGAGGGAGATTCGTGTTGAAGTTAATGGAAGTCATTTTTCTTTAAGCCTGTCTGAGGATTTCCAGTCGTGCAGGTTTGATAATATATTCGAAGAGGAAGACGAGAATATTGATTCTGATGACATCGTTTCGTCTTTCCCATCTGATGAGGAGGGCCCGTGGGATACAAGTGATGACAAGGAAAGTGAAGATTCTAGCTTTTCGAAGGCTGAACCTCAGGAAAAAGAAATGCACCATCCTCCCCTTGGGTCAGAGGGAGTCAGAACCTGCTCTGATAACGTTTCAATAGTTGGTGATAGCATGGAGACTCGTGTTGTAGGGGGGGCTCTGAAGCAAGCATAGGTAAGGTTCAGTCTGAATCTGGTAAAGGCTACTCTGAGGCTAGTTTTGGTGAGGTTGACTTATCAGTTGAAGAGACTCATGTTGGGTGTCCCATTGGAATTAGTTTCGATCAGACTAAGGAAGGTTGTCAAATAACAATTAGTAAAGGTGAACTAGTGGTGGATTTGGGCTTACCAGCACCTATATCTGGCCCACCTGGTGGTCTCGTTGGGCCTTCAAACAGGGGTAAAATTAAAAAGAAGAAAAATATCCATGAGGTTTATAATTGTATCAATATTCCTTTTACACCCTCCTATTTTTCCACCCTGCTTCATTCGGCTTGGAGGGATCATAATGTTTCTGCTGCCAAGAAAGCTAACAGGGTATATCCAAAAAGAAGACCGAGTAGAATTGTTTCCAATGATGTTAGTGCTTCTCTTTTGTGATGCGAATCGATTACGGATACTGATTTGGTCAGAGGGAACATGAGATGTCGAAAGGCCCTTGAAGAAGCTTCTTCCAACCTGCGTTTGTCTTTGAAAAATCTGGGAATCCTTGGAGATGTTGAAGATTCCGAATTGGATGGTATACTGAGAAAGTTGGATAAAGATGATAAGGAGACAAGAAGCGGAAAGAAGGTTATAGATACAAGTGGATTATGAATATTGTTTCTTATAACGT
Source organism: Lathyrus tuberosus (assembly GCA_022829125.1). Taxonomy (NCBI): domain Eukaryota; kingdom Viridiplantae; phylum Streptophyta; class Magnoliopsida; order Fabales; family Fabaceae; genus Lathyrus; species Lathyrus tuberosus. The sequence goes on along the minus strand of JALAZF010000584.1, from coordinate 1,638,005 downwards.
GCGAGGATGTTGTAGTTCTTTAAAGAGGAGAAGGATTTCCCAAACTCTGGCTAGTGGAAACACAGATATTTGTCTTTTACAGGAAACTAAAATTTCTGTCATGGATACCAATATTATTAACAGTCTGTGGAGGTATCAGGGCATTGAGTGGTCGGAGGTGAGTTCTTGTGGTAGATCAGGTGGTATTCTCACAATGTGGAACAACAAGGTGGTAACTGCTTGTTATAGTTTTCGGGGATTCGGCTTTCTCGGCATTCACTTCTTATGGAAAAATCAACCTTTGATTGTGATAAATGTTTATTCTCCTTGTGGGCTCTCTGAAAAAAGGAGATTATGGAAGGAAATAATTGAAGTGAATAGCAGACACTCTAGATGTGGTTGGATTGTGGGGGGCAATTTTAATTCAGTTAAATGTCGTGATGAAAGGAAGGGTATTAGGGATCCCAATATCTGTGGGATGAAGGATTTCGAGGGCTTCATTGAGTCTATGTTTTTGGTGGATCTTTCGGTCATTGGAAACCGTTTCACTTGGTTTAACTCCAATGGTGTTAGTTGTAGCAGACTGGATAGATTTTTGGTAGATAATTTAGCCATTTCTGCCCTTTTATTGAAGAATCAATTCGTTGGCGATAGAGACGTTTCGGATCACAGACCGGTTTGGTTGAATTCCAAATCCGTTAATTGGGGCCCCAAGCCGTTTAGATCGTTCAATTGCTGGTTAGCCCATCGTGATTTCCTTCAGTTTGTCAAGGATAAATGGGATTCCTATCACTATGATGGTTCTGCCTGTCATATTTTGCTTAAGAAATTTCAGGCCCTTAGAATTGATCTGAGATATTGGAACAAGAACGTTTTCGGATGGTTGGACCTTAAGATAGAGGACTGTGTGGCCAACTTGAACCAACTTGACAAGATTAATGAGGTGGTTGATGTTGCTTTGGATGAAGATTCCGTTCGTGACAGGTTAAGAACTCAAGAAGACTTGTGGGCTAATTTGAGGATTAGAGAGAGTATGCTGGCCCAGAAGTCCAGAACTAGGTGGATTCAGGTTGGTGATCATAATACCAAATATTTTCATGATTGCCTCAAGTCGAGGAATCGATCTAACTATATCGCGGCAATTAACTCTGAAAGGGGTTTAGTTGAAGATCCTGAGGATATCAAACTTGCTGCTGCGAATTTCTTTGCAGCCAGATTTCAGAAGCAGAATATCTTTAAGTCTGAGAACATAACCCCTAGTGTGCCGAGTCTTGATGAATATGACAGAAGGATAATTGAGGCTGATTTCAATGCTGAAAACGTGAAAACTGCTGTTTTTGGTTGTGACGGTAACAAATGCCCTGGAGTTGACGGTTTCAACTTTATGTTTATTAAAACTTGTTGGGATATTATTGGTGGGGATTTTACTAAGGCGATTCTGAACTTCTTCAAGACTGGGTTTCTCCCTAAGATGTTCGCTTCTTCGTTCATCTCGTTGATACCGAAGATTGATAATCCTCAATGCTTTGAAGATTTCCGCCCAATTTGTTTGATCTCCTGTGTGAACAAAGTTATTTCCAAGATGATGGTTTCTAGGCTTGGCACAATCATACACAAGCTTATATCGCCTTCCCAAACGGCTTTCATCCCCGGCCGTCAAATGTTTGACGGAGTTCTGTTGGGTAATGAGATTGTCGATTATGCTAAAAGATACAAGAAGGAGTGCATATTATTTAAAGTTGATTTTAGAAAAGCTTACGACTGCGTTGATTGGGCGTTTCTTGATGAAATGCTTGTCAAGATGGGATTCGGTAGTAATTGGATGAGATGGATCCGTGGCTCTGTTTTCAATAGCTATATGTATGTGCTCATTAATGGCAGCCCATCCAAGGATTTCAAGGCTGGTAGAAGTTTAAAACAGGGCGACCCGTTAGCTCCGTTTCTTTTCACAATCGTGGACGAAGGGTTGGCTATTCTCATCAGATCTGGTTCGGAGAAGAATATGCTGTCTACTTTCAGAATTCATGATTGTCCTTCCCCTACCATTCTCCAGTTCGCTGACGATACATTACTCATCAGAGATGGTTCAGTGCTTAATGCCTGGGCGTTTAAAGCTGTTTTGCGGGCTTTCGAAGTTACATCTGGCCTCAAAATTAACTTTTCCAAAAGCAGCATCTTTGGTATCGGAGTTGATCCTGAATTCCTCCTTGCGGCTGCCCAATTCCTCCAGTGCAAATCAGGTAGTATGCCGTTCAAATTTCTGGGTCTTTCTCTTGGTGGAAATCATCGTCGTTGTTCGTACTGGAATCCCGTTATTTCTTGCTTGAAGAAAAGACTTTCTAATTGGAATGGTAGGAATCTTTCCATTGGTGGAAGAGTTTCTCTTATAAACTCGGTGCTTGCTAACCTTCCTATCCACCACCTTGCTTTCTTCAAGGCTCCAGTTGTAGTGGTTCGGGAGATTATATCCATCCAACGTCGGTTTCTTTGGGCTGGTCATAAGGATAAAAGTTATGTGGCTTGGGTTTCTTGGAGTTCCATTTGTAAACCGAAGCAGTATGGAGGTCTAGGCATCAAACATGTTGGTCGGTTTAATAAGGCCCTTCTTGCTAAGTGGATTTGGAAATTTTATACAGGTGGGAGCGAAATTTGGAGGCACACACTTGAAGCTAGATACTCAAATCTGAGTACTTTTATACAAGTCGGTAATGTTGGTGAAGGTTGGCGTAATACTTCTTTATGGATGAAGGATTTGTTGAAATTATTAGTTGACGATTCGCATCGTTTTAGCGACTACTTGGATTGCAAGATGGGAGATGGAGCGAATATTGCTTTTTGGCAGACGGCGTGGATTGGAGACACTGCTTTGAAAGTGAGGTTTCCGGCTTTATTCGGTGCTAGCAGGAACAAGGTCTGTTCGGTGATGGACATGGGAGAGTGGGTTGGCGAAGCTTGGCAGTGGAACATTATGGACGGTTTCGGCAATGATCTGGAAGGACTGGGAGACGAGGTAAGGGCTCTTCACGATTTACTGATGCAGGTGGTTTTGAGGAGGAATATTGCAGACTTTTGGGTTTGGTTAGAACATGAATCTTCCACATTCTTTGTCAAATCTTTCTATAGCTGCTTGAATGATTCACGGTTTGATGACGATATTGAGGGAGACTTAGCTGATTCTTTGAAGCAATTGTGGAAGAAGGTTTTACCGCCGAAAATCCAGATTTTCGGATGGAAGTTGAGTCTCAATAGGCTACCCACGAGAGCCAATTTAAGTGCTAGACATATTATTGATAATGCTCATAAAGAGGTTTGTATGTTTTGTTTTCATCACATCGAGGATTCTACTCATCTTTTCGTTTCTTGTGGTAAATCTTCGTTGGTGTGGAATATGATTTGTGAGTGGGTTGAAGTTGATAGAATAGTCGAATTTACGGTGGGTCGGCATTTGAAGTCGTGGAATTTGAAACTTCGTGGTAGATGTAAAGAGGGAAAGGCTAATTCTTTATGGTTTATAACATGTTGGAATATTTGGAAATGTCGGAACAATATCCTTTACAACGATGCTATCTTTAATGTGAATGACATTGTCAACGATATTAAAGCCACGTCGTGGAATTTGTTAGTTCTTGGTAGTAATAGTAGTAAGAACTGTAGGTTGTACGAATGGTATAAAAAGGCATTCGATTTTTTGTAATTTCTCTGTCTCGTTGTTGGTTGTAGTTTGTTGGTTCGAGATTTCCTTAATCTCTTATTAATAAAGTTTCTGCTTATCAAAAAAAAAAAAACATAACTTTCTAGATTGCTTAACTCATATAGCTTCTCATAACTATTTCTAATTGAAAACATTTATTGTTTTTCCATCAAACAAAATTATCATCTAGATCATGATTAGACAACACAAATTGTGAAATCTTCACCAACTCATCCAGTTGCATACTCTCTTATTCATTGAACTCTTCCTTAACCAACTAAATGTTCCAAATTCAGGTATCATCAAGCCAACCTCCCATGTCTACTACTTTGTCATTTGGCAATGATGAAATTGTGGAGAGGTTTGGAAATAGGATGTTCATAGGCGCGTGACCTATCCAGTGATGCTTCCAAAACCCAATGTTTTTTCCATTGCCTAGTTTGTAGTTTATAGTTTGTTATTTTTCATTACTGTTGCGATTGTTGTTGTTATTTTTGTTGGCTTGTACAATTTCTTTTGTAAAATAATAATAGTGTATAAATGAAAGAGTATATAAAACAATAATAATTTATTTCATTAAGAGGGTCAAGAGGGAAGAGTACATAAATAATTTCATTACATAATGTAGTCAATGTCGGAACAATATCCCCTAGCAGCAAAGGAATCTTCATAATCTATGACTCTCTCCTCACTATCCTCGTCAGAACCATAGTAACAAATCTTCCTGGGCACCTTTTTCTTCTTCTTCTTCTTCTTCTTCTTCTTCTTCTTCTTCTTCTTCTTCTTCTTCTTCTTCTTCTTATTTTTCTTCTTCTTCTTCTTAGCTTTCCTAACCTTCAGTGTATCCCTGACAGCAGTCGATCCAGATGACTGGACCTCCTCAGTTGACTACTGATCATGGTGATGTAATGTGGTGACTTCAGTTGAGATATTTCTGTGAGTATTCTCAGATGCAAAACCCGTGTTGCTATATGTAGTTAAGAAGAATACTTTTGAAGAAGTGGAAATTAATGATATGAAACTGCGCCTTTATATAAGAGGTTGAAGATGAAACATATGATGATTTAATGCTTGCAATGATTACTTCCAATGGTTGATATTCTTGAATGACATTGTGACCGTCTTGAAAAATAAAGAAAATTTTCAATCATCAGTATAGTTGGGAAGAGCGTTTGTCTCTTTCGGGAAGAGCAAAGGTTGTACAGATAATATTACAACGGTTGCATAATAAATTCGTGATTAAATAATTTTCAATTTTTTATTTATTTATGAACTTAAGTGACAAACGTTTTTTGTAATAGGAAAAATGGAAAAAATTTAGTTGCTAGAATTCGAACCTTGTACCACTCACTTTATCACCACGGTTGTGTCTACCAACCATGATTAAATAACTTCAAAAATAAATAAATAACAATAGGCACATCCAGATTCAGATATTACAGCGGTCCACATTCCTATGGGGCTTCCACAATGCTCCCCCTTAAGCAGAAGCTTCAACTATGCAACTACACTTTCTGTTGTGTGTTTCTTACTCACCACCCTTGTACTGGGCAACTACACTTTCTGGTTTTTGTTGATTACTCACCACCCTTGTACCGCCGTTGACACTCTTCAACGGGACACCTTTTAACCACCACCTGTGGGGAGTACTTTCGATACAAGTGAGTCGGTCTTTCACTCGAACCAAAAGCTCGTACACTAGGGAGCATTGAACATTGTGGGACTTTCCTTTCTAGAGAAACACCTTTGTGAGAGACACACCACATACTCACCCAAAACCTTAAGGTGATAGGTGTATGGGTTCTCTCACTTATAAATGCTCAAGTCACCACATTCCTATCCAATGTGGGACTATTATCCACACTACTCACACTTGTTAATACTTAACACTTCCCCTCAAGTGTAAGTCTATCCACTCTCAACTGTGCAACTACACTTTCTGTTGTGTGTTTTATACTCACCACCCTTGTACTGTGCAACTACACTTTCTGTTGTGTGTTTCTTACTCGCCACCCAATTGTACTGCCGTTGACACTCTTCAACGGGACACCTCTTAACCACCACCTGTGGGGAGTACTTTCGATACAAGTGAGTCGGTCATTCACTCGAACCAAAGACTTATGATACCACTGTTGGGGGAGATTTTCACTAGGGTGCATTGAACATTGTGGTACTTTCCTTTCTAGAGTAGCACCTTTGTGAGAGACACACCACATACTCACCCAAAACCTTAAGGTGATAGGTGTATGGGTTCTCTCACTTATAAATGCTCAAGTCACCACATTCTTATCCAATGTGGGACTATTATCCACACTACTCACACTTGTTAATACTTAACACTCTTAAAGGAATTAAATAGTCAAGGATCTTATCTTTAGTATCACCATACATGTATGAAAATAAACCAGTCCAAATAATCTTTTCATTCAAAATATGCCAATTCCACTTGCTTAGAAGAGAGAGGTTGAATCTTTCGCAATTCTTAACCTAGAGTCGTCCATCTTTCCTTTCCTTGCAAACATCATCCCAACTAATCCAATTTATTTTCTTCTTCAGATCACCACTTCCTGTAAAATTACCTTGGATATATATATATATATATATATATATATATATATGGAACGTATCATATGAGAATGCAATTTTTATTTAAGAACATGAGAATGAATCTGAACCATTAGACTTCAAAATAAATTGTGGAGATTATGTGTCAATTTTTCTCTCTCTCTCTCTCTCTCTCTATATATATATATATATATATATATATATATATATATGGAACGTATCATATGAGAATGCAATTTTTATGTAAGAACATGAGAATGAATCTGAACCATTAGACTTTAAAATAAATTGTGGAGATTATGTGTCAATTTTTTTTCTCTCTCCTCCATCATTTATTTTAATAATGGCGGAGAGAGAAAAACAAAAACCAAAAAAATTCTCCACCATTTATTTTAAAATTTAATGGTTCGGATTCATTCTCATGTTCTCATATAAAAATGACAACAAGTAGACTGTGAAATGAAGTCCCGATACTTGAAGATTGACTTGATGATCCATGATGAGTTCGCATTTGACTGGTATATGTTGACATCCTCTGATTTCAGGTAGTAAATTTGCACCCATTGAATCCACAGCTTGTCCTTTTTTTTGCCAAATGTCCCATAATAGTTTTCCAATCGCGACCTTATTCCAATCAACAAAAGAGTATAAATTTAAGCCTCCTGCATTCTTGGGATCACACATATGGTCCCAAGCAACAGGTGATCGTCTGCTCGCTTCATTACTACATGTCCAGATAAACCTTCTACAAATGCCTTCAACATGTTTCAAGACATTTTTTGACGGCGAAAAAATCTGCAACCAGTAATTTGAAATAGCAAATAAGACACTTCTTACTAGCAAATAAGACATTTTGTTTGTATTTTTTAAATGAATTAATATTTAATATTATTATTAACAATTTTGCTAAAATTTTAAATAATAAAATATAAACCATAAATTATTTAATAAATAATATTAATTTATTATTCAAAAAGTTAAATATATTTTGAATAGTTTTAATAGAATACATTTATGTTAAAAAATCTTTTGAAAGAATAAATTTAATGAATCATTTTTTTATTATTATAACAATAAATTAATATTATTTTTTTATTGATTAATATTTTTTAATCTTCATTTCAAGTACTAACCCAATAAATGATATTCAAAAGGTATATTGATTTCATATATGTTTTATTATATATTTAATGTTTTGAATATAGGTTCGAGTAGAGTTTTTTTCCTCTATTTTATCTCAATAACGAAATTAATTCTCATATTTAAAATTCAAATAATTTTGACCAGCTTCTCACATTTTACACTGCAAAATAACATGTTTATTTTTTTAAATGGCATGTAATTTATATTTTTTATTTTCAAGTTCCACACAAAGATTTTTATACGATGATTAGTCATATTTTACAAGTGAAACGATATTTAAAATTAAACACATTATCAATTTAAAGTGAAAAATGGAATAGAGGAATAAAAAATGTTTGAATTTGAAATAAAGAAATTAGTTATGAATATAATCTAAAATAGGGGATCAAAATTATATTAGAAATGGTTTTTATAAAATTTATACATTTTAAAAAATGTTTAAAAGTTACTTATAATTTTTTTTATTATACTAATTTTTATAATAAATTTATTTGTATCTTTCAAAAATTAATAATGTTTGTAATTTGTATATAAAATTAAATATTATTTTTTGACTTAGTTTTTTTTTTTATAATCAGCAACTTATATTAAAGAATATTAGAAGTATTCCAAAAAGGAATGGTTACAACGGATTAAAAACCCCGCCAAGACAACTTATAAAAAGTCGGACGGATTGGTAAACCATTCATAATAACTACACCTACCTATAATGAGATCTAGAAATATACAACCACCACCAAGAAAAAAATATAATGTTATAAAATATATCTACCGAACAACCGAAACCGTCGTTGAATAGGATTTGATTCCTTTGCCTCCAAATACACCATACCCTACATAACAAAATAACAGCAGCACTAGCCTTGGACGAGAACCTTACCAAATTAACGAACCATTCCAACAAATGGTCTGTGACGTTAACTGCCGTAGGCACGGACAACCCCAGCCACAATCCAATAGCCTTCGAAATCACGCGTGCTTTCGGACATCCAACAAACACATGATCTATTACTTCTGAACTAGGAAAATAGAGTACACAAACAAATTCTTGGGGATTAGAAATTACACCCCTGGCTGCTAAATTACCTCTTGTCGGCAACTTATCTAAAATCAATCTCCATCCGAATAATTTAACCTTCAAGTGAATCGCCGAATGCCACAAGATTTTCAGCACAGTCTTGAGAGTAATATCCAACTCGACAAATCGATTCGCCTTTTGAATAAACTCATATCTCAATTTCACGAAAAATTAATGATTCATAGTGTTAGTCCAGAGGAATTTATCTTTCACACCTGTCCTTGGCTTTATGTCAGCTAGTAAATGAGTTAATTTCACAAACTCTTGGTGCTCTTGCCCTGCCAGCGTTACATCAACACCAAGAAAACACCAATGCCATACATAATCAGACCAGGTACCCATATCCGCGACGCAAGCTGATTTTGCAGCATGACTTAGTTACAATTTTAGTCTTTCTATTTTCGCGGATTCATAGTGTTTTTGTCCTCCTCTCAAATTTTTTATTTAATATTGAAGATGTACCTATTTTTAAATGACGTGTCACTCTGAAATGTGACAAATAATTATTTAAATTTTTTTTGTAGAACTTTAAAGATAACAAATATAAATTAGACGTTATTAAAAAATTAGCACTTTGTCAATGTTTTGTGTAAAAATCTTTAAATTTGAAATAAGATGATTATCATATAGAGGTTAAAATTATAATTAAGTTCATTTTTTTAGTTTAAAATATAAGTATTTGTTAATAATAACATAAATGTTTAGAATAATAGTTTGGATTAACATATATCTCTCTTTTTAGTAATGTAATAATAAATTAACATTATTTCTTATTATTAGATATTATGTTAACTTTTAAAATATTAAAATTAAAATTATCTATTATAAAATTGACAAATTAGGTTATATTATATTTTATTATAAAATAAATTGTGAAAAATATATTTAGATTAATATTAATAGAATATATAAAATATAAACTAAAATGTGAATTAAGTTATATATAATAGATAAGTATTCTTTTCAAATTTTTTTGAAACAATAAAATATTAAATAATAAAATAAGTTTAGTTTTTTTTAACGTTCTTATAAAAAATTATAATTATTCTTATTAAATAATAATTTAATATTAAAGTATGAAAAAACTTACATTAATTTTTTTCTTTGGAATTCGTTCTCCCTTTGAGGTTTTCTTTGGAGGGTTGGGTTTCTACGTTTCATGTTTTTGTGTTATGAGTTAGCAGTATTAGACATTGTTATTTGTTACGAGTGAGACTCGAATTGGTTTTTTCAAATATTATTAAATTAAAATTAAATTAATTTGTGAGTGAGAGGGAAAGTGAAAATTAATTGTGATTGAGAGGGAAAATGAAATTAATTTGGAGCAAAAAGTTAGAGGGAAGGTTAATCATATTCTTAACTCAATTAATTAATTAATTAATAAGAAAAAAAAATATGCATTGATAATGTAAAATATTTTTACATTGTCATCTAATTGTTTATTGATAATGTAAAATATTTAAGCAACAATGTCTTCAACAAATACTTAAAATTTTAATCTTGTTTTTAAATACATTAGAGATGAACTAATCTCTCATAGAATTCATCACTAATAACATCTAAAATGTTTGTGAAGAAATTTGTGAGGGAAAGATTAAAGAAGAATAAAATTTATCTTAAAATATATTCCTAAAGCTACTATTGTCAAATTTGTGAGAGAATTTATGAGGGATTTTTAGTGACAGAATAGATCCGTCACAAATAACTTCGCATGTTTGTGAGAAAATTTGTGAGGAAAATATTAAAGAAGAATAAAATTTATTTTAAAATATCTCCCTAAAGTTACTATTATAAAATTTGTGAGGGATTTTTAGTGACATGATAAATATATCACAAATAACATCGCTGAAGTTCATTTGTTCATATTCATGATTTTCCCTCACTAAATCCATCGTAATTAGTGAGGGATTTACGTCCCTCACTAATTTCCGTCTCTAAATTACATTTTTTTAGTAGTGTATAGAGGCTATAACCCATCCAATTACGAAATTCCTCATGAGAGGTGTTCCGTTGTGGAATCATAAATGATGTTGATTACAAATATTATGGTGGATCGAAGCTTTCGGTGCACTACGTCGTTGTGACACCATGGATCGAAGGTTGCGATCACGGTGCTTTTTGGACCAGAGAGATCAGTTTTGATGCGATGCCATTAATTAGTATATCTATCTTCGATGCAGTGGACTCAAAGGGGGAGGGGGTACCTTCACGGTCATCACTCCAACGACCAATTCAGTTTAAGCTTTAAGATAGTGGAAGTGAAAGAGGAGATTAGAGATTGTGTACCTTAGAACCTTTTACGAAGGTATTTATACCTTGGGCCTAGCAGAGTAGGCTAGATAATGGACCCGTGCTATTGGGTCTATGGCCGATGCATGGTTGTTAGTCCTGGGCCTTTGGCCGACGCAGAGTAGTGGGTCTCGAGTCTTTGGTCGGTGCAAAGCAGTGGGTCCTGGGCCTTTGGCCGAAACAAAATAGTTTCCGCCAAGACTCTTCGGGCATGTTTGATGTTGGGGGAGTCTTTCAATAATAGTGTCATACCTCAAAGGAATTTCATCCAGGCGTTGGCTGGCGAGAGCCGCTTTGGTTTTGCCAATGCGTGATGCGAATGTGGGCATTAAATGCAATCCCATCATTGAAACATTTCACCATTTTTTCTTTAATGGGTGATCCGAAAAGGTATGGAGTGATGTGACTCAACTTCCTATGTACTCGAGTACACTCGAGTGCGGTTGTCTTCACCAAATAAAATGTGTTCATGGATTTGTTTTTTATTTCTTACTTTCGATCCAATTCGTTCGATTGCCTTTGCATACTACTACATAAAACCCCTTCAGTAACGGTTGAAAAATATATATAATAACGCAGATCAAGGCGTTGTTATGTAGAGTGTTGTGGTAAATGCGCTACTTATAATCACGACCCTGAGACCGTTGTGGTATTCTGGAAAGCGCGCGGTATATCACAACGGTTATGCTTAACAACCGTTGTGATAGATAACATAATTAATTAATTAGATGACGGTTAATCTAGACAACCGTCGTGGAAAGTAGACACAGTTTATTATATAAAAGTGTATATTGCTTGGTTTACCATACACCTATTTAAAGAAATACAACCATTCAAATTGGTAAAGAAATATATAATCTGAAAATTAAACAATTCTTGAAAACCAACTTAAACACATCAATTTTTTTTCCGAATTGAATTCGTCTGATTCAGCACATTTTATGTTCTTTAACACATAATATACGATTCAATGGTCTGATTCCTTCAATCCATTGATATCTTTTATTATAGTTTACCTCATCATCGTCACTTATCAACGCGATTTCAAATTATATCGATGAATTAAAGCAAACAGAGCATTAAACCATATATTATGTGTTAAGAAACATACAATGTGCTGAATGAGACGAATGCAATTCGAAAAACATTGATTGATATAGGTTGGTTTTCAAATACATCTTAATTTTCAGAATATAAGTTTCTATGTCAATATAAATGAATGTATTTTCATTAAAACGTAAGTGAAACAAACAATATACATAGTATATGTTCTGGACTGGACCAATGGCTAGATATGGCCCAATCCACTTCTGCTCCCAAAAGGGCCCAATTACCTAAGTCCAATCCACAAAGGGGAGAAAGTTACCTTTATGCCCCTCCAACCGGGCAAGGACTGCATCACTCCTCCCCAGAACCTCTGCCCATTTCGCACGACTCCTTCTATCCCCGAACATCTAAGGGCATGTGCCCGAAACTATGTCTATGCCCGACATAACGGCTAGTTTTGGGCACCCTGCCCGACATAACGACTAGTTTTGGGCAGTTACCTATTCTTCGGGAAAACGATTATTTCGCCCCAAAAATAGGACCGTTGGCCACGCGCTGGGGGCACTATATAAACCCTCTCACTTGAGAGGGTCAGGTATCTAATAATCACCCTAAAAACTCACTCTTTGTACTTGCTCCTTTTTCTCTGATCCTTTCTTACTTGAGCGTCGGAGTGCCTTGCAGGTACACCCTCTCCTCCCTATTTCAAGCCCAGCATCACAGACGTTCTTGGTGGCCTATCACAGGATCTGATCAAGCCTTCACGATCAGTGGCGCCGTCTGTGGGAAACTGTTCTCCCTGTCTTAAACATTCACCTCAGATATTAAGACCAAAACACTCTCGTCCAAGATTACCATCAAGGCCTCTCAAGATCACGTCAAAGGTGCTCTCAAGTCCGTTGTCCTCCCCGTCAACAAGAATGACGTTGACGGTCCTTCATCTCTCCTCGGAGACCCCCGTTTTCTGAGAGATGGGGCCACAACCTCTCCTTCCCCCATTCCTGCTGACCGCGACAACAATTAGCCCTCGCTGGCCATCCAGCCCATCCCTGCTCCACCCAACGCCGACCCGGCCGTGGTGGTCCTTCTTGAGGCGATCAACAAAAGCAACCTCCTGATCCTGCAGCAGAACGAAAGGATTGGGTCACTGGAGGAATCTTCCCATCCAAGATCCCCCCTCCGTGGAAAGGTCATCGACGATCCAAGAGCCCGCAACCCCGGTGAGAAGTTGACCGAAGGCTACGCCAAGAACCAGAATCTCATGCTGCCCGAAAATGCGACCATGTTTCCCCGCGAAACCAACACTCTCCCGGTCACAAGAGAACCCAGAGGAACAAACAATCACCCCCGGTCAGGACTAAAGGTTTGGCCCGTACACCTTCTCCCCGAAGAAGCCGCCGCCACGAGCGGGTCGTCCGGTCCCCGTCACTAACCAATTCCAGCAGCGATGATGAACCTCACGGCCCATTGTCCCAAGAAATCTTGGCAACACGCCTCCCCAAGGGCTTGGAGAAGCCCCCGACTTTGGACACATACGACGGAACAACCGACCCCGACGAGCACATCGAAAACATCGATGCGCTGTTGGATTACCGTGGCGTCCGGGGCGCCATCAAGTTCCGTCTGTTTCCGACCAAGCTCCGAAAAGGAGCAATGACTTGGTACAAGCAGCTGCCCGAAGAGTCTATTACTTCATGGAAGCAACTAGGCAGAATGTTCTCCCGGCATTTCACGGTGTCGTGCCGTCACCCCAAGACTGAAGCCTCCCTTAGGGCCATAATCCAAGGGAAGGACGAACCTCTCCGGGCATACATCGAGAGGTTCAACAAAGAAGCGGTGCAAGTCCCCACCACCGACGATATGAAAAAATTTCTGCTCGAACAGGGACTCTGCCCGCACTCAGAGTTTTCCAAAGTTGTCAGCCTCGCACCTCCGAGGAACCTGGACGCCTTCCTCCTCAAGGCGCAGTCGTACATTCAGTACGAGGAAAAGGAAGCGGCCAACTCCGCCCGAGCCTCCCGCCACCAGGAGAACGCCCGGGCCTCCAAAGGCGAAGAGCCCTCGATATCTCGTCGAGGAGAAAGGAAGTGCAAAGACCGTCCTCGGGACTCCCGGGATAGCAAGGGACCTTTCGGATGATTTCACGACTACACCCCCGACCGTCTCCAGGGAAAAGATACCGTCCGGATGCGTGAATTCAGAATTAAAACAAGCAGGGGTCCGCTTCCCCAAATAAATACCGGCCAAACCCAACGCCGACAAATTAAAATACTGTCATTTTAATAAAAGTCACGGCCACACCACCGAGGATTGCATCCATTTGAAGGATGCTATCGAAATACTGATCAGGGGTGGCCACCTGAAACAATTCACGAAAAAGAAAGATGCTCCTCGACAAGATGTCCAGGAGTCCAAGAAGGTAGATGAAGAGGTGCCTTCCTCGAAAGATGCCAACATCCAATTTGCCATGTTCGCGTCTCGACTAGAGGACTTCTACGTCCCAGATGAGCAAGGCGCTCCTGCCTACCTTGCGGCCCATAGTCCGTGGGAGACGTTCCCCTCCGCCATGGTTATCTCAGGGGAAGGCTTCAATAAAGTCACGGTGGGCTCCGTGAAAAGGAAATTCGAGCACCTGATCAGCACAAGCTCCAGCAAGGTGACCACACTCGATCAAGCCCAGAAGGGCTCTATCCCCATTTCCTTCTATCGGGAAGAGCTCCTCGGAGGATCTCCAAACTCGATCATTCCCTTGCTCGTCAGAGCTCGGATGGCGAACTTCGACGTTCGTAGAATTCTCATCGACCAAGGCAGCTCGGTCGACATCATGTACTCCCAGCTGTTTTCAACGCTCTAGCTGGACGAGTCGCACCTCACCCCTATGTGGGTTCTGACTTGCAAGGGTTCAATGGGTTGGTGACCAAGCCATGGGGATACATGGAACTGATCGTAACTTTTGGATTAGCGGAGACGGCTAGATCCGTCAAGGTACAGTTTATGGTAATCGATTGCCCGTCTCTGTATCAGTTCTTCTTCGGAAAACCAACTTTGGCTGAGTTGGTAGCTGTGCCTTCAACCATCCATTTCAAGATGAAGTACTACACTTCAAAGGGGATGGTCGCCACCCTCCACGGCGACATTGAAGTCGCGCGACGATGCTTCGAAGCAGCCACGAAGGGACTCAACGTCATCGCATCCAAGCCAAAGGTATCTAACAAGCCAGCCTTGCCCAGCAGTTCCGAGGAAGCTAAGCCACTGCCCCAGGGCAACGCCATCGACTTCGACAGCCGCTTCCCCGAAGAGGACCAGAAGGAGGACCAAGCAGCCTTGGGCAGCTCGTCTGCCCCGACTAGCAGCAACTCTCATCCGATGCGTCCCATCCCGGATGGCGATTTCGAGCTCGTCTTGTTCGGCGACGACCCCCAACGAGGAGTAAAGATTGGAGCAGATCTCCCCGACATCGCAAGGAAGCAACTCAAAGCCTACCTCCATGAGAATGCTGATCTGTTCTCCTGGAGCGCCGCCGAAATGCCCGACTTCGACCCATCCGTTGCTTGCCATCAACTCACGATTGACCCAGCCATCAAAGCAGTAGCACAACGTAGGAGAAAGCAGTCTCCGGAGAAAATAGAGGCTACAGAAAAAGCTGTAAAGGACCTCCTCGAGGCCAAATTTATCTCAGAAGACAAGTACACCACTTGGCTGTCCAATGTTGTACTTGTGAAAAAATCTAATGGCAAATAGTGAATGTGTATTGACTATACCAATCTTAACAAGGCATGCCCGAAGGATGCCTACCCCCTCCCCAATATCGATAAACTTGTTGATAACTTTTTCGGTTTTAAACTATTATCATTCATGGACGCCTACTCGAGTTATAATCAAATACCAATGGTCGTGAGCGATAAAAAATACACGACCTTCATGACCGAATCGGGCAACTATTACTACAACGTAATGCCCTTCGGCCTAAAAAATGCCGACGCGGCCTATCAGAGGATGATGAACAGGGTCTTCCGGGGAGAAATAGGCGATATGCTCGAAGTCTATATGGACGACATGATCGTAAAATACCACGAGGAAACCGATCACACTGCCCATTTAAGGAAGGTCTTCGAACATGCCAAGAAGTACCAGATGCATTTCAACCTGGAGAACTGTATGTTCTGTGTCCGGGCAGGCAAATTCCTCGGCTTCTACTTAATAGAACGAGGAATCAAAGCCAACCCCGATAAGTGCCAGGCATTCTCCGAGTTTTAACGCCTAAGTCTAAGAAATCCATCCAGTCCCTGAACGGGTTGCTCACATCGTTGTCCCGTTTCGTGGCCAAATCTGCCCAGCACGCCCTACCCTTCTTCAAACTCCTCCGCAAGGAGGCAGTGTTTGAATGGACGGAGGAATGTGACCAGGCTCTCCTCCATCTGAAGCGGGAACTCTCGGAGCCATCAGTCCTCTCCCGCCCGAATAACGGCGAGACTCTATATATGTATCTCGTTGTAGCCACCGAAACACCTGATGGGCAAAAGCCCATATATTTCACGAGCAAAGCACTGCAGGGACCAGAGCTGAGATACCAATAGATAGAAAAAGTGACACTGGCCCTCATCAATGCAGCTAGAAGACTGAGACATTACTTCCTAGCCCACACGATTGTGGTCCGGACAGATTAACCCGTGAAGCAGCTGTTATGACGACCAGACATGGCCGGCAGAATGTTCAAATGGTCGCTAGAACTGTCTGAATTCGACATCCAGTATAAAAGTAGAAAAGCCCTCAAAGCCCAGGCTTTGGCTGACTTCGTCGCAGAAAGGACGTTCGCAGATTCCCCGACCTGCGGGGCGCGCAAATGGACCATTTTCGTAGATGGAGCATCCAGCTCGAATGAAAGCGGGGCAGGCATCATATTGTAGAACGACGAGGGAATCATCGTTGAATTATCGCTTAACCTATCCTTCCTCACCTCTAACAACCAGGCTGAGTATAAAGCCTTCCTCGCCGGCTTACGCCTAGCCGAAGATCTCGGCGCGGAAGAAGTTGTCATCTGCACAGATTCGAAACTCGTGGCCCTCCAAGTTCGAGGAGAGTATCAAGCCAAAAATAACAACCTATCCGAATACTTAGCCCTGGTCAAGGAGAAAATGAAGAAGTTCGCAGCGGTAGAGGTAAAGCACGTTCCCCACGAACACAACGTCCGGGCAGACGTTTTGTCTAAACTAGCAAGCACGAATAAGAAAGACAAAAACAAGTCCGTCATACAGGAGGTACTTCCTCGACCCGGTATCGAAAAAACTTCCTCGACCCTTGACGTACAAATGATCGGCGACAACAACTGCTGGATGACCCCCGTTTACAACTACCTTGCCAGGGACGAACTTCCGTCCGACCCCGAAGAAGCCAGCGTAGTTAGGCGAAGAGCCTGCTCCTACGTCCTAGTCGAAGATAAACTCTACAGGCGAGGGTTCTCCATCCCGCTACTCAAGTGTGTCGAGGAAGAGATGGTCGCCCACATCTTGCGTGAAATTCACGAAGGAATCAACGCCCAACACCTCGGAGGAAGGTCCCTTGCCCGAAAGGCCCTTCGAGCAGGATACTACTGGCCAACCATACAGCAAGACGCTAAGGAACACGTGAAGAAATGTGATAAATGCTAACGGCACGGGGACATGCACCTAGATCCACCTAACAAGCTCAAGGCTATGTCCTCCCCGTGGCTATTTGCCTGATGGGGCCTGGACATCCTGGGGCCATTCGTGGTTGGATCAAACCAGAACAAATACTTAATAGTGGGTGTGGATTACTTCATAAAATGGATAGAAGCGGAGACTCTAGCCAAGATAACTGCCCTCAACATACTGCGTTTCTACAAATGAAACATCCTTGCACGTTTTGACATCCCCCAGGTGATAGTCACAGACATTGGGACACAGTTCACGGACAGGAAGTTCCAAGACTTCTTCGCCCAGCTGGGCACAAAGCAACACTTCGCATCCGTCGAACATCCCCAGACAAACGGGCAAGCTGAAGCGGCGAACCAGATCATCCTTCGAGGCCTCAAATGAAGGCTGGATGAAATGAAGAAAGTTTGGGTCGAGGAGCTGCATAACGTCTTATGGGCATACCGCACAACTCCACACTCTTCAACCGGGGAAACACCCTTTCACCTGGCCTACGGAAACGAAGTTGTAATTCCCATTGAAGTTCACGTACCCTCCAGGCGGACAGAATCGCCCCTGGACGAGGAAATGAATGACGAAGCATTAAGGGAGGAACTCGACCTCGTCGAGGAAGTCCAGTCAGGGGCAGCCCTCCGCGAAGCCTCATTAAAATAATAAATCACCATCAGGCACAAGGCCAAAGTCATACGACAAGATTTCGACATGGGCAACCTTGTCCTAAGAAGAAACCATAAAGACTCTCGCGAAGGCAAACTAGCCGCTAACTGGGAAGGACCCTATCGTGTCCGGGCAAAAATGGAGAATGGGGCCTACTACCTAGAACATCTCAACGGGGATGAACTTGCTCGACCATGGAACGCCGAAAAGCTAAAACAATACTACAACTAAGGCCTAAACTGTCGCCATAATCCATCACAACGACGAGCATCGCATGTCGACCACGATGCACGCCTAGGTACAAGCGTCGCATGCCAGTAAAGCAGAACCCCGCTCAAGAACGAGCCAGGTCCTGGCTCGACAGTGGTCCCTCAATCGAGCACTACCATCGTCAAAGTACCACCACAGGAAAAACACTCAGCTCGTGATGGGAGGTTCACGCTGCGAACTCAGGCGTCAAACGCGACCTGAGCTCCACCCTCTCGCCCGGAAATTCCCTGGCCGTTCGACCAGTACCCCTCACTGCCAAACACATCTACAACGAGCAATCCCCTGAAACTTAAAAGCAAACCAAAGTAACCCCTATTGCGGGCATACATGCATATCGAGCAAAAGTACAACACTTAGCAGAATTTAAAGTAGACAAAGCCATGCAAATCACAAAACCGGCCACAAGGACCGGGTGTCATACCCCAAATTTTGACCACTTAGATTTCCCATCATTGGGAAAATCATTATCACAATATGGATGAATCATCATACCTCATCAGTCTCCCCAAAGATGGGTGAGCATTCACTACTAGCAAAAATTAGGGTTTCAAGCCCTCTCTGAGCTTTAGACAAAGGATCAATCAAGAATTGATATGATATTCAACTTGTCTAACCTCTCAAACATCCACAATGGATCAAGAGGACTCCACAACAAGAATCAAGCACAATGTTGCAGCATTTCAGGTGGATTAAGCCTTAAGATCGCCAGTGTCACCAAATTAGGGTTTTGGTCGACCAGGGCCTCCAGATGGAAATTTTCCTATGGGCATGAGCCAATGCTTTAAAGCGTAACCTAAGATACTCCATGGAACATCATGTACCCAATCATCAAGTCAATTTAACCTCAGGGGATGCATTCACTAAAAATCAGGAATTAGGGTTCTTGACCTAATTCACCCCTAAGTTGACTTTTGGGACAAATCATGAGCCAAGACCTCAAAACATGATTTAAGGGTCCCTAATACATCACATTGATCCATTTGCAACAATGGATTGATCCAAGAAGCTTGGTGCATAAGTTTCAAATTCATCAAAACCACAATTAGGGTTTCGCGAAAAAAGTCAACTGTGCCTTTGACTTTTGACCAAGACATGCTCCCAAACCCTAGGACATGATTCAATACACCCTATAACACCTATGAAATCAATCCATCAAGTTTGATTTAGGTCAAGGACTTGATTTCATAGAGGATCACACAGTTTGGAATTCATCTGACAAAAAGTCAACTGTGCACAAAAGTCAACTTTGACTTTTTGAGATTTTTCACAATTATGGTTCTTTAACCCTGAAATGATGTTAATGTGTGATTGGAATCATCATTCATCAAGAAAAATCAAGAAAAGTGGGATAACTTGTAAAAGGGGTAACCATAAAATCTTAGAAATTTTTCTAAGTTATGGAATAAAGTGGCTAGGGTACCAACTTTGGAGGATCATAACTCCTAAACCACAAGGCCATTTGTCCCCATTCAAAGCTGGATTTGTATCTCTCATGACCCTCTACAAAAGCTTCAAACACAACTCATTCCAATTCCTCATGGATTTTAAGTTATGGAATTATCAAAATCATAAAAAGTGAAAATGTCACTTTTTTCCAACACTTAATGAAATTTTCACTAAGTCAGAATCTGCCTTCACTTTTTTTCAAATGTAGGGGCATTTTTTAGTTGGATCCAAAAGGTATCAAAACAACTATGATCAAAAAGTTGTTGTATCATATGAGGGCTTTCCAAAATGGCCAAAAACTCCATCAAAGCCCACTTGAGTCATGAGATATGACAATGCCAATATGCCTTGCTGCAAACTGTCATGGCAAGGCAGATTTGGGAGTTTTGCTCGATTTGCTCAAATTTTGTAAAGGGCAAGCAAATCTATCCATCTGAACACCTCAAGGGGAGACCAAGGAGGGACAAACCCTGATCCATCAGCCTCCCAAGTCTTTGGAACCAAAAGTAGCATGCCAAACCTATAAATGCCTAAAAGAGGGACAAGACTCCAATTTTGGATTGGAGCATTTAATGGATGCACCAAGGTGGCATGGAATGAGCCATTTCCAACTAAATTCAGTCAAGACTTATCCAAGACCAAGGGAACCAACAGCCTGTGCCCTAACCTCTAGTCAATGGCTAGAGGAGACTTGGATTCTCATTGCTCAACATTGGCCAAACCTCTGCTGCAGTTGCCACACATTATTGCTTGCAAAACAAACTTGCTCTACTATAAATAGAGCTCAATTGTGTTCAGTTTGAGTACACCAAAGCACTACAACACTTGCTTTCCTCAAAATCTCTTTCTCTAGGCAAAAATACCTTCTTTAACAAGGTAACTCTGAGTTTTTTAGTTAGAGAGCAATTTCACCATAGCTTATGATCCAAACACATCCAATATGTCATATCTAAGCTGTCTAAACTCTCACAAGTGACCTGTAACACCAAAATCACAAAGTCATCTCTCAAAACCTCAAAATAGGACTTTTGTGCATTTTTCAAGCCATGTCTTGATTCAGTCACTTTCCAAACCAGATAAAACCTCAAACACACTCTAAATATCATCCTTGAACTATCCCAAATGGTTCCACACATCTGGAACACCATTTGAGAGAGTTGCTATTTTGGCCACTTTTACACCTTTTGCAAGAAAGAGCTCAAACTTGTTCCTGAGGTTTCCAGCAGATTCCAACAATCCTAAAAGCTTCTAAGAGATCATTTGAGGGTGTCCAAAGCATCAAATCATTTCTGGAACAAAGCCCTTGGCAGATTGCACAAAAGCTCCAAAAAGAGGTAAGCATCACAACTTGGATTCTTTGAATCATGCTTTCTTTTGATGTCCACTGATCATGTATCTCTTATACATGTTATATGTGTTGTGTTTGCCCCAATTTATCATGTAATTCATGCTTGTACCAAGAGATGGCACAGAAAATGCAAATCATGGCCTATTTCAAAACTACTATCGGGTTTTTCAATAGGAGCATGATCTGAAAAAAACACCACCACCATTGGATTCCTTGTGAAATTCTAGGCAGGATAGACCTAAATTTTATCCCAATTCATGGAGAAATGAGAAAGGTATGGCCTTCACGTTTTCAACCAAAATCTTGCCTTGCCTTGCCTTGGGCCAGGCCAAAAACAAGGCAAGCCTTGTATATTTGTGGTTGTGTTTCAATCAACGGATGTATCACCACCCCAGTGGTAAGACACGCGCCCAATACATAAGAGGTCTGGGGTTCGAATCCCCCTCGCCCCAGATCCTCTTTTTGCTATTTTTTCCACTTTTTATTGTTTTTCTTATTATTTTTAATGATTTAAAAAATTAATAACTCCCTCAATTTTAATTATTTTTTATTGGTTCTTTTTGCAAAAAATCACAAAAATATTGAAATATTGTATTCCACAAAAAAATCAGAATTATATTATTTATTTAAATTAATTAGTATTTTTGTGAATAAATTCATTTTTAATTGTTTTTAAACATTTAAAAGTGAATATTTACTTTGAAAATCAAAACAAAATGAGTTCTAAATCATCTTGTGATTAAAACCTCATTTTTCAAACCTTAAACAAAAATCACAAGTGGTTTATTCAAACTTATTTGGTATTTTTATCATTTTATTTGATTTTCTTTAAATATTTATTTTTAAAGGAAAACAAAATTAGGGTTTCTTTGATTTTCACCATCATCAAACTTTTTCAAACACTTTGGGCCTCTAATAGAGTGTAAGACCCAACCCTTTTTGAAAAACCAAAATAATTTGGGCCTCGGTCATCGTATTAGACCCACTGTGCTTTCAAAAATCTCGGCGCGATCGCCAGTTTAAAACGGAATCATCTGGGTCTCTCCTTGAGCTGTAAGCCCAACCACTTGTACAAAAATACACCTTTGAGCCTCTAATAGAGTGTAAGACCCAACCCATCTTTGAGACTAAAACCTTTTTTTTGGGCCTCAGTGCATTGTATAAGTCCCAATACGTTAAAGAAATCTCGGCGCGATCGTCATTTTTCAAACAAAAACCTTGGGCCTCTCCTTGAGTTGTAAGCCTCGTCTTTTCTTTTAAAATAATTAATGGGCCTCTATTAGAGTGTAAGACCCAGCCCCTTTGTAAATACACCACCTTTTGGGCGCCAGTTATTGTATAAGTCTCACTGTATTTTCAAAAACAACGACGCAATCGTCACCTTTTTTAGCAAAACCAACAGGGCCTACCCTCGTGTTATAAGCCCCATTCCTTTTCTTTAAAAAACTTTGGGCCTCTTGAGAGAGTGTAAGACCCATCCCTTTGTACAAAAAACCTTTTTTGGGCCTCGGTCACTTGTATACGTCCCTGTACAATTTCAAAACAACAGTGCAATCACTGATTAAAACTTGGGCCTCTCCTTGAGCTGTAAGCCCCAACAATCTTTTCAAAGCACTTTCTACTTTGATTTTGAATATCATATTGTTATCTAAGTTTTCTTTGTTGAACAACTAACCAAACAACATGGAAGCTCTACAACCGAGTAAGTGTTTACTCGCTTTCTTTATCGGCTTTCATATATATATATATATATATATATATATATATATATATATATATATATATATATATATATATATATAACTTTATTGTGGGGCTGCTCACTGTAAGTCTTCCTTCGCAAACTTTTATATACTTGTCAAATATCAATTGTGTAATACTAGTATAGTTATTTAGAGTTTTCCCCGGCAACTACGTCTAGCACTAGGTAAAGCCTTGTTGGTCACTCTTAAATACAAACAAAACTAGATCCCCATAGGATTACCAGACACAGTCTTCCCTCCTCTTGGGGTTAAACAATATGGAGACGTGAAAGGCAGCATTCTCGGTGAACCCTTCCTCAGACTGTCACCCTTAGAAATTGTCAAAGAAACTCTACTCCCCAGAGTTGATCTATTCTCCGTGAATAGCATCTCTTGAGTTTCTTCCAAATTCTCGGACTTTCTTGGCTTGATCTATTCTCGGTGAATAGCATGTCTTGAACTTCTCGGGGTTTAGGGACCCACAGGCTTCCTAAAAGCATCCCCGCCTCCTCTTGGGCGTTGTAAAGGACCCTTCGGCTTCTTAAAAGCTCTCATGCCTTCTCTTGGGCTTAGTAAAAGGACCCAGAGACCTCTACAGGTATAAGAATAGAACCTAGTCATCAATTTGCTAGAGTTGTCTTTCTGAGTCAAGTGTCAGACCAGTTAATGGGTTGACCTTCATCCCTTAACATACCCGCCTTCTCTTGGGCATCATACAAAGATCACTCACTATCTGAGACTCAATTTCTCAAAACACTAGCAGACTTGGACAGTCTCAATACCCTTTGTATTTCCCATTTCCTTAAAGAATAGGAAATAACCCTGATCCTCTGATCAGTACCAAAGCACAACCTTACCCTTAATCGTTCCCTTTATAATAACTGATTTTCTCTTTTATCCAACATGCTAGACCTGTCACTAAACTGAAACAGTCGCCAACGGATAGCCTCCTCTTGGGCTTTGTACAAATGATTCTCTCCAGCGGAGCTAACCTTTTCAGACTCTCTTGTTGAGTCAAACACTTTTAGCCTCCATCTCGGGCTTCGTACGAGATACTAAAACACTCTCTTGTTGAGTATAAAAGACTCTCTTGTTGAGTCAGTCACCTTTTAGCCTCCATCTCGAGCTTTGTACGAGATACAAAAACACTCTCTTGTTGAGTATAAAAGACTCTCTTGTTGAGTCAATCACCTTTTAGCCTCCGTCTTGGGCTTCGTACAAGACACATATAAAAACACTCTCTTGTTGAGTATAATAGCACTCTCTTGTTGAGTCAATCCTTTCAGCCTCTATCTCGGGCTTCGTACGAGACAGATAAAAAACTCCCTCTTGTTGGGACAATAGCCTCCGATTAGGCTTCGTATAAGAAAACCCCGGTTGAGTCTATCAACCTTTTAGCATCAATTTGTGCCTTGCTCACAGCATACAAACATCAACAATTCCTTTCCCTTCATCTAATTGCTGTAAGTGGCAAGCCTCTGGATTATTTACATCCATGCCACTGTCCCTCTTTTAGCATGAGAAATTCCTAAGGAAAGATAGAATTGCTCTACACTGAGTTAAAGTCTTCTCCTTCAGGTTAAAGAATCCCCTATAAAGGAAATTATGGCATTGCTGGATTCACATATCCCAGTTAAAGTAATTCTCCATGATAATCAGTCACCCAACAATCGTGACAAACAGACCAAATATCTCCCCTTTAGAGATGACAAATTCTCTCTAAAACTCTTTAGCTTCACATCTTGGGCTTTGAACAAGATATAAATCACCTTTAGCTTCATGTCTTGGGCTTTGAACAAGACACCAAAACGACCTTTTTCCTCCCATAGAATAGGAGGAACTACGATCGCTCTGATTTCCATGTTTCATCAAACGGGAATACGTAGGCATAAGATTACAAAAATCTTAGCGAGCATACTAATCAAAAACCCAAATCCAGTATCCCCATATATCAACCCAAAAGTACCAAGTCCTAACACCTTACCAAAAACCTCACAAATAGTCCAGGCACTCTATTTTTAACAAAATAACCTAAGAGAGACCCACATTCTCAATAGTATCTGTAAACCAACAGTCATCTGTTTAAACTCAGTATGCAAGTAGGGTTAATTGGAGACATCTATTTCCCATCCTTAATAAGCTTCAATAGGATAAAAAATGAATCAAACTGTAGTACCCCAAAGCGATAGTGCTTCGCAACCACGCAAAAATTCACGCTACAGAAAAATGGCGACTCCACTGGGGACCGTCGAGATCTTGTTCTCTTCCCATCTCTTAGGTAGAAAACCTTGAGTTCATAAAGTATCACAGAAATAGCGACTCTGCTGGGGAGTCATTGTCTGTATAGGATCATAAGACTAGAGGTCTAGGATGATTAAGACAAATATATATACTGCTTTTCCTAATTGATATATGTGTTTATTTTTCTGCTAATGGGAATGCGTGTGATGACGCATGTGGAAAGATTGAGTATACACCTAAGATAGGTGATGGCAATGTGGGTAATCTTACTGGGAGTGAATTCCAGTTAAGAGTCCCTGATCGACCATCAAACTCAGTGGAGACTCCCTTTGCAGATAAATTGCCTATATGACTTCGGTTGTTGAAAGTAGTGTGGTCGACTGGGTTATCTGAGAAGCTGAGGTTTTTAGTAGACTTAAGCCATTTTGTAGTGCGGAAGCTATCGGAAATAGTTGTCACGCGATACTACTCTCATCTGAGATCACTCTAGGATACATCAGCTCGCTGGTGATCTGCTTGCTATTGTTATCCCAAGAGGGGTCAATGATTTTGCCGACAGGTACAAAAAATCACTAGTATAAACCTTTTGGGGGGGGGGGGGGGTAGAGCCTTGACTTCATGACACCGACCCTTTGACCCCATGGTTTTTCTATGTTTTTGTGTGCTGCATTCATACATTCATCTAAAAAACATTAAAACAAAGAAAAATCTTCTCTTCTAGTCTCTCTTTTTCAAATTAAACTAAGACAATGATTGCAGATGTCAGAAAAAGGAGATTGCGCTAATGGATTTCGGTAGAAGGAAAAGTCATAAGTACACCTTCAAAGTTCCAAAGTTAGAGGATTTGAGAGGTTTGGCGAGAATGATCACCAACCACGAGGCTTTCAGAGCCAAGTACGGAGGGCTGCTGTCCTTGTTAAGGGTCCATGTAATCGAATGAATCCTGTCTACACTGATCCAGTTCTACGATCCGGTCTATCACTATTTCACATTCCCGGATTATCAGCTAGCACCAACACTGGAGGAGTATTCTCACTTAACTGATCTGCATATCACTGATCAGGCTCCCTTTTTTGGACTGGAAGAAATTCCAAAGGATCAAACCATTGCAAGAACAATTTATTTGGACGAGTCAGAAGTCAGGACTCACATGACCACTAAGGGTGGCATCCAAGGTTTGCCAGCCCAATTCTTGATAAAGAAATCCTTGTACTTTGCCAGTATAGGGAACGTGGCCGCTTTCGAGAGCATCTTTGTTTTTCTCACATACGGGTTATTTTTGTTTCCCAACATTGATAACTTTGTAGATATCAACGCCATTAAGATTTGTCTGATTGGCAATCCCGTACCAACCCTGCTCGCAGATGCTTATCATTCTGTACACTTAAGGAATTTGTACAGCGCAGGAATGATCACATGCTGTGTACCCCTGCTTTACAAATGGTTCACTTCCCATTTGCCCAAGTCTGCTGCATTTTGGGATCAAAATAATACTTTACGTTGGTCGCAGAGAATCATGTCTCTTACCAACTCTGACATCAATTGGTACAATCGAATCTACGACGGGATCAGAATCATTGACCGTTGTGGAAATTTCCCAAATGTACCCCTTATAGGAACTAAGGGAGGAATCAACTATCATCCAGTGTTGGTTCGTCGTCAATTTGGGTACCCAATGAGGCATGTCCCGCGCAATGCTCATCTGGAAGGTTTTTTCTTCAAGGAAGGAGAAAATGACAGGGCACTAAAGATAGAAATAGTGTATGCCTGGAATCACGTTCATAGGAAAGGACGAGAGTCTCTAGGAAAACCAGATTGTGTCTCGGTGGAGCCTTGTCTCCACTGGGTACAAACTAGAGCTCTCAAGCCGAGGATGCCTTACCCTCGTCAGGAAGTTCTTCCATTAAGGAACTCTGCCCTTTATTTTATGTCTGAGACGGGAAAACTTCAGGTTACTCTCAGTAAAGTTCAGCAAGAGAAGAGGTCTTGGAGGAATAAGTACCGTATTCTCAATGTGGAGTGTAAGAAAATACAGCAGTTATTAAAAGATAAATATGCTCTGATTGAAATTTTAGAGCAACATGCTGTAGAAAATCAGGATGACCAAAGGAATTTGCTCTCTCCTTTCACTTGGCAAAGGAATGACAACCCGACAACGGCTGAAGAGCCCTGGTCAAAGAAAAGGAAAGCACCAGAACCAGCACCTGAACTCTCTTTAGAGAGGACTCAGGATCCATTAGTTTAGACTTCCTTTTTTCAGCACTATGTAAATTACTGTATTTCCATTTCCGTAATCTTTGAATTCAATAAAACGGGGTTTCCCCCCTGTTTGATATTTGCAATCCAATTGTCGAAGTTTACTTTGAATAAACATATAACATATATAATCATTGCATATCATTCATCATTCTCGCATAACACATTCTTCTTACCTACGAATCTCACGTTTGCGTCTCGATTCTAGAGTTAAACTGTCTCATTCGTACAATACTCGGGCCAATCGTCAGAAAAAGATGGATGATCTCGAGGAAGAGAACAGAGAGTTGAGAGAAGAGATCGACACTCTGAAAGAAGATCTGAGAAAGCTTCATAACGACATGCAAGCTCTAGCAGACGCTCAAATGCAACAACAAAGGATTGTGATCTCAGAGATCACATCGCGCCCATAGTGGAGAAGTCCGATCCTAGGTACAAAATGCTGAAAAATCGTCCCTGGGGCATGCCTATCAACTATATCCCTGAAGGATATGTTCTGCCGATCGTGGAAGATCAGGGAACCGCAGCAGGAACCGTTGGGCCTGAAGGTTACAAACTTCGGGAAAGCAAAGATGCCAGGGGCATGACAGAAATTCCTGAAGGTTACAAACTTCGGGAGGCACCGAGAGTCTCGGCCATAATGACTATACCACCACCCGTGGTACACATTGTTCCGGAAGGACAGATTCTATAGTTACCTTCTGGAGGAAACGACAGCATGTTCGACAGAATGAACGAGTTCCAGGAACAGTTCCTGGAAATGCATAAAGAACTGCAAGCCCTTCGCGGTCAGGATTTATTTGGAAAGGACGCCGCAGACCTCTGCTTGGTCCCTAATGTGAAAGTCCCACACAAATTCCAGGTTCCCAACTTTGAAAAGTACAAGGGTAACTCTTGCCCTCAAAGTCATTTAGTGATGTACGCTCGGAGAATGTCAGCTAAGACAAAGAACCAGGAGCTACTGATTCACTACTTTCAGGATAGTTTAACCGGTGCCGTATTAAAATGGTACATGGGTTTAAACCGCGCCACGATTGGTACATTCAGAGATCTGGGCACTGCCTTCGTTCAGCAGTATAAGTATAATATGGACATGGCACCGGACAGATATCAGCTTAGATCGATGTCACAAAAGGACAAGGAGACCTTTAAAGAATACGCTCAGAGATGGCGTGAAATTTCCGCTCAGATTTCTCCACTTCTTGAGGAAAAAGAGATGACAAAGATCTTCTTAAAAACCTTGAGCTCATTTTACTACGACCAAATGGTTGCCAGTGCGCCCAGTGACTTCACCGAGATGGTGGGCATGGGAGTTCGTATTGAGGAAGTCGTTCGAGAAGGAAGTTTAGTTAAAGACCCTGGATCATCGAGTATTACAAAACGATACGGTAGTGCTCTCCCTAAGAAAAAAAGCAGGATATTGGGAATATCTCTCTCGGAAAGGAAAGGCGACGATATCGACCAGTAGCAACTGTAACTCCTGCTATCAACCCCGAGCCTGTTCCTACGTATCAACCTCAGGTTGCGCAAAGCCAACCTAATCAACATCAACTTCAGCAAAGGACACAACAGTCTCTTCAGTAGACTCATCCTCCGTACAACAACAACCGTACAACGTGACCACCAGGGTTCGACCCTATACCAATGTTGTACGCGGAATTACTTCCATTATTACTGGTCAAGGGGTATGTCCAAACCAGGTATCCTCTTACAGTACCGGAAAATTTGCCTTTTTGGTTTAAAGCAGATCAAACTTGTCCTTATCATCAAGGAGGACCAGGGTATAACATAGAAAACTGTCTCAGTTTCAAATCTGACATACAATAGCTTGTTAGGAGCGGGGTCTTGTCTTTTAAAGATACGAATCCTAATGTTCTCACGAACCCGCTGCCTCAACACGAAAAAGCCGCAGTTAATTTGATAGAGGGAAAGTCTAACAACAACTATCAAATTCATGATGTACTCTTATTGTGGGCCAACTTGGTCAAGATGCATTGTAGACAGAGCGGATACGGCCATGTGCCACCTCATAATTATCACCAGTGTGATATCTGCTCTAAAGACAATCAAGGATGTTCTGTGGTGCAAACAGCTCTACAAGAACAATTGGATCCTGGATGGATCCAAGAGCATCGAGTTCGGGGAGTCAACATGACCTATATGAATTCCAACATCATTCAGAACCACGACATTCGTGCGATGAATGTCAACTTGGTGGCAATGCACTCAAGGAAAAGCCAGTATCATAATCTTTCACGACACGATTACAATTCCTGTCTGACTTGCTCGGTAAACAAACAAGGATGCTCTTTTGAACAAGAGGCCCTCTAGTGTCAGATGGATCTTGGATGGATCCAGGACTACTGTGATAGAAATCCTTATCAGATCAACATGATTCAAATCTTTGATATTCATCTAATGAATACCAGCTTGGTGGAGTTACACGCCAGGCAGGTCCAACTTGGTTTTCTCACTTCTCACGATTATCTGAACTGTAAAGTATGCAGTGAGAGTAACCAAGGGTGTGCTCTCATTCAAAGAACTTTACAACACTTGTTAAACCACTGGTGGCTTCCGATCTATATGGATAAAGACACACAACAAATCACTGTGCTTAATGGGAACCCTACTAGACGTCAAAGTCAGGATGTTCGATCTATGGAAACTGACCTAGTGAGGTTGTACTGCATTCAAAGCAGGTGTGGCCAAGTGTCACCACTCAACTACGAGCGCTGTAGAGTCTGCTCGGAGAATAACCAATGATGCTACCTTGTGCGGGCAACTCTTTATGGTCAGTTAAATCGTATAGAGATTCACCCATGTCCGAGTTCCGAGCCAATCGACTGGACGTCGGACTACTTCGCTGATCAAATCAGAGACGTTGTCATAATCTCTGATCATCAACAGAACAATGATGTTTGTACCATCATCCCTCTACTAGACGAATCAAAGGTTCTTAGCCAGGAACTGATTGAAGTTACTTACGACAGTCAGAAAAATCAGAAGGCTCCTATAGTGATCTATCTGCCAGGACCATTACCGTATGAATCAGCTAAGGCGATTCCTTAAAAATACAGTGCAACGATAATTGAGAATGGAAAGGAAATTCCATTACCCTCCATCGTGAATATTGCAGACATCAGTAGAGTAACACAGAGCGGTCGAATCTTCAACCGAGGAGTTGGAGAACTTACCAAAGAAAAGGAACTTCAGACCAAAGCTCCTGATCCACCAGTCGGTCAATCCAATAATCCCGACCTTTCAAAAAACAATGATGAGATGCTGAAGCTCATCCAAAGGAGTGAATACAACATTGTTGATCAACTGTTACAAACTCCTTCAAAGATCTCTGTGCTATCACTTTTACTCAGTTCTGAAACCCACAGAGAGGCTCTACAGAAAGTCTTAGAGCAGGCTTTTGTGGAACAGGAAGTGTCAATATGACAGTTCGACAACATCGTATCTAACATCACTTCCTACAACAACTTAGGATTCAATGATGAGGATTTGCCAGAGGAGGGAAAACACCACAACATGGCGCTCAATATCACAGTTAAATGCCAGGACGATGCTTTAGCCAGCGTACTGGTAGACACAAGATCGGTCATCAATGTTATGCCAAAGTCCACTTTAATGCGACTATCATTCAAAGGATCCCATATGAGGGGCAGTGAGGTCATCGTCAAAGCCTTTGATGGATCTCAAAAAGCAGTTATTGGCAAAGTCAACCTTCCTATAACTATTGGTCCTCACATTTTCCTAATCACTTTCTAGGTCATAGACGTCCGGGCAGCGTACAACTGTTTATTAGGAAGACCTTGGATACACCAGGCTGGGGCAGTCACTTCAACACTGCACTAGAAATTGAAGTTCGTCAAGAACGATCAACTCGTCACGGTCTGTGGAGAACAACCCTTGCTCATGAGTAACCTGTCATTATGTACTTGTATAGAACCCGAGGAGGTTGTTGGGACTCAGTTCCAAGCACTGTCGGTGAGCAATGAGAATCAATCAGAGCAAGGAACCTCGATTTCCTCATACAAAGATGCTCTCGAGGCAATTGAAAGTAACAATACGAAAGGATGGGGACAACTTGTCATTCCTACCGATAACAAAACAAAGAAGGGTCTTGGTTTTTCCTCAACCTGCACCCAGACAACTACCAGCGATGAAAGTTTTCATCCCATTCAGAACTTCTTCCATAGTGGAGGTTTCCTTCACCCAGTGTCCCAAGAAGTACACATTATCAACGAGGAAGATTCCTCCAACACGGATGAAGAATGAAAGTCCTATCTTAATGAGGACGGTTATATCTCTCAGGAAGAGGTGCCTATGCCATTTTGCTATCCCACGCAGAGTCCAAGATTTATACCGAGGTCAGACGTCGAAATGATATACGGAGGTGGTGATCCGGAAGGATGCCAGGCTCCGCCAAACTCATTAGAGGAGGACACTCTGATGAAAGAGAACTTTGACCATGACTATTATGGCCCAATGGATGGCCTGCCTATCTGGAAGCCGTACCCAAGAAACTCAGGGCAAGAAGATCATCTGAACAATGAAAATCAGCTGAGCATCATTGAACAGAATACCTGCGTCCCCACCATGTCATGGGATCAACCCTTAGGTCATTCAGAAAACGTCGAGAGCGACGATGAATTTTCCAAGTTTGCGGGACTAGAATTAATTAACTATGCTTTTCCCGAGGTCAACTTCATCGAGAGAGATGACTCCTCCAGTTCCACAGAAGTGTGGGACACCCTGGGATAACCCAGTGGAAAATTTGACTTCATGGTCAAGTACACCGATCCTGAAAGCTCTCATATCAGGCTCGAAGACATCCAGCCGACTGGATGGGGAGATTTGCCTGAGAGCACAAATACTATGCACAATACAACAGAGGAATCCTCCTACGACAACTCTACCTAGGAGACAGATTCCAATGATCCTGCTCCTCCAGAAATCAGCGTCATTTCTGAGGACAAGCCAAGAAAGAAGGTACTAGACTTTGTGATTCACCGAGGAGTTCGCCGCCAATGGGTTGTTGTCGATGTTCCGAAGATTATTCATAAGTCAAAGTATTTGCCGTCTTTAAACTTTCACCCCGCCCAGGTGAAACAAATGTTTTGATAGGGCTCACTTTCTGTAAATTTCCCTCTTCGCTTTTCCCAAAGCGACAGAGTTTTGTTTTATAGCGTTGTAGTTTCAAGAATCGACTTGTTCATAAATAAAATAACGTCGTTCTGTAATTTCCGCATTAATTGTTGTTTTCTCTTTTCGCTTTTTCAAAAAATGGTAATCCTAAAAAATAACTCAATAATAAAAACAAGCAGTTTTCCAAAGAAAATACACTGCACACACTCTTGCATTCTCTCTATCTCTTCTAAACACAAATCATCACGTCATGCAGATTGCTTATTTTAAACCCCGTTGAAACATACGATCCGATGCCTTCTCCCAACTTTGAGTTCCCGATATTTGGGGCTGAAGAAGAGGTTGACAACGAAATTCCAGAAGAGATCTCCCGACTACTCAGGCAAGAGGAAAGGTTCATCGAACCTCACAAAGAGCCGTTGGAAATGGTCAACTTAGGTTCGGAAAAAGAGAGAAAAGAAATCAGGATTGGAGCACTGCTCAGTCCAACTGTCAAAGAGAGTTTGACAAAGCTTCTTAAAGAATTCCTCGATGTATTCGCTTGGTCCTATCAGGATATGCCAGGGTTGGATACCAGCATCGTGGAACATCGTCTACCGTTAAGGCCAGAATGTCCGCCAGTGAAACAAAGGTTGACACGGACTCCCCCAGACATGGCCATTAAAATCAAATAGGAGGTACAGAAACAGATTGACGCAGGTTTCCTCGCCACATCAGAATATCCTCAATGGCTAGCCAACATCGTACCCGTTCTGAAAAAGGACGGAAAAGTCAGAATGTGTGTGGATTACAGAGATCTAAACAAGGCTAGTCCAAAGGACGACTTTCCTTTACCACACATTGATATGCTGGTAGACAGTACAACAA
Organism: Lathyrus tuberosus; assembly: GCA_022829125.1. Classification (NCBI taxonomy): domain Eukaryota; kingdom Viridiplantae; phylum Streptophyta; class Magnoliopsida; order Fabales; family Fabaceae; genus Lathyrus; species Lathyrus tuberosus. The sequence continues at coordinate 1,604,560 of JALAZF010000584.1, read as the reverse complement.
AGTTCAAAGATTTCTCCTTCATGGATGGATTCTCGGGCTACAATCAGATTAAAATGGCGCCAAAAGACATGGAGAAAACTTCGTTCATTACCCCATGGGATACCTTTTGTTACAAGGTAATGCCTTTCGGTTTGAAGAATGTCGGGGCAACCTATCAAAGGGCCATGACTACTCTCTTTCATGACAAGATACACAAGGAAATCGAGGTATATGTCGATGACATGATTGCAAAATCTAAGACAGAAGAGGAGCATGTGACCCATCTGTCAAAACTATTTGAGCGGTTGAGAAAATACAAACTCTGCTTGAATCCCAATAAGTGCACATTCTGTGTCCGATGAGGGAAACTCTTAGGGTTCATCGTCAGCCAAAAATGAATTGAGGTTGATCCTGACAAGGTCAAGGCCATTCAAGAAATGCCTTATCCGAAAACTGAAAAACAAGTCAGAGGATTCCTGGGACGTTTGAACTACATCTCCAGATTCATATTCCTCATGACCGCGACATGTGCGCCGATTTTCAAATTACTCAAAAAGAATCAGGACTGCGTTTGGACAGAAGACTGTCAAACCGCCTTCAACAGTATTAAGGAATACCTATTGAATCCACCGATTTTATCACCTCCATTGGAAGGAAGACCACTGATCATCTACCCAATTGTCCTAGAGGACTCGATGGGCTGTGTACTTGGCCAACAAGACGAAACCAAAAGGAAAGAGTCTGCCATTTACTATTTGAGCAAGAAATTCACCGACTGCGAGACTCGGTATACTATGCTTGAGAAAACTTGATGTGATTTGGCTTGGGCAGCCAAACATCTTCGCCAGTACATGATTCGTCATACTACTTGGTTGATCTCAGAAATGGATCCAATCAAGTACATATTTGAAAAACCTACTCTCACGGGAAGGATTGCCCGTTGGTAGATGCTATTATCAGAATATGACATCGAATACCACGCTCAAAAAGTCGTAAAGGAGAGTATTTTAGCCGATCATTTGGCTCATCAACCGATTGACGATCAAGAATCAATCGGATTTGACTTCCCAGACGAAGATGTCATGTATCTAAAGATGAAAGATTGCGATGAACCGCTACCCAGTGAAGGGCCAGAACCAGGTTCCCAATGGGGACTTATTTTTGACGGAGTTGTTAACCATTACGAAAACGGAATTGGGGCAATCATCATAACACCTCAGGGTACCCACATTCCTTTCACTGCCCGACTGACATTCAAGTGTACAAACAACGAGGCCGAATACGAAGCTTGTATCATAGGTCTCGAAGAAGCGATCGACTTAAGGATCAAAAACTTGGATGTATATGGCGATTCAGCCCTGGTTATCAACCAGATCAAAGGAGATTGGAACACATACCAATCAGGACTAATTCCTTACAAAGATTACGCAAGAAGGTTGTTACCCTTTTTCAACAGAATCGAATTTCATTATATCCTGCGTGAAGAGAATCACATGGCTGATGCATTAGCCACTCTCTCTTCCATGATTAGTGTAGGTCAATGGAATGACCTACCTAAGATCGACATAATACGCCTTGAAAGGCCCGCTTACATCTTCGTGATTGAAGCAGTCATAGATGACAAACCTTGGTATCACGATATCAATTGCTTCCTTCAGAAACAAGAGTACCCATATGGGGCACTAAGGAAGGACAGAAAAACCCTCAGAAGGCTGGCTGGCAGCTTCTTTCTGAGTGGTGATACACTCTATAAGCAGAATTTTGACATGGTCTTGCTCCGATACGTAGACAGACCAGAAGCAGAGATGCTGATAAAAGAAATTTACGAAGGATCTTTTGACATGGTCTTGTTACCCTTTACAGAACGACATTTTAACATGATCAACGATTCTTGAAATGAAACAAAAATGAATTTACTTGTTAAAACTTTTTCTGCTTTTTAAAATAAAGATGGCAATTTCTTTTGACTATTGAACATCGAAAGAACACCCATCGCTTCTTCAAAAGTAATCGAGCTTCAAAGGGCAGAATCAAAGTACTCCTTCTAAACCAGTGCACCTGAATGAAGGATCAACTGTGTCAGAGACCGTGTTTCATCTGACACCCCCCGGCAGAGTTCTTACCTCCTAAGCCCGACCAACATGGCTCCCAACAGGGACTATCTCTCCTAAGCAAGGCAGAATTGCTACTTTTGGACCAGTGATACTTTTCATCCCCCGCAGTGGCCGAGTATCCAGTCGAGTTCATCCGTCAGTTTGTATGTCGTGTTAGTTTTGTCAGGATAAACATACATACATCATGCATTATTTATTTACATTCGCATTCATATTGCATCACTATCACTCCAGTCGGTCTTGTCCCCTAGTGATAAAAGTCCTCTCAATCGAGTTATCAGCCTTTTCCTCGTCAGAAAGTGTTGCGTATGAGCAATCTCGCCTCCAGTTTATTTCTGGATACAAGTTGGTCCCTTGACCACTTTGATAACTTGAACCTCTGAAAGACCAGAGAACTTTCGACAAACGTCACTCTTCGCCATTGAAGATGATGTCTTCGCTTTCCCGGATTAAGGAAAATCCCCAAAGAAAGGCTCACTACTAATGACTCTCAGCAACACATTGATTTTTCTCTCCAAAAAAGTCAATGTTAATGAAGTCATCAGCACCTCAAAATTGGATCACATCATACGAAATTTCTCCGAGAATATCCCGAGAAAAGTATGATGTAATACCCAAGCGAAAGCAGTCTCTCAGGAGACTCGTTTTCCCCAGGTAGAATCGACAAATGACGTCTCCAACAGAGAAGTTTGTACACCTCTACAACTCAGATTAGTGGGTTCCCCAGCAAGTCTGACATCACCACTTTTTCCATCAAATGGCATCTCCCCAAGAAAATTCGGTGAGAAGTTTGAGGAAAATCACTACGCATAGCGTCCCTTATCAATAAAGTTTATTGACAAAAGAAACTTAGACCAGTTCCTTGGTAGGAAACCAGGATCGAGGGGAAGTTTACATTAGAAACTGAGACCAGTTCCTTGGTAGGAAAACAGGATCGAGGGGAAATTTATTTCAGAAACTGAGACCAGTTCCTTGGTAGGAAACCAGGACCGAGGGGAAGTTTACTTCAGAAACTTAGACCATTCCTTGGTAGGAAACCAGGATCGAGGGGAAGTTTACATCAGAAACTGAGACCAGTTCCTTGGTAGGAAACCAGGATCAAGGGGAGGTTTATTTCAGAAACTAAGACCAGTTCCTTGGTAGGAAACCAAGATCGAGGGGAAGTTTACATTAGAAACTTAGACCAGTTCCTTGGTAGGAAACCAGGATCGAAGGGAAGTTTACATCAGAAACTTAGACCAGTTCCTTGGTAGGAAACCAGGATCAAAGGGAAGTTTGTTGATAAAGAAAACCGAGACCAGTTCCTTGGTTGCAGACCAGGATCGAGGGGGAAGTTTTTACCTTTTCTAAGCATCATTGGTTGGCAAAAGAAGAAGGATGCGTGAACTACAATTCCTTAACCACCATCAAAATTTCGGGTATTCCGATATTTAATCCTCTTGCACCCCGAATGCCCGAATACCTTCGCCATTCGCACCTTCGGGTCCAAGAAGATTAAATAAGGGCATCTGTCATACACCAAATTTTGACCACTTAGATTTCCCATCATTGGACAAATCATTATCACAATATGGATTAATCATCATGCCTCATCAGTCTCCCCAAAGATGGGTGAGCATTCACTACTATAAAAAATTAGGGTTTCAAGCCCTCTCTAAGCTTTAGACAAAGGATCAATAAAGAATTGACATGATCTTCAACTTGTCTAACCTCTCAAACATCCACAATGGATCAAGAGGACTCCCACAGCAAGAATCAAGCACAATGTTGCAGCATTCCAGGTGGATTAAGCCTTAAGATCGCCAGTGTCACCAAATTAGGGTTTTGGTCGACCAGGGCCTCCAGATGGATATTTTCCCTGGGCATGACCCAATGCTTCAAAGCATAACCTAAGATACTCCATGGAACATTATGGACCCAATCATCAAGTCAATTTAACCTCAGGGGATGCGTTCACTAAAAATCAGGAATTAGGGTTCTTGACCTAATTCACCCCTAAGTTGACTTTTGGGACAAATCATGAGCCACGACCACAAGACATGATTTGAGGGTCCCTAATACACCACATTGATCCATTTGTAACAATGGATTGATCCAAGAAGCTTGGTGCACAAGTTTCAAATTCATCAGAACCACAATTAGGGTTTCGCGGAAAAAGTCAACTGTGCCTTTGACTTTTGACCAAGACATGCTTCCAAACCCTAAGACATGATTCAATACACCCTATAACACCTATGAAATTAATCCATCAAGTTTGATTTAGGTCAAGGATTTGATTTCATAGAGGATCGCACAGTTTGGAATTCATCTGACAAAAAGTCAACTGTGCACAAAAGTCAACTTTGACTTTTTGAGATTTTTCACAATTATGGCTCTTTAACCCTAAAATGATGTTAATGTGTGATTGGAATCATCATTCATCAAGAAAAGTGGGATAACTTGTAAAAGGGGTAACCATAAAAACTTAGAAAATTTTCTAAGTTATGGAATAAAGTGGCAAGGGTACCAACTTTGGAGGATCATAACTCGTAAACCACAAGGCCATTTTTCCCATTCAAAGCTGTATTTTTAGCTTTCATGGCCCTCTACAAAAGCTTCAAACACAACTCATTCCAATTCCTCATGGATTTTAAGTTATGGAATGATCAAAATCACAAAAAGTGAAAATGTCACTTTTTTCCAACACTTAGTGAAATTTTCACTAAGTCAGAATCTGCCTTCAATTTTTTCCAAATGTAGGGGCATTTTTCACTTGGATCCAAAAGGTATCAAACCCAACTATGATCAAACAGTTGTTGTATCATATGAGGGCTTTCCAAAATGGCCAAGAACTCCATCAAAGTCCACTTGAGCCATGAGATAAGACAATGACAATATGCCTTGCTGCAAACTGTCATGGCAAGGCAAATTTAGGAGTTTTGCTTGATTTGCTCAAATTTTGCAAAGGGCAAGTAAATCTATCCATCTGAACACCTCAAGGGGAGACCAAGGAGGGACAAACCCTGATCCATCAGCCTCCCAAGTCTTTGGAACCAAAAGTAGCATGCCAAACCTAGAAATGCCTAAAAGAGGGACAAGACTCCAATTTTGGATTGGAGCATTTAATGGATGCACCAAGGTGGCATGGACTGAGCCATTTCCAACTGAATTCAGTCAAGACTTATCCAAGACCAAGGGAACCAGCAGCCTGTGCCCTAACCTCTAGTCAATGGCTAGAGGAGACTTGGATTCTCATTGCTCAACATTGGCCAAACCTCTGCTGCAGTTGCCACACACTATTGCTTGCAAAACAAACTTGCTCTACTATAAATAGAGCTCAATTGTGTTCAGTTTGAGTACACCAAAGCACTACAACACTTGCGTTTCTCAAAATCTCTTTCTCTAGGCAAAAATACCTTCTTTAGCAAGGTAACTCTGATTTTTTGAGTTAGAGAGCAATTCCACCACAGCTCATGATCCAAACACGTCTAATATGTCATATCTAAGCTGTCCAAACTCTCACAAGTGACCTGTAACACCAAAATCACAAAGTCACCTCTCAAAACCTCAAAATAGGACTTTTGTGCATTTTTCAAGCCATGTCTTGAGTCAGTCACTTTCTAAACCAGATAAAACCTCAAACACACTCCAAATATCATCCTTGAACTATCCCAAATGGTTCCACACATCTGGAACACCATTTGAGAGAGTTGTTATTTTGGCCACTTTTGCCCCTTTTGTAAGAAAGAGCTCAAACTTGTTCCTGAGGTTTCCAGCTGATTCCAACCATCCTAAAAGCTTCTAAGAGATCATTTGAGGGTGTCCAAAGCAACAAATCATTTCTGGAACAAAGCCCTTGGCAGATTGCACAAAAGCTCCAAAAAGAGGTAAGCATCACAACTTGGATTCTTTGAATCATGCTTTCTTTTGATGTTCACTGATCATGCATCTCTTATACATGTTATATGTGTTATGTTTGCACCAATTTATCATGTAATTCATGCTTGTACCAAGAGATGGCACAGAAAATGCAAATCATGGCCTATTTCAAAACCACTATCGGGTTTTTCAATAGGAGCGTGATCTGAAAAAAAACACCACCACCATTGGATTCCTTGTGAAATTCTTGGCAGGATAGATCTAAATTTTGTCCCAATCCATGGAGAAATGAGAAAGTTATGGCCTTCACGTTTTCAACCAAAATCTTGCCTTGCCTTGCCTTGGGCCAGGCCAAAAACAAGGCAAGCCTTGTATATTTATGGTTGTGTTTCAATCAACGGATGTATCACCACCCTAGTGGTAAGGCGCGCACCCTATACACAAGAGGTTGGGGGTTCGAATCCCCCTCGCCCCAGATCCTCTTTTTGCTATTTTTTCTTATTATTTTTAATGATTTGAAATATTAATAACTCCCTCAATTTTAATTATTTTTTATTGGTTCTTTTTGCAAAAAATCACAAAAATATTGAAATATTTTATTCCACAAAAAAATCAGATTTATATTATTTATTTAATATAATTAGTATTTTTGTGAATAAATTCATTTTTAATTATTTTTAAACATTTAAAAGTGAATATTTACTTTGAAAATCAAAACCAAATGAGTTCTAAATCATCTTGTGATTAAAACCTCATTTTTCAATCCTTAAACAAAAATCACAAGTGGTTTATTCAAACTTATTTGGTATTTTTATCATTTTATTTGATTTTCTTTAAATATTTACTTTTAAAGGAAAACAAAATTAGGGTTTCTTTGATTTTCACCCTCATCAAACTTTTTCAAACACTTTGGGCCTCTAATAGAGTGTAAGACCCAACCCTTTTTGAAAAACCAAAATAATTTGGGCCTCGGACATCGTATAAGGCCCACTGTGTTTTCAAAAATCTCGGCGCGATCACTAGTTTAAAACGGAATCATCTGGGCCTCTCCTTGGCTGTAAGCCCCACCACTTGTACAAAAATACACCTTTGGGCCTCTAATAAAGTGTAAGACCCACCCCCTCTTTGAGACTAAAACCTTTTTTTGGGCCTCAGTGCATTGTATAAGTCCCAATACGTTAAAGAAATCTCGGCGCGATCTTCATTTTTCAAACAAAAACCTTGGGCCTCTTCTTGAGTTGTAAGCCCCATCTTTTCTTTTAAAATCATTAATGGGCCTCTATTAGAGTGTAAGACCCAACCTCTTTGTAAATACACCACCTTTTGGGCCTCAGTCATTGTATAAGTCCACTGTATTTTCAAAAACAACGGCGCGATCGTCACCTTTTTTTTAGCAAAACCAACTGGGCCTACCCTCGTGTTATAAGCCCCATTACTTTTCTTTAAAAACCTTTGGGCCTCTTGAGAGAGTGTAAGACCCATCCCTTTGTACAGAAAACCTTTTTTGGGCCTCAGTCACTTGTATAAGTCCCTGTACAATTTCAAAACAACAGTGCAATCACTGATTAAACCTTGGGTCTCTCCTTGAGATGTAAGCCCCAAAAATCTTTTCAAAGCACTTTCTCCTTTGATTTTGAATATCATATTGTTATCAAAGTTCTCTTTGTTGAACAACTAACCAAACAACATGGAAGCTCTACAACCGAGTAAGTGTTTACCCGCTTTCTTTATCAACTTTCATATATATATATATATATATATATATATATATATAACTGTATTGTGGGGCTGCTCACTGTAAGTCTTCCTTCGCAAACTTTTATATACTTGTCAAATATCAACTGTGTAATACTAGTATAGTTATTTAGCTTTTTCCCCGGCAACTACGTCTAGCACTAGGTAAAGCCTTGTTGGTCACTCTTAAATACAAACAAAACTAGATCCCCATAGGATTACCAGACACAGTCTTCCCTCCTCTTGGGGTTAAACAATACGGAGACGTGAAAGGCAGCATTCTCGGTGAACCCTTCCTCAGACTGTCACCCTTAGAAATTGTCAAAGAAACTCTACTCCCCAGAGTTGATCTATTCTCCGTGAATAGCATCTCTTGAGTTTCTTCCAAATTCTCGAACTTTCCTGGCTTGATCTATTCTTGGTGAATAGCATGTCTTGAACTTCTCGGGGTTTGGGGACCCACAGGCTTCCTAAAAGCATCTCCGCCTCCTCTTGGGCATTGTACAAGGACCTTTCGGCTTCTTAAAAGCTATCATGCCTTCTCTTGGACTTAGTACATGGACCCAGAGACCTCTACAGGTATAAGAACATAACCTAGTCATCAATTTCCTAGAGCTGTTTTTCTGAGTCAAGTGTCAGACCAGTTAATGGGTTGACCTTCATCCCTTAACATACCAGCCTTCTCTTGGGCATCATACAAAGATTACTCACTATTTGAGAATCGATTTCTCAAAACACTAGCAGACTTGGACAGTCTCAATACCCTTTGGATTTCCCATTTCCTTAAAGTACAAGAAATAACCCTGATCCTCTGATCAATACCAAAGCACAGCCTTACCCTTAATCGTTCCCTTTATAAGAACTGATTTTCTCTTTTATCCAACATACTGGACCTGTCACTAAACTGAAACAGTCGCCAACGGATATCCTCCTCTTGGGATTTTTACAAATGATTCTCTCCAGCAGAGCTAACCTTTTCAGACTCTCTTGTTGAGTCAAACACTTTTAGCCTCCATCCCGGGCTTCGTACGAGATACTAAAACACTTTCTTGTTGAGCATAAAAGACTCTCTTGTTGAGTCAGTCACCTTTTAGCCTCCATCTCGGGCTTCATACGAGATACAAAAACACTTTCTTGTTGAGTATAAAAGACTCTCTTGTTGAGTCAATCACCTTTTAGCCTCCGTCTTGGGCTTCGTACAAGACACATATAAAAACACTCTCTTGTTGAGTATAATAGCATTCTCTTGTTGAGTCAACCCTTTCAGCCTCTATCTCGGGCTTCGTATGAGACAAATAAAAAACTCCCTCTTGTTGGGACAATAGCCTCCGCTTGGGCTTCGTATAAGAAAATCCCGGTTGAGTCAATCAACCTTTTAGCATCAATTTGTGCCTTGCTCACAGCATACAAACACCAACAATTCCTTTCCCTTCATCTAATTGTTGTAGGTGGCAAGCCCCTGGATTATTTACATCCACGCCACTGTCCCTCTTTTAGCATGAGAAATTCCTAAGGAAAGATAACACTGATCTACACTGAGTTAAAGTCTTCTCCTTCAGGTTAAAGAATCCCCTATAAAGGAAATTATGGCATTGATGGATTCACATATCTCAGTTAAAGTAATTCTCCTTTATAATCAGTCACCCAACAGTCGTGACAAACAGACCAAATATCTCCCCTTTAGAGATGACAAATTCTCTCTAAAACCCTTTAGCTTCACATCTTGGGCTTTGAACAAGATACTAATCACCTTTAGATTCATGTCTTGGGCTTTGAACAAGACACCAAAACGACCTTTTTCCTCCCATAGAATAGGAGGAACTACGATCGCTCTGATTTCCTTGTTTCATCAAACGGGAATACGTAGGCATAAGATTACAAAAATCTTAGCGAGCATACTAATCAAAAACCCAAATCCAGTATCCCCATATATCAACCCAAAAGTACCAAGTCCTAACACCTTACCAAAAAACTCACAAATAGTCCAGACACTCTATTTTTTTAACAAAATAACCTAAGAGAGACCCACATTCTCAATAGCATCTGTAAACCAACAGTCTTCTGTTTAAACTCAGTATGCAAGCAGGGTTAATTGGAGACATCTATTTCCCTTCCTTAATCAGCTTCAATAGGATAAAAATGAATTAAACTGTAGTACCCCAAAGCGATAGTGCTTCGCAACCACGCAAAAATTCGCGCTACACCGGGGACATAATTAAAGTAATAAGTGGCCACAAGGACCACAATTGTGCTTGTTACATAAACTGGGGGCCATGCCCCCATTCAAAATAAGTTATAAAGATACACGACACGCAGGCCGGACAAATTACAACAACAACAACAAAAACCTTCACTCGTCCATCTGATCAGACAGCTCGGCGTTAGGCTGAGGCTCCTGGCTTTCCCCGTTCAGATTTTCAGCATGCTCATCGCCAATGAGGAGGGAGTTCGGGCTGACTATCCGGCCGTCCTCGAGATGTGCCAGATAGTGAGTACCCTCGGTGGAGATATCAAGCACGGGGTTGACCACCTGCAGTTGGGCCACCGCATTCCTGAAGGACACGTCCCCAATGATGATGTTGTCATCCTTAGCCCTCAACATGCAAGAAACCAGCTCGACCCTTGTCTTTATTTCCTTCACATCCTCAGTTCCATCCTCGCCTAGAGCTCTTGCCAACCTCAGCTGCTCGACCAGCTCCTCAGCTGCCTTTTTCTTCGCGGCCAGCGTAGAGTTCTCCCCCTTTAGCCTAGTCACCTCCTCGTCCGCCTTCTTTCGGGCATCAGCAGCACTCTTAGCCTTCTCCTTGGTTTTCCTCACTGTCTCTTCAAGAGATGCCATGGTAGCCCGGGCAGCTCTAAGTTCGGACTCAGTTGCAGAGTCCCCTTCAGCATAAATGGCCGCCATCTCTAAAACCCTGACTAGTGCAGAGGCATCTTGGGCCACCAGCGCCCTCCTGCTCGGGCGATCCATGCCTTCCACCTGGAGAGATTCTGCCCGCGGCACGACCAAGGACGTCACCTTAAAGAATCTTCTGTCAAGAATACATGGAGGAAGTTCGAACTTCCCTTTTTCTGGCGCCCGAGTGAGGTCTACCCCTTCGGTGGCCCATGGCTGTTTGAACCTTGAGGCCAGAGGCAATGGAGATCCCTGAGCAGGAGTACGCGAAGAGGTCCCCGCAGCAGATTAGGGAGGAGTAGGAGCACGCTGGGCAAATCGAGTCTTGGGGGTAGCCGCCCCGGGCTTGTTCCTCACAGTTGCGTTCTTTACCATCCTTTCATGGGCGGAAGACATCTCACCTGCACAAACAAAATAAAAACGTTAGATGACGAAGAAGAAATATGTCGGACAAATCAAATAAATAAGACTACCGAGCAATTTATAGGCATCTGCAGGAGTCTTACACTCAAAAAGTGCCTTGGTGTTAATAAAACGATACTCCATGCGCTGGCTACTGTCCTCCTCGAAAATCGAGGACCCCTTCTACGTCCAGCAATCAGCAAGCCAGAAAGAGTTAACAAAGTTCACCAGCGTGTCATAGGCAACGGCATCCTGCCCGTCTAGCATGTGTGGCTGGTCAACATACTCATTGGGCTCCTTGGAGAAATGGTTGGCACTCTAGTGGAAGGGAAACTTGAATTCTCTATCCCCGATCAGCTTCCCATTCTCATCGGGCATATCATTACCCTCCTCGTCAAGGGATACCGCCCAGACATACGTGCTATCTTGGGGCCTCTCCGACACAGGCTCTATGATATAAAACCTTTCTTTGAACGTCCGAATTGACTCTGAAAAGGGCTTGAACAGCTTGTGGGGCTGTTTCAATGAAACCCAGCCATACCTCCTCCTCGTCAACTACCGCCGAAGATGAAAGACAGTGAAAAACAAAGGGAGAGTAGCCCCTATCCTTAAATACTCGTGCGTCAACTCGAAAGCACGGATAAACGCCAGCGAGTTGGGGTGCAGCTGCGACGGAGCCAGGTCCAGGTGCACGAAGACCGACTGCTGAAAATCGGTGAAGGGCAGCCTTAATCCCAGCTCTTTAAATGCGTATTCGTACATGGCAAAACACTCCCCGAAGTTGTTACAGACCCTATCATCCTCGGAGGGGAAATGCACCTTCCACTCCCCCTCTGGCCCAACGACCGTGAAGACATCCCCCAGATATGTCGCAAAAGTAGATACGTGCTCGGCAGGCTCAGCCACAGACCACTCCTTCGTTGAATCTTCAGCAACATCCTCCCCGACTTCGCTGGGGACGGTTGAAGCTTCAGTACCGCTACTCTCCGAGGAGCTCTCCTCGGATGAGTATATTACGATCTCCTCGTCAGGCCTTGTCGCCATATTGATCACCTGAAAAGCAGAGAAAAAAGTGAATTCGACGAAGAATCAAATCCACCCTTCCACCGCTAGTCAAGTGAATGGGCGCACAAAGGGCTGAGGACGACGTCCCCGACCTAAGCCCTAACATCAAACAAAAAATTCAAGAGCCTCCCACGAGGAGACGCTCGGGACAAACCACTCCCGCACGAAGAACTTCCTCGAGCCACTCCCTAGTTTCCGTTTGAAGCTTCACCGGAAACTGCAAACGTTCTCCGAAAACTTCATTAAAAAACCGGAATCTGAGTAACTACGACGGTTACACATGTATCATCATCGCGAAGATGCCGGAAACCTCCCTACTCGCAAGATATCTAAGGGGCTCCAACAGCTTCGTCGGTAGCAGAAGATGGCTTAGCCACCGTCCACCACCGACAGCCACCGGGAAAAGCAGCAATTCGTCTTCTAACCCTAAACCTAATAACATGCAATCTACAAACAACCATAAAAGGGTAAAGGAACACTTAATAAGTGGACTTACTTGGTTGAAAGGCTGAAAAACGGTTGCTCAGAATTAACGGCGGCGGTTGAAGCAGCGGACGACGGCGGTGGGCAAATGCTCTGAGGAAGACAAAGAAGAAGAGAGAGAAGCGAAAGTTCCAAATGGCCTGAGTCTTTCTCCTTTAATACTGAGGTGCATGTGCAGTAGCACACCCTCGTAGGTCATAATGGCTATCAACTAGCCATCATTGCCTGGTAACTGCGGCAGAAGGCTCGAGGCACACGTGGCGCCCTATCGTTTCAATTCTTTCTAACTGTTGGTCTCCCCGTACGACGAGCATTCCAGACACGGACATGAATCTCATGAACACCAAGGGTCACGGGCACCACGATACAACTCCCTCCGTCACTAAACGATGACTCCACGCTAGTTCCCCGGAACCACGGGCTATCCTTAAGTCATCACTCCCATGCTCGGGAGCAACGACTTGGAGGGCTCCTGTTCTGGACTGGACCAATGGCTAGACATGACCCAATCCACTTCTGCTCCTAGAACGGCCCAATTGCCTAAGTCCAATCCACAAAGGGACGAAAGTTACCTTTCTGCCCCTCCAACCGGGCAAGGACTGCATCATTCCTCCCCGGAACCTCTGCGCGTTCCGCACGGCTCCTTCTGTCCCCAAACATCAAAGGGCATGTGCCCGAAACTATGTCTATGCCCGACATAACGGCTAGTTTTGGGCACCCTGCCCGACATAACAGCTAGTTTTGGGCAGTTACCTATTATTCGGGAAAACGATTATTTTGCCCCGAAAATAGGACCGTTGGCCACGCGCTGGGGGCACTATATAAACCCTCTCACTTGAGAGGGTCAGGTATCTAATAATCACCCTAAAAACTCACTCTTTGTACTTGCTCCTTTTTCTCTGACCCTTTCTTACTTGAGCGTCGGAGTGCCTTGCAGGTACACCCCCTCCTCCTCATTTCACACCCAGCATCACAGACGTTCTTGGTAGCCCATCACAGGATCTGATCAAGCCTTCACGATCAATATATAATAAACTAAACTTGTCAACCTGTATAAGAAATTAAAGAACAAAACATTGCTAAGTCACAAGAAGCCTTTATCTTGTGACCTATCAATGTTTTGTTCTTGTTTTGAGAACATTTGTCAACAACAACAACATACAGCAAAACAACATGCAACACATTAAAAAAACATACATTATTTAAGCAACAAAACCACAAGTGGTACTGTAACAAATCAAGATACATTGAGTCAATAATGCACCTCTTATTGAAAATAATCGTGGAACTCTAGCAAATCAAGATATATCAAGTTCATCTAGTTTGTGAAACAATGAAGAAGAAATATAAGGTGGATGAAGTTTATACAATAACTTCAAACTTCTTATATTTTTCTTCATTGCTTCAAAAACCATATAAAACTTCACCATAGTATACGCTTGCTACCACCATCATCACCATGTATCTACAAGGAAACATAACAAAAATCAAACTTAACACTAAAACATCAATAACATAATGTTTTCCACAACATCCTAAAACCAAACCCTAAAACAATAATCCTAGAAAGATAAGAGCAGGAGAACATACCATTTTCGCTGTCGTAGAAGTTTGCGTCGGACATTGCTCTCGTCAGATATCCTTTAAGCTTCTTTTCTCCATTCACTTGTAAAAATATTGGTTAAGATTCATGAGAGGAGAGGGTTGTGTTAGGGTTTTCTTTAGAGAGAAACGGCAGTTATGAAGTGGGTCACAGATAGTTTCGTTTATATATTAAAAACTAATACTTTTCGTTACGGTTTAAGACTACAACGGTAATTATATTTTATATTTTAAAATAATAGCAAACTATATCACGACGGTTCTTCATAATAACCGTAGTGATGTCCCTTATTTAAAAATAAATAAAAAAGAAAGGAGCGCCTTAACCTTAAATGAAAAACATTTTTGCCGCAGCTCAGGTTCAAACCCATGAAAGATTGATTTTGTCATATCGGTTATACTTACAACCGTTATTATACCCTATAAATTTTTAATTAAAAAATATAAGATAAAGTTAGCGCCTGAGTTTAGAGATATCACCACGGTTTTTGGAGGGACCGTGGTGACTTGGGCGTTTTTGTTTGCGCATTTTGTATTGGAGAGAGAATGTGACGAAACTGTTTAGCCTTCTCGTAGACTTAGTTTCTCTTATATCTTTCATTCTTTTCCTCTTATTTTAGAGCACTTAGTTCCGAGTGTAATCGTCGTCGCACGTTCATAATTTTAAAGCACTAAAGCTTTGATTTTCCAGCTACTTTCCAATTTTTAGCGCCTCCGCCTTCCTACTTCAAGGTACCTTCTCTTCTCAACTACTTATACTCAAGTTTTTATCTCATTTTCTTTAGGATGAGTGGTAACCCTATTATCGTCGAGAGTGACTTGGAGGGTAGAGTTTCTTCATCTTCGAAAAGGTGAATGAGGTTTGAATCGCATTCCTTCCCCTCTTTCAGTGGGAGTCTTGAATCAGTAATCATCATTTTGAGTGATGATTCAAAGGTGGGAAAGTCATCTAGAGAATATCTACATATGAAGCTCTCTCCAAGAATACTTCAGACTCTCCATTTCCTGCAAAACCTGACTAAGTGAAAACCTTGTCGAGGGATTGATGCCTCCTCTTATTTTGACTGAGGCGGAAATAGAGGTTTCCCGTTAAAGGAGGGAACATGCTGGTCACTTTGTCCAAACATACTGGGAGTCAACTGGTCATGACCTTAGTGACAATGAAATTTCTCGCCACCTGGAGTGCGAAGGGCGAAAAAATATTATGTTTTTGGTCAATCTCGGTGATCATCATATAACTGATGTTTTCTCCTGCAAGGGTATTCGATTAATAGAGCCGGGCAATGTGAGTAGATATCACTGGGTTACTGCTAAAATAGTCAGGACTTCTTCCGTTTAAACTCCGTCAAAGTCGTAACCCAAGCTAACATCACTGTTGGCAATGCCCCATATTGGGAGATTTTTCTAGTAGGTTCGGATGAGAGGGTATGCAACTCTTTCGAGGGTTACTCAGTTCCCCTGTACGAGTGTCTCTTCACCTGGTTGGGAATACATCTTCCCTTCTCTAAATTTGAGGTGGTTGTGATGAACCATCTAAAAGTTGAGACTTCACAAATTCATCCTGGATTCTAGGCCTTCATGGCGGTTTTCTAGTTTTGTTCCAGGTACAAGTCCTGAAAACCTTCATTGGGGATCTTCTTCAACCTCTTCTTAGTGGCTCGTGTTAAACGATGGCAACGATCTAGAAGGGGGGTTGAATAGATCACTAATTTTTAAACAGAGTCGGGGCTTAAAAATTGGTTTAAAAAATTATGCGGAAGCAGCCGAGGATTTAAATCGTCTAAATGAACTGTTATTGGAAAGACCGGATATGCGAAACCGAATGGAATTAAATTCAATGAGAGAAAAAAAATCAATAATTTGCCAATTAATCAATACAAGTAATGATCACTTTGATTTATCCGATTTCCAATGAATTGTGAAATGTAAACTTAAATTGGCAATATCACAAAAAGTTTGTGTGTGATCAATACGTCAAACACTTGGTGTGCACGACACCCCAAGTTGAATTTCCCATGTAATGCTAATGCAGACTTTTTCACAATTACAATCCAAGAGATTGTAATGAGTTTTCAAAACAAAATTTCAGCATTACACAACAGTGGAAATTTATCAAACCGTTGATATTACATAAACGTGAACAACACAAATTAAAGAGATAGAGAAAGAGAGAACAACACTGGATTTGTTTAGGTAGTTTCCTTTCGTCCTCGCTTCAGGTATGTCTGCCCCCAATTCTAAAACAAGAATTGAGATATGTATTATCAAGTTTCAAAGTTTAAACAAGAGAAGTAATAGTCACCACACACGCAAGCCTAATTGTTGAAGTTGATACTATTCCCTTATCTCCCCTTGATTCAAGTCGAATCAAGTGCATCAAACGCTTCGAATAAACCTCCGGTTACCGCTACTTATCTAAACGAACCCGCTGTTCTTCAAACCTTTTGCTCGGCTGATTTTGATCGCAAAACGTTCGACCCCAAATCTTTCTACACAATCCTCCGGTTACCGCTACTTGTTTGAGCGAACCCACCGTTCTTCAAACCTTTCACTCGGCTAAATCTGTGAAGCAAAGATCTGTGCAACCCCCCCCCCCCTCCCCCAAATCCTCAAGATCTTGGAGGACAAAGCCCTAAAGGTTTTATTCAAGTAAAAAACCCACTGAATTCTCAACCCAAACTAGATACACAATCCTACGTTTGGACGTTATCACCTCAACAATGCAAAAGATCAACAAAAATGATTATGTGTAATTGTTGAAGAATGCAAGTGTGAGAATGAAGATGATGAGCAAAATCAATGTATATTTTCACTTTTCTTGTTCTATGTATGGACAATAATGAAACAAATGAATATATATGATACCAAGACCCAATAACTGAAATAAAAGCTTTTTGAAACACAAAGAATCAGAAAAATCACTTTTAGTAAGCGAGAGTTCGACCAAAGCACTAGGTAGGTCGACCTGAGCACACCCGAATGTAAATCTGCACAAAACTTCCAGCTATGCGTCGACCTGAACCAAGTCATGCGTCGACACAAGGCCACCTCAAAACAAAGAATTATTTTTCTTACAGTATGCATCAACCGCCCTATACATGTGGGTCGATGCATGGACACCCGAGAGCAACAATTTGTTTCATCAATAGCATGCGTCGACCTCCACATGTCTGTGAGTCGACGCAAGGACAACAGAATGCTACAAACACCTTTTTGTGAGTATTTTGGTCGACCTAAAACCCTTTTTGAGTTGACCTAAGGTATCCAACATGATCAAAGGCACAAATTCCATATATGGGATACTCCTATATGCATAGACACTTGTACATGGAATATTTTATGCATATTAAAGAATGAATACAATCTAAGACACGATGATAGCGTCCAAAGTACAAGTACAAGATAATACTAGTTTTGACATCATTAAAACAAGGACTAAGGAACCGTTCCCTCACATACTCCCCCTTTGTGATGATGGCAAAAACTTTGCAATATCTTTGACATATCGAGTACTTTGTGAAGCATCATCCCCCTGATTTTATCATTGAAGCACTTACTTTTGCATTCTCCCTCTTTGACAACATCAAAAAGAGTGAAGCAAGAGGTCAATTGTAATCAAAATATATTCATATGTGCACAATCATACTCTTTGCAATGGATAAAACATCAACAACCATTCACATAAAATGTTGTTAATGCAAGAGATATAAGCATAAATAGGACAAGAAACATAGAGAAAGAAACTTAGTGCATTGCACAACCAAATTAGTTGAATACAAGTTCCAAGTCAACAAACATAACCAAACAAATAACAAAACACACAATAACATGCAAAATGAAACATGAAATGCACAACACAGCTCAACACTCTATGGTCTCCTCCCCCTATGTGGGTGACCCCTCCCTCTAAAAGAGTAATCAGGATGTGGTGCTCTTTGCTCCTTTTGGCATTCAATGAAGTCAAGAACAATCCTGTTTAGAGTATTAAAGCAAACAGAGAGAGATCGATATTGATTTGTAGCAGTCTCAGCCATAGTATCAAACCTTTGTAAAACAGTAGAAGTAAACAAATCAAAATTATCACTCTGGGCTTGGATCTGATCCTGCATAGCTGTGAACCTTTCCTCTTGAAGAGTAGCAAAATTTTGTTGTTAAAGCTGCATATTCCTCGACATCTCAAGGACTTCAGAATTGTTTGGTTGAGATCGAGGTGGAGACTGAGGCATGTAGGATGAACCTTGATTAGTCCAGCCAGTGGTCATAGGCATGTAGGATGAGCCTTGGTTAGTCCAGCCTGTGTGTTGCCACTCTCCCCATCCTTGATTGACATAGGGATCCTGCATAAGTGAATGACCCAACCAATCACTGTCATCGTGATCATCATCAGGATGGTAAGTCTCCATCTGATGAGCTTCCTCATCCTCCTCTTAGTCTTCCTCTTCATCCTCATCTGGATTCTCAACTCTTGCATCCGAGGCATTTGTCTTGACCACATACCTTTGCCATTGACGATCCCAAAGGTAACCCATCAAAGTCATGGTCTTTTGGCTAAATTCTTGATCACTCATAATGGAGATTTATGGAATATCTTGGACAATAATCCCAACCCTATCAAGAATAATTTGAATGAATGAACCATAGCACAAAGTTGTTCCTCTACCTGATTCCTTAAGAGCAAAAATTCTGCTAGCAATGTAGTATGGCCAATGAACCTTTTTCTTATTCTTCAGCAAATAGACCAAATGCACCTCAGCTTGGTCAACCCTTGAATAACCTCCCTTCTTGGGAAGGAGAGTATGAACCATAATCCATTATAGAATCCTGTTAATCGGCTTCAACCGATCGGTAGTAACCGATTTAGGGAACAAATCACTAGCAACAATATGTTCAGGATAGGGATCCTTCAACATTGAATTCAGAGCAGATTTGAAATCATAATTCGGAGCCAGTTCGGTATCAGATATTTTAAGATCAGGACTCAAGAGTGGACACATCTCAAATATGTCTCTCCAAACAACAGCATTAACCTGTAGACTCTTACCACCTATCTTGTAGCCAAAGGTATAATCACGAAACTTTCCGTGTATACTGGTGTAAAATAACCTAACCATGTCTTCATTATAATTTGTACCACACTCTAGAAAATTATCAAACTTTTGATGACTAAGTATATCAATAATTTCTGGGATGTGCATATGTTCATCGACTTTCGGATATTAAACAAATTGTTTGATAACTGGCATTTTCTTAAAGTTCTTCTTATAAACTTCAGTTAGTTCATCAGAAAGTAAGGACATAGCATTTACCGAAATATTCGGCGGAGGTTGTGAAGTTGCTGCTCTAGAAGTTGAAGCTCGAGTGGTCCTCTTTCCTGTTACTCTTGAAGAAGCCGTGGAAACTCTCTTTTTGGGAGTAATAAACAGTACCCGAGTGAAGATTGATGATTAGAAACCAAATTATACACTTATTTGAACTTGAAGTTTCTGATTTGAGAGAGTTTTGGAAATGGGTTTTAGGGTTTGTAGAGAAATTTGAGAGAGTGTTGGTGAAGAGAAATATGATGAAAAGATGCAAATGATGGTGATACTGAAAATGTGAAATGAATAGGCACATTAAATGAAATTTAGTTCCTAGGAAAAGTAGTTACTCTTCAATTTCCAAGGAAAAATTATGGGTCACACAGCGATGCGTCGACCTAAAGCCTAGGATGCATCGACGCATGCACGTTGAAAATTCAAAATTCTGAAGCTTACCGTATGAGTCGACACATGGGGTCGACGCATACAGACCTGAATTAAACATTGTTAAAAGTGGAAGAGCATGAGTCGACCTATGCCCTGTTGGGGTCGACGCATGCAGTGCAACACATGGAAAAATGAAAAAAAAATTAAGTTATGTATGCATCACACAAAGATAAATAACAAGCCCACACATATTTCAAACATAAAAATAGATTTAAATTGGATCTAAACAATCAAATATGCATCAATATAACACTAATCATAGTACAATTACATATATATATATATATATATATATATATATATATATATATATATGATCAAGATAAGTCAAATAGATAGGAACGATATTACCTCCAATGTAGATGAGTGATGAATGACCTCACATAGCTTGACCTTTTCAATGTAATTAATCAAAGTATAGACAAGCATAGATATCAAGCATACAATCATTCAATTTTAAACACGATCCGATATATCGAGAACACCAAGTTCCCTACAGATGTTAAAGATGGGTTCTGTCGCAAGTTGTTTTATGAAAATGTCGGCAAGTTGATTCTTGCTATCAACATGCTCGAATACGACATCACCTTTCTCTACATGATCCCTAAGGAAGTGATGGTGAATTTCAATGTAGTACTCGATTTTTGGTTAAGTTAATGACACTTATATTGTCACACATAATAGGAATACGTTCAAGTTTAATATTGAAGTCGAGTAATTGTTAATTGAGCCACAAGATTTGGGCACAACAACTACCGTCCGCAACGTATTTCGTCTCGGCTATTGACAAAGCAACGAAAACTTGCTTTTTGCTATGCCAACTCACTAAGGAATTTGAGAATAAATGACAAGTGCCACTAGTGCTCTTCCTATCTAATTTGCAACCGGAAAAGTCAGAATCGGAATAGCCAATCAAAGTGCAATCACTTCCCTTGGAAAACCAAAGCCATACTTTGGAGTACCACATAGGTATCTAAGTATGTGCTTGAAGGCTTTTAAATGTGATTCCTTGGGACATGATTGATATCTAGCACACATACATAAACTAAACATGATATCCGGTCGAGATGCGGTAAGATAGATAAGAGAACCTATCATACCTCTATATTTATTTACATCAACGACCTTACCATTCTCATCTCGATCCAAGTTTAAACATGTAGGCATTAGAGTGTCAATTACTTTAGAGTTAGCCATATCGAAGCGCTTGAGTAGCTCATAGCAATACTTCGTTTGGCTCACGAACGTTCCTTCTTCGAGTTGTTTGATTTGAAGTCTGAGGAAGTAGTTTAGCTCCCCCATCATGCTCATCTCAAACTCACCCTGCATCAACTTAGAGAATTCCTTGACCAAATCCATTTTAGCATATCCAAATATTATATCATCTACGTAAACTTGTACTAAAATGGAGTGTTTTCCTTGACGCTTAATAAAGAGGGTTGTATCAACCTTCCTTCTTGAGTATCCTTGGTCTAGTAAAAATTTGCTAAGACGCTCATACCAAGCCCTAGGGGCTTGTTTGAGACCGTACAAAGCATGTTTAAGCTTATAAACATGATTAGGATACTCATGAGATTCAAAACTAGGAGGTTGAGATACATAGACCTCTTTATTAATGTATCCGTTTAGAAACCACTCTTTACATCCATTTGAAATAATTTGAAATTTTTAGAACATACGTAGGCAAGCAAAAGACGTATAGCCTCAAGTCGAACAACATGAGCATAAGTTTCCTCATAGTCTATGCCCTCCCCTTGGTTATACCCTTGTGACACTAAGCGCACTTTGTTCCTTGTTATAACTCTGTTTTCGTCAAGCTTGTTCCTAAACACCCATTTGGTGCCAATTATTCGATGGCCTCGCGGAGGGTGGACAAGGTTGCAAGCCTCATTTCTTTTAAATTGATTTAATTCCTCTTGAATTGATAAAAACCAATGTTCATCGAGTAAGGCCTCTTTGGAGTTTTTAGTCTCAATCTGAGAGACGAAAGCAAAGTGATAACAAAAGTTACTTAGCTTGGATCTCGTTGTTACTCCCTTTGGTATGTCTCCGAGTATGTTGTAGATGGGATGATCCTTAGAGGATTTCCAAGCTAGAGGAAGGTCATCGTTACCAATTGGATTATCCTTCTCAATATTTTCAGGATTGTGATCTTCCTCCTCCTCCTCAACTATCACCGATTCAGGTTGATCAGTCCCTTTTTCAGTGTCCTTGAGTATGTCTTCTGAAGATACACCTGTACCATGAAAACGAATACCTTTTCCGACATTTTTCGGATAAGATTCATCAAAAGAAACATGTACGGATTCTTCAATAGTAAGTAACCTTTTATTGTATATCCTATATGCCTTACTAGTTTGAGAGTATCCAAGAAAGATACCTTCATCGGCCTTTGAATCAAACTTACCAAGGTTCTCCTTACCATTATTCAACACAAAGTATTTACAACAAAAACATGAAGATGTGATACGTTAGGCTTCCTTTCTTTCAAAATATCATACATAGTTTTGTTAAGAATAAGACGGATAAACACCTTATTCAAAACATAACAAGCCGTACTAATGGCATCGGGCCAAAAGTATTTAGGAAGGCCACTTTCATTGATCATAGTTCTTTCTAATTCTTCCAAAATTTGATTTTTACGTTCCACTACTTCATTTTGTTGAGAAGTACGTGGTGCGGAAAAATTATGATCAATGTCATGCTTATCACAAAATTATTCAAAGAGGTGGTTTTCAAATTCACCTCCATGATCGCTTCGGATTGTTACAATGCTTGTATTCAATTTGTTTTGAGAGAGCTTGGCAAACTTCTCAAAAGCTGAAAAAGTATCACTCTTGCTTGCTAAGAAAATAGTCCAACAAAACCTAGAGTAGTCGTCTACAATCACAAAACCATAGTAGTTACCACCCAAACGTTTAATCCTAGATGGCCCAAAAAGGTCCATATGGAGGAGTTCAAGGGGCCTCGTTGTTGAAACAATATTTTTAGATTTAAACGAGATCCTTGTTTGCTTCCTCATTTGGCACGCATCACATAAGTGATCTTTTGAAATTTTGATTTTGGGTAAGCCGACTACTAGATCCTTAGAGACTACTTTATCAGCAAATCGAAGTTGACATGCGATAAACGCCTATGCCATAGCCATGAATCTTCACTAATGGTGACAAGACATTTAGTGTTACTCAATGATACTTCACTCAAGTCAAGCATATAGACATTGTTAACCCTCAGGCATTTGAACACGTCATATTTCTTATCATTATTTTCAATTATGCAGCAATCTTTTGAAAATGAAACTTTATAACCTTTGTCGCATAATTGACTAATGCTAATAAGGTTATGTTTAAGACCCTTAACTAATAGCACGTGTGAGATACTAGTAGAAGATGGATTATCTACACTACCTTTGTGGAGTATTTCCCCCTAGTTGTTGTCCCCTTAGGTCACAAATCCTTTCTTCTTTTCCACAAAGTCAGTGAATAAGGAAAAGTCTCCAGTCATGTGTCTTGAGCATCCACTATTGAGAGCCCATCTTCTCTCTGTAGACTCAAGACATTGTACCTACATAATCAAACAAAGGAAATGGTACCAAATTTTATTGGATCCTTGGGTGTGAGTGAATCTTTGGTTGCATTTGGGAAACCATTGGAAAATTCCTTTAGGAACTAAAAATCTCCTAAAGCGGCATTTGGAAATGGTATGACCCCTCTTGCAACAATACAAGCAAGTAAGGTTAACATTGGTGTTACTTTTTCTAACTTGATCTTTAATCACATAAGTGTATTTTTTATAAGGATTATTCATGCTTTTTCTAAAATGTGATCGATTAATAGCAAAAGTGACTTTAGGTTCTAAAGCCTTGTCTAGTTTGGCTTTAAGAGTTCTCACTTCTTTTTGCCAAATGTGACAAGTTTCACAACCCCAATTTAACCAAGTACTCTTGTCATCCTCAATTTTTGCTTTTGTTGCTTCCACCATAGAGTTCTTAAGAGCCTCTAATTCCTTTTCAGAATCGGAAATCTTTTTCTCTAAATGTGAGAAAATTTGTTTGTTTGAAGCTAAACGTTTAAAGGATTCTTTAGCCTCATTGTGTAAAGTATCAAAAGCATTTTGTAACTCAGAATGAGACATTTTATTAGAGTGTTCATACTTAGCATGTCTTACCTTTTTCTTTTTCTTTTGATGAGCGGAGAGACAAAGGTTGACAAGCTCGTCTTCATCACTTGAGCTATCTTCACTAGACGACTCACTATCACTTTTCCAAGCAATGTAATCTCTTCTAGGTTTGCTCGGTTTCTTTTGTTGACGATTCTTTTCATTTCCCTTGTCTTTCTTCATTAATGGACAATCCGGCTTATAATGGCCGACTTTTCCACAATTTTACAAAGAACCTTTTGTTTTATCACTCCTGTTTCCTTCATTCTTAGAGGAATTTGTTTGTCGTCGAAAGTTGATGAGATTCTTGTCCGAATGTTGAATTTCATTTTTCCTTATGTAACGATTGCATCATCTCACAAACATCACCATATCTTCATTCGTATCTTTATCATCATCACTCGATTCACTATCACTTAGCTCTTTTGCGGAGGACTTTGATCTAGAAGCCTTTAGAGCTATAAACTTTTTGTCCGTGTCTTTGGCCTTCTCTTTCTTCTCCTTTTCCTCGTGTTGGTCGAGACTAATGAACACTTGCTCATGTTTCTCAAGCTTGCCAAATAAAGTTGTGATGTCCAAAGTCATGAGGTCATTGACTTCCTTTATGGTTGTGACCTTTGGTTGCCACTCCCTAGTAAGACACCTCAAAATTTTATTAGTAGCAACATCATTGGAAACGGGTCTACCAAGTGAGTTTAGCCGATTGATTAAATAAGTAAACGTCTTTTGCATTTCAGCAATGGTTTCACCACGCTTCATGTGAAAGAGATCAAACTCTTGTGTCAAAGTGTTGATTCGAGCTAGTTTGACATCATTAGTTCCCTCATGGACAACTTGCAATGCGTCCCACACAGCTTTAGCTGTAGTACAATGTGAAACTCTATAATATTCATCAATTCCTAAAGAGGATATGATAACATTTCTAGCTTTTCAATCATAGTTATACTTTTTCTAATCTTCTTCATTCCATTGTGCTTTCGACTTAGGCACAACAAAGTTATCCTCATTGGTCATTGTGATGTCAATAGGACCATTTTGTATAACGTCCCATACCTTTCTATCAATAGAATTGATATGCACGCGCATACAATCTTTCCAATAACTGTAGTTTTCACCGTTAAAAATCGATGCTCTATTGTATGCCCCTTTTGGTTCGTTAGCCATTTTCTAAAAAGTTATATGTGAAGCACTAGATGAATCGGTGCTCTTGATACCACTGAATTCTCAACCCAAACTAGATACACAATCCTACGTTTGGACGTTATCACCTCAACAATGCAAAAGATCAACAAAAAAGATTATGTGTAATTGTTGAAGAATGCAAGTGTGAGAATGAAGATAATGAGCAAAATCAGTGTATATTTTCACTTTTCTTGTTCTATGTATGTACAATAATGAAACAAATGAATATATATGATACCAAGACCCAATAACTGAAATAACAGCTTTTTGAAACACAAAGAATCAGAAAAATAAATTTTAGTGAGCGAGAGGTCGACCAAAGCACTAGGTGGGTCGACCTGAGTACACCTGAATGTAAATTTGCATAAAACTTCCAGCAATGCGTCGACCTGAACCAGGTCATACGTCGACGCAAGGCCACCTCAAAAAATGAATTCTTATTCTTACAGTATGCGTCGACCACGCCATACCTGTGGGTCGATGCATGGACACCCGAGAGGAACAATTTGTTTCATCAACAGTATGCGTCGACCTCCACTTGTTCGTGAGTCGACCCAAGGACACCAGAATGCTACAAACACCTTTTTTGTGAGTATTTTGGTTGACCTAAAACCTTTTTTGAGTTGACCTAGGGTATCCAACATGATCAAATGCACAAATTCCATATATGGGATGCTCCTATATGCATAGACACATGTACGTGGAATATTTTATGCATATTAAAGAATGAATGCAATCTAAGACGCGATGATACCGTCCAAAGTACAAGTACGACATGATACTAGTTTTTACATCATTAAAACAAGGACTAAGGAACCTTGCCATCACAGCTCGTACTTCGTTGGATGATGCTCGAGATCAAGGACTAATCTTCCTCTGTCTTCAAGTATCCTAATTCAACCCTTTTTCTTTTGAATTGGGGGACATTCTGGAGAGTTTCTTACTGGTGAAACTCGTCACTTCTGAGGTAGATATGGCCTTCTGCTCATCTTCAGCTCCTGTGGGGAGTGCCTATTGTTGTAGAAGTCATTTTTGGAAATTTTGGTCTAGAGCTCATTTCTACTGGTTTACTTATTCTTATCATTTCGAGCCAACTCATCTGTCTTCCAAGGAAGTGAAAATGAAAGAGGATTTATATGTCTCGCATCAAGGACTCATATATGAAGAAGGTTTTGGTCTCGACGAAGTACTTTCCTTTCAGTAAAAGAAAAGGTGAATAGATACTCGCGCATCATTAGTGCCTATGAACATTCCGAGAGACAAAAATTCTTTGGTGAGGATGGGGATTTGACGGATTTTTTTTAACCATGAAGTCAATTGTAGAGAGCTCTGGAGCTTGCAAATGTTCAGGGCCTTACAGTTGGTTTGTTTGTCTCGATGCTGACGACACCTGTCATTGTTTCTAATTTTATCCCAGAGGTTCGCATTATTGTCGTGTTGACTGCTCTAGAGGCAGTCTAGACTATTTTTCCGGTTCCAACTCCTAAAATGGGTCAGCCGACTACTATTGTAGATAATTTCTCTACTCGAGGACCTTAACCTTCTCCTTCCTCTGCCATGAGGGGTCAAGGTGATAGTCTGTCCACTCTTATTGAAGGAGGTTCTCCCAAATGGGCTTTCTTGGTGGAGGGTGGAAAACATGATGCTTTGACTCAATTATTCCGACTTCCTATTATTCTACCTTTCTGGGTACCTAGCACCCTTGAGGAGTTTGTTGCTGTCGTGGTTGCTAAGGACATGGATTTCATCCGGGGTTTATCAATGACTGATAGACGATGTCTTTTTGTAGATTCTTTTTTGTAGCTGCCCTCCATGACGATGTTCTAGGCTCTAGAAAGCTTTTAAGGGAACGAGAGGAGCTGAGGGAGAGGTGTGAAGCCCTTGAGCGGCAAAATTCCAATGTTGGGAAGAAATTGACCAACCTTTGGACGAATGCTGATACTCTTGGCACTTTGCGGGAAGAGGTAGAACCATATGATAGACCGTCCATTTTAGTTACTTAGATAGAAAGGTTGAAGGCTTCCCTTGTTGATGGGGAAAATCGTTGCAAGAAGGTTTCTTAAGATGCGTATAATGGTCTTAAGAAGCTTGAGGCTAGTGCGTATAATGGTCTTAAGAAGCTTGAAAATAGTCAAGTTACCATCAGAGAATTAAATTCCCTGATTAGAGCTCAGAACTTTACTAATGCCTTTCTGACCTATCTTGGAGATCATATGATCTCTCTTGAAAACCTTATTATCTCTATTAAAGAAAACTTGGAAAAACAAGTGAATCAACAAAACTTGATCTTAGACCAATGGTCTAAAAATAAAACCCTGAGTATTCCCTTTCAAGAAGAATCCACTTCTAGGAAAATGCAGGATACTCCTATAGTTCAACCCCCTATACAAATTAGTGGGTTTAAGATGAATGAAGATCATGAGGAGTTTATGAAAATTCTTGAAAACAAACTAAAAAATTTACACCTGAGAATTTTGTCTCATGAAGATAATTCTTCTAGTGAAGAAGATTACACCTCAGAGGAAGAAAGTGAGGTTACAGGAAATATTAACCAACTCACCCAGATGTTTGCTGAGCAAAACCTCAACAATGACACCCAGATAAATCCTATCTATTCGACCAAGGCGGTAGAAAAATATTATTACAAAAGACCTACCCCTCAAGATGTTCTTTTTGAAGAACCTGATAGTTATCAGAACTCTTACTCTGTTAAAGCCATATATGAATGGAACATAGATGGCCTTAATGAAAAACAAATTCTTGATATGATACATAGAATGCTTATGTATGCTACAGTTTGTAAGCAAAATGGGAACTTGGATAGTTCTGTTGCCTCATTTATTACCACTGGCTTTGTTGGCCAGTTAAGAGGTTGGTGGGATCATTATCTCACTGAATCCCAGAGGAAAGATATTCTTTCTCATAAAAAACTTGTTAAAACTGAGGGAACTAGTACTCCCACTGTTGCAACTACCAGTGAGGAAGACGCGGTTTATACCTTAAGTCTTTCTATCCTACAACATTTCGTAGGATCAAACCAACCAATGGGAGAGAAAATTAAAACCATCCTTCAAAACCTTAGATGTCCCTCTTTGACACATTTTAGGTGGTATAAAGACACCTTCCTTTCTAGAGTATTTCAATTGAATAACTCTAATTCGGCTTATTTGAAAGCCAAGTTTATTGATGGTTTTCCCCATCTTTTTTTTGAAAGAGTTAGGAAAGCTCTTAGAGATAAAAATGATGGGATTAATATCAACTACTCTAATTTGACCTATGGTCATATTATCAATAGTTGCATATATGAATGATTAGCTCTATGCAACGACATTAAACTTAAACACCAACTCAAGAAGCAAAAGCTTTCTGAGAAACACCAACTTGGTGAGTTTTGTGACCAATTTGCCTTTGACCTAGGAAAACCTCCTGGAGAAAAAAGAATGAAAACCCTTAAGCATAGCAAAGGAAAATATCCCAATAGGAGCAAGGCTCATGATTCTTACCAAAACCCTTATAAGCATTATAAGAAAAGGAATTATAAGAAGAAAACGCCTAAACCCATGGAAAACCCTTGTATAACAAAGGAAAACGAAAAGCTAAGAAGCTTGACGTTACTTGCCACAAGTGTGGTAAACCAGGTCACTACGGTAATAGGTGTTGGACTAAGAAAGCTCTCAATGAGATTGAGGATGATAAGCTTCGTTCTCAGCTTGAAAAGGTTCTTCTCATAGAATCCGGCTCTGAAGACAATTCTTCTAGTGAAGAACTTGGAGTTATCAACTCCTCTGATTCTGAGTCCTCAGAGTCATCTACCAACGATTGCCAATGCAATGAGCTCAATTATTGGAAATCCATAGTTGACAAGAATGGGTTAAATGTTTTAACTAATGATCAAGATAAAGCCTTAAAGGCTATTGAAGCTATTTCTGATCCGAGAATGAAAAGAAAAATGATAGAAATTCTTATCCAATAGCATTCTAAGATAGAAGCTCCTCGTATAATTGAAACCCCTTATCAATTGAGTGAAGACCTATCTAGATTTCATCAGTCTAAGGTTAGGGAAACCCCTACCTCTTTGAATGAACTTAGGAGCGAGATTTCTCAACTCAAGTCTGAAATTAGTCAGATAAAGAAGAGTAATAAAACTCTTAACCAAAGGTTAATTATTCTTGAAAAGGGGAAAAGAATTGCTAAAAGCCATTCTTCTTCCGAAGATTACTCGGATCTTCAAGAACAAGTCAACACTCTTAAAACCCTTAGTGAAAGATTAATTGCTCTTGACAATGAGGAAATTGAAGGAAAAGAAAGTGAAGGGATTCCTTCACCAACTAGAGAAGACTATCTTAACCTCCTTGATAAAGTAACTTCTCAAAAATGGTTTATTAAAATCACCCTTGTTGCTAATAGAAGCTTCATTCTTAAAGATGAGGTGGCCCTCATCGATAGTGGTGCAGATATAAACTGTCTGCAAGAGGGAATTATCTCTACTAAGTATTTCTTAAAAACCACTCAGTCCCTTACCCAAGCCGGAGGGAAAAAGCTTAAAGTTAAGTATAAATTGTCTGATGCTTATGTCTGTAATCAGGATATATGCCTTCCTACCTCCTTTATCCTTGTTAAAATTCTTACACATAGGATAATATTAGGAACCCTTTTTCTACATAGTATTATGCCCATTACCATTGTTGATCAGCATGGAATAACCACTGCCATAGATAATAAAATTATTAAGTTTGAGTTTATTAATGATCCTCAAACTAGAATGTTGAATGAGGTTAGAGATATGCTTCTCAAGCATAAGGAAAAACAATTATGTTTTTTAAAAGAAGAAATCAATTTATTAAGCATTGAAGGCCAGCTTAATAAAAAGGATGTTAAAAAACAAATTAAAATTATAGATGACCAATTCAAGGCTGAGGTCTGCAGTGATCTCCCTAATGCCTTCTGGGAAAGAAAGAAACATGTTTTCCTTCCCTATCTGGATGACTTTAATGAAAGTCAAATACCTACTAAGGCTAGACCTACCCAGATGAACAGAGACTATTTAGAGCTCTGTAAAAAAGAAATTGAATCTTTACAAGCTAAAGGTTTAATAAGACCTTCTAAATCCCCTTGGTCCTGCACAACATTTTATGTTAATAATGTCGCTGAAAAGGAACGTGGAGTTCCTAGACTTGTGATAAATTATAAGCCTCTTAATAAGGTGCTTAAATGGATCAGATATCCAATCCCTAACAAAAAGGATTTGTTAGATAGATTAAATGATGCTTTGATCTTTTCAAAATTTGATATGAAATATGGGTACTGGCAAATTCAAATTAATGAGTCTGACAAATAGAAGACTGCGTTTACCGTACCCTTTGGGCACTTTGAATGGAATTTCTTGCCTTTTGGACTTAAGAATGCCCCTTCTGAATTTCAAAATATCATGAATGATATCTTAAATCCTTATTCTGAATTTATTATTGTTTACATTGATGATGTGTTAGTATTTTCAAAATCTTTGGAACAACACATTAAACATTTAAAATTTTTTAAAGGAATTGTTAAACATAACGGACTAGTCATATCTGCGCCCAAAATGAAACTTTTTCAAACTAAGGTCAGATTTCTAGGCCATGAAATAAACAAAGGAACCATTGTTCCTATTAGTAGAAGCGTTGAATTTGCCTCCAAATTTCCAGATATATTATCTGAGAAAAAACAACTTTAGAGATTTTTAGGAAGTCTCAACTACATTTCCGATTATTATAATGATCTTGCTAAGGATACATCTATCCTCTATAAGTGGTTGAAGAAGGTCCCAGAACCTTGGACTGAGAAACATACTCAGGCTGTCCAAAAGGTTAAAAGCAAGGTTAAATGCTTACTCTGCCTCTCTCTAGCCAACCCTAGTTATTTTAAAATTGTGGAGACCGATGCCTCTGACCAGGATTATGGAGGTATTCATAAACAGGTTATACCTAAAACTTCTAAAGAAGTCCTTGTTAGATTTACTTCTGGTAAATGGAACCAGACGCAATCTAACTATTCTACTGTAAAGAAAGAAATGCTTTCCATTATTAAATGCATTTCTAAATTTCAAACTGATTTATTAGATCAAAAGTTTTTATTAAGAATTGATTGTAGTTCAACTAAGTCTATAATTGAGAAAGATATTAAGAATCTTGTGGCAAAACAAATTTTTTCTTCTTGGCAAGCTCAATTAAATGCTTTCGAATTTGATATTCAATATATTAAAGGAGAAAATAATTCTCTTGCTGATTTCCTCACTCGTGAATTCATGCAGGGTAATGAGTACCCCTTATAGGGGAAGAGGCTGCCGATCTTTTGGCCGAGGAGGAAGAGGGAGTAACAATATGTTACCCCAACAAGAACAAAACATTCCCCTAATAGGATAATGGACAACGATCTATCCTAATAGACAAAGAATGCACCAATTGCCTGCACCTCCAAAAAATAATAACAAGGAAGAATCTTCCTTGTCCAATTCTAAGAATAATGATTCTTATAAAGAAATTGCTGCTAATGATCCTGTGCAGGAACAAACAGCAGACTACTTTGAAAATCCCACTGCTGAACAAATTATGTTCAAAGAGGAAGACGACATTCAAATAGCCAACAATGATGGCTGGGCTATCCAGACTCGATATCTTGAATCAAGAGGATATCCCGGACTCTTTGGAAAATCTAGACCAAATTTGGAGATATTGCTCCTTGTGACTGGATCAGTCACCATCACTCATCACTATCAGAATAATAATCCTGGTAGTTTTATAAATTTTTCCAAATGTCATATCAATAAGATTCTGTAACCCAGAGAATGGGGGTTAAAACCAAATGGGGAAAAAGAAATAAAAATTGCTGATGGCAAGCATGTCTGTAACACCCCAATTCCCATCGCGGATAAATAATATATAAATAAATCAGCGTAAATAAAAAAGTTTTTTGACAGAAACAAGGATGCCACATTTAAAGAAAGAAAACACAATCCCTGCTCATAAATTTGATACATAACACAAAATGGAATAAACCTAAAAGGGAAACTTTTTCCAACAAAAGGAAAGTTCAATTATGGAATAAAGTGGAAAGATCCATAACTGACTTGTTTTACAAAATAAATTGTTTTATAACATCAAAATATTCATACAAAGGTAATACGAAATAGATCCAACAAATGTATACATATATAACAAAAGCGTTCCCCGACTCCCGTGTTACGTATCAGAGCAGACAGACCGACAGAAGGGTGGAGAACTAATCTTCACCAAAGCCTCCAAGATACTAATCTGCAATTGCCTCATAGAGCAACAAACCACAGCATAAGGGTGAGAAATAACAACTAAATCAAGATTGCATAATAATATGCAAACACATATAAATTCACATGCCTAATTATTCTCACCACAGGCATCACATACTAATACATATAGCATGCCATAGATACATAACATATTTCTAATAATCCACCCACATAGCATATATCAATTATACCAACATAATCATATATTCACACATAAGGCATATCAAGGTTATGACATATGGAAACACACCACCACATCACATATATTCATATATAGCATACCATAGACAATTAATACAATCATTGTAAGGTACAACATCCCCACAAAACATAGCATATGTTTATACATAAAACATATCATCCATAACCAATGCATTTATCACAAATGCATATCAAATCACCAATGTCATCACAAGCTCAATACATAATCAATCCATTCGAAATTTCCCACACATAATCAATCCATTCATGATTTATACAAATGCAGAGAGAGCGAAACAACGACTCTATGGAAATGCGGGTACCATCCATCCATCATTCTCATCATCATTAATTCACTCAGAAATTATTGGAATCATCACTTGTTACTTAGTGTAACTCCCCGTCGGGCAAGCGATGTTCCCCGTCGCTTTAGGTCCTCTTTGTATAAGGCACACGATCTGATTGCTTTAGGACCTCTTTGTATAAGGCAGGCGATCGTCTATAACGTCACTTTAGGTCCTCTTTGTATAAGGAACACGACCGTTACAGCAGATTCCCTTTGGAATCGTTTCGTCGCTCACACCCCACAAGGGTACCGACATCACAAGATGCATATCATGATGCTTGACATACAATGACTCATGACAATCTAATGCATACATATATACAACCATGTGAACCATCTTAACATCAATAATCATGCATTGCAATCAAACCCAAAACAATGCATTTATTTGCCATAAGGCCATAAACCATCATCACAACATTGAATTTCACATAAACAATGCATTCCATCATAATCCACAAACCACAACAATTAGTATTTTAGCATATACACTCATATCAATTCACATCAAGAATTACTCTCCATCAACCACAACAATCCTACAATCATACAATGATACTCATAACACTAGGATTCATGCCACGAAGGCTACCCACAACAACATACATTAATACCATACATTTGTATTTCAATTCAACCATGTATCCTTCCATTAGGCCACAAACAACCACGACAAATTATCACATGCTTCAACATCATATAAACCTCATAAAATCTCCACGTTATATAACAATAGCACAACACACGGTAAAACACCAACCGCACGCATTTAACGCGATAAAAACCCGACAACCCAACACTTTTACAAAACCACAACTTAAATAATTCATCTACTGCCCTCCAAACCATTTTTAATAAAAAGAATATTTCATTAGCTTTCCAACGCTTCGAACGGGGGTCAAAAAAGACTTACGGTTCAAAAGTTATGAATTTTTGAAGTTTCAGAAATTTTTCATTTTTGCCCAGACCGCGCTAAGCGCGCAGACCCGCGCTAAGCGCGATACCTGCGGAGACTCAGTAGAATTTGGCCTTAAAAACACCATCGGAAGACTTCCGAACATCCGTTTTCGATTCCGTAAAAAGCTGCGATCTCATAATTCAACGTACTACAATATTTTCACCATTAAAAAGCCATCCAACACATTTTTCATTTTTGAAATATTTTGAAACATAATTTTATCAATTTAACCCAATTCCAAACTCGATCAAAACCACTCGAAAACACACAAACAACCATTCCCGATTAATTCCTATCCTCACCCAACTATACTACACAACTTATTCCGCATTCCAACCGTGAAAACAACGATTTCTCACTATTTCATCATTATTACCCTAACTCTCTTAAACTATATAACTCAATCCAAAACTCCCTAAATCATACCAACGAGTATTCCTGATTAAACCCAAACATTACACGACTATTCTACATGATCTATTCCAAATTCTAACCGTTAAAACATCAATTCTATCGAAATGATCACAATTCCAATCAATTGGAAAACATATATTTTTCAACCAAACATTCAAACAAATACACACATATACATATAAAAGCAAGATATAATCGAAACTTCTCACCCTTACACGATTAATCGCGATTGAAACGGAGTTTTCTTCTATTTTCCTCTTTCTCGTCTTCTCCCTTTTCCTTCTCTTCTCTTTCTCTATTTTCTCTTCTTTCTCTTTTCTCGTCTTTTCTCTCTTTTCTTTCTCTTTTCCCTTTTTATAACAAATATCTAACCCCCTCAAAAGACTATTTTACCCTTTTTCTCAAATATCTCCCAAACGCTCTCAAAACGCGATACAATATAAACATACTGATGAAAAATTATTTTCGGGAAATAAAAGTTAAAAAG
This sequence comes from Lathyrus tuberosus, assembly GCA_022829125.1. Taxonomy (NCBI): domain Eukaryota; kingdom Viridiplantae; phylum Streptophyta; class Magnoliopsida; order Fabales; family Fabaceae; genus Lathyrus; species Lathyrus tuberosus. Next base: position 1,569,634 of record JALAZF010000584.1, on the reverse strand, counting down.
AAAATATAATTTAATGCAAATATTTTACCTATCAGACAAATTAACCAATTAACTCAATTAGCAAGTAAAATACAATAAATTCACACATTTCACAAAATTCACATAAATGAAATAAATAAATACAATTAAACAAATCGGGGCATTACAACTCTCCCCCACTTAGACATTTTCGTCCTCGAAAATATAACTGAGACGAACAACTCCGGATACGACTCTCGCATCCGACTAACCAACTAACATGCTAACACTAGGCACACCACGAATAACACAAACTGACAAACCACCTTGCTAACAGCAGCTACAACAACGACACGACAACGACGACAACTACAACGACAAGATGCAAAGCCTATACAATGCACTTGACGACCAACTCACGACTCAAAGAATACCCAAGTTACGAACACACACAGGTTCACTCTTGAACCGAAACACAACAAGATCGTTACCCTCACCATAGGTAACACTCCCCTAATCCCCCACACAGGAATAGGTACTCGCACTCGAACCATCACGATGGAAACTAGGCACAACAGAAACAAGAACATAAAGTTCCACGACCCAACATCGTTTCAACAACCTCTACATAACCACAATACCAACATCCTTGTCACACAACAATATTACAACAATGCTACGATTCACCAATCGAACATACAACCAAAACATCCATCTACATAGTAGCCCATGAATAATATTTAAACCTTTCACCTAACACTTCCATTCTGAAATGTCCAACGGTCTCATCACTCCTACATGTTTACAATGTTCAACCTATGAACTCTTACAAGTCACACATGCATATATGAAATGTGCCATATCACACTTTCGCTGCGTACTCTGATTACTCGTAACCATCAAATCTACCAATTTCACGTCCAAAGTCTAACTCTTTCTCATATTCCCCAAAAATCACTGTTCACTTTTAATATACCCAACCTCACATTCTACTGTGTTATCTCACACACCAGACACAAGTCTCTGAACTGCTCAAATAATTCTAACTCCATGACCATCAAAACAGACATGTGTAAAAACTTTCGACTTAACTCATCAGGCACGACATTAACTTTACCAATAGGATAATTCGAGCCAAAGTCATAACTCATCAGGAATTCCAACCATCCTCGTTGTCTCATACTCTATTATTTCTGACCAAACAGGTACTCAATATTCTTGTGATTACTAAACACTTCGAACTCAAAACCATAAAAATAATACCTCCAGATTCTCAACACAAAAGTAATCGCAGCCATCTTGAAATCATGAATCCTCAATTGTCGTAAAGCCTAATCCACGAATTTACCATCTTGCATTACCACCTTGATTAAACTCATCATAGACGCATCCCAATACCTCACAAATGGTTTATTAGGATCACGCAGAATCAAAACTGGAGCCATAGACAAATTCTACTTTAGCCCTCTCAAACTTTCCTCACAATGGACATCCAAAGCAAACGACTTACCCTTTACAAGTCAACCGAAGTAACGAAAATGCTAACCTGGAAAAACCTTCCATAACCTCCGGTAATAACCAACTAAAGTCCAAAAAGTTTCTAATCACCTTAACCGACTTCGGAGCCTCTCATGTAGAACTGCATCCACTTTCGATGGATCCATAACAGTACCATCATCAGAAATAACATATCCAAGAAACTAACCTTTTTCAACCGAAATTCTCACTTGAATAATTTAGCAGAAAGCTCCCTCTCTTTCAACCCTTGTAACTCAATCCTCAAATACTCTACATACTCATCCTTTGATTTAAAATAAATCAGAATATCATCCAATAAACATCACTATAACCTTATCCAAACAAGTATGGAAGATACGATTCATATACTCCACAACCATAACATATACAACCTTCAAAATTCATTCTGAGCTCGAAACAATTCATCCAAAAATAGCTTAAGAATCTTTGGTTACCATATTCCATATCAATTCTTCTTACGGTGTTCCAACTCACTCCAGGTTTCTGCTGACACAAGATCTCAACCCATAACCAAAAGTAATACCATCAAGGGACTTCACATCGTTCGCAATTCGTCACGATTCAAAACTCAAGCTATCCCGAACACAATCGCAAGTTTCCATACTACTCACTGATTAACACATAACCTCATGCTATCATCCTTTTCCTTACCAACCATGTTGGACCTCTTCCAGTCGACATACTAATGTTTCATCCAAAAACACATCTGAAACCATGCATAACTGACGGCCTATCCCAGTGGCTTCCTGCCAATTTCCAAAATACTATCATCACAAACATGACAAACATCTGAGTTTCACTTCCAAAAAGTTATTCTACATACTTAGCAGATCCAAACCTCAAATCTTCACTTTCGTCAAATTTGAGTTCACACTCTACTCTCTGAGAACAACCATTAACGATACCCAATCGTTCTCTCTCAATTACTTCCCAACTGGACCAACATACCAAACCTCTAATCTGTCTCATCTTCCGATATTAGAATCTTCATCAACTTAACAAAACAATCCGTAATCATTTTCTTAATTCCAACAATTCATTGCACACACTATCAAAGCCGGAAAGACACGTCTATTTCATCCAACATAATTTTGTCTACTATCAACAAGAGATTAAGGGTGATCAGTTCCTCAATTTGTCAATAGACATCCGACAATCATGATGGGGCATAGACCATCTTTACCAGACCATGATAGCATTTCTTGCATCTTGTGTACAAAACTACCTAAGGCACAAATCCTTAGTTGACATAAACCTTACCTGCGCATTCCCTCCGGAACCGGGAACAACACTGTCCAAACAACACTTACAATCTTGCAATCTACAACACACTGAGCCAACACTCCACACCTGAAGCAGCCTGGAGAAGCACCAGCTTCTCCCCAACTTAGACATTCTCAATCCTGAAGACAAAGGATTAGAAAACCAGAAAGTACTGATAGTGTTTCACACACATATCACATACTAAGGAACAAACAACATCGACAGTATTCAACTGTCACATCTACTGACTCAACAACATGGCCGGACGGACTGACCTGCTATGATACCACTAATGTAACACCCCAATTCCCATCGCGGATAAATAATATATAAATAAATCAGAGTAAATAAAAAAGTTTTTCGACAGAAACAAGGATGCCACATTTAAAGAAAGAAAACACAATCCCTGCTCATAAATTTGATACATAACACAAAATGGAATAAACCTAAAAGGGAAACTTTTTCCAACAAAAGGAAAGTTCAATTGTGGAATAAAGCGGAAAGATCCATAACTGACTTGTTTTACAAAATAAATTGTTTTATAACATCAAAATATTCATACAAAGGTAATACGAAATAGATCCAACAAATGTATACATATATAACAAAAGCGTTCCCCGACACCCGTGTTACATATCAGAGCAGACAAACCGACAGAAGGGTGGAGAACTAATCTTCACCAAAGCCTCCAAGATACTAATCTGAAATTGTCTCATAGAGCAACAAACCACAGCAGAAGGGTGAGAAATAACAACTAAATCAAGATTGCACAATAATATGCAAACACATATAAATTCACATACATAATTATTCTCACCACAAGCATCACATACTAATACATATAGCATGCCACAGATACATAACATATTTCTAATAATCCAACCACATAGCATATATCAATTATACCAACATAATCACATATTCACACATAAGGCATATCAAGGTTATGACATATGGAAACACACCACCACATCACATATATTCATATATAGCATACCATAGACAATTAATACAATCATTGTAAGGTACAACATCCCCACAAAACATAGCATATGTATATACATAAAACATATCATCCATAACCAATGCATTTATCACAAATGCATATCAAATCACCAATGCCATCACAAGCTCAATACATAATCAATCCATTCACAATTCCCACACATAATCAATCCATTCATGATTTATGCAAATGCAGAGAGACTGACACAACGACTCTATGCAAATACGGTACCATCCATCCATCATTATCATCATCATTAATTCACTCAGGAATTATTGGAATCATCACTTGTTACTGAGTGTAACTCCCCGTTGGGCAAACGATGTTCCCCGTCGCTTTAGGTCTTCTTTGTATAAGGCACACGACGTTTATGGATCGCTTTAGGTCCTCTTTGTATAAGGCACGCGATCCGATCGCTTTAGGTCCTCTTTGTATAAGGCACACGATCGTCTATAACATCGCTTTAGGTTCTCTTTGTATAAGGCACACGACCGTTACAGCAGATTCCCTCTGGAATCGTTTCGTCGCTCACACCCCACAAGGGCACACGACATCACAAGATGCATGTCATGATGCTTGGCATACAATGACTCATGACAATCTAATGCATACATATATACAACCATGTGAACCATCTTAACATCAATAATCATGCATTGCAATCAAACCCAAAACAATGCATTTATTTGCCATAAGGCCACAAACCATCATCACAACATTGAATTTCACATAAACAATGCATTCCATCATAATCCACAAACCACAACAATTAGCATTTTAGCATATACACTAACATCAATTCACATCAAGAATTACTCGCCATCAACCACAACAATCCTACAATCATACAATGATACTCACAACACTAGGATTCACGCCACGAAGGCTACCCACAACAACATACATTAATACCATGCATTTGTATTTCAATTCAACCATGTATCCTTCCATTAGGCCACAAACAACCACGACAAATTATCACATGCTTCAACATCATATAAACCACATAAAAGCTCCACGTTATATAACAATAGCACAACACACGGTAAAACACCAACCGCACGCATTTAACGTGATAAAAACCCGACAACCCAACACTTTTACAAAACCACGACTTAAATAATTCAGCTACTGCCCTCCAAACCATTTTTAATAGAAAAAAATATTCCATTAGCTTTCCAACGCTTCGAACTGGGGTCAAAACGGACTTACGGTTCAAACGTTATGAATTTTTGAAGTTTCAGAAATTTTTCATTTTTGCCCAGACCGTGCTAAGCACGCAGACCCGCGCTAAGCGCGATACATGCGGAGACTCAGCGGAATTTGGACTTAAAAACACCATCGGAAGACTTCCGGACATCCGTTTTCGATTCCGTAAAAAGCTGCGATCTCAGAATTCAATGTACTACAATATTTTCACCATTAAAAAGCCATCCAACACATTTTCCATTTTTGAAATATTTTGAAACATAATTTTATCAATTTAACCCAATTCCAAACTCGATCAAAACCATTCGAAAACACACAAACAACCATTCCCGATTAATTCCTATCCTCACCCGACTATACTACACAACATATTCCGCATTCCAACCGTGAAAACATCTATTTCTCACCATTTCATCATTATTACCCTAACTCTCACAAACTATATAACTCAATCCAAAACTCCCTAAATCATACCAACGAGTATTCCTGATTAAACCCAAACATTACACGACTATTCTACACGATCTATTCCAAATTCTAACCGTTAAAACATCGATTCTATCGAAATGATCACAGTTCCAATCAAGTGGAAAACATATATTTTTCAACCAAACATTCAAACAAATACACACATATACATATACAAGCAAGATATAATCGAAACTTCTCACCCTTACCCGATTAATCGTGATTGAAACGGAGTTTTCTTCGATTTTCCTCTTTCTCCTCTTCTCCCTTTTCCTTCTCTTCTCTTTCTCTATTTTCTCTTATTTCTCTTTTCTCCTCTTTTCTCTCTATTCTTTCTCTTTTCCCTTTTTATAACAAATATCTAACCCCCTCAAAAGACTATTTTACCCTTTTTCTCAAATATCTCCCAAACACTCTCAAAACGCGATACAAAATAAACATACTGATGAAAAATTATTTTCGGGAAATAAAAGTTAAAAAGAAAATATAATTTAATGCAAATATTTTACCTATCAGAGAAATTAAGCAATTAACTCAATTAGCAGGTAAAATACAATAAATTCACACATTTCACAAAATTCACATAAATGAAATAAATAAATACAATTAAACAAATCGGGGCGTTATAATGTCTACTACAATTACTAGGATTATATCCAAGCCTTTTCTAAGGCATTTTACTATCAGAATCCCAAGAATAAACATTCTTGGTTTTTCTCAATTAATCCAGAAATTCTGGAAAAACCTATTACAAATTGGTTTTTTAATTGGTGGTTAAAATTTGGACCATCTTTGGAAATTTTACCAACAAAATTAATCAATTTATACACCCCTTGGTGTACTGAAAGTCCTTTAATTTCAAAGGTTTTATCAAAAAATTTGATAACTGGACAATGTCCATTCATTTATTTTGCTAAATTTCAGCTCCCGTGGATTTGGAGATGGACAATATCCGTCTCAAGAGATAGTCATAACATTCCAATATTGCAGAGAAATTTCTTCTGCAAATGGTGGACCAAAATGGATCCTAAAGATCTCAAGGAGAAGGTGGCCTTAATAACTGCCACTATTAATGAGGACCAAAATTTTCAAACCAAGAGCCAAAGCTTTCCTCAGATGTCAATGACTCAGTTAAAGGAATATTTCCAAAGAAAGTTTCTCAAAGAAAACGAAGAAGATATCATGGTCAGAATTCTTGACTATATAAAGAATCAGTTCTTTAGTGCCTTCCTAACAACCAAAAAAGGTAGTGTCTCAATGAAGACAAGTTCTTCGCAAGGATCAATGGAAGCCATGCTAGCTGGCGAATCTCAAGAGCCAGACCCCACAGCTGAAGACTTTTGGGACGCTCTTACCCACTCGATGACTCAAAGAGTCAGCAGAGGAAAAGCTCCTCAATAATCAGAAGAGGACAGAACTAGTGGGACCCGTAATTATTATGATTCCCACTCAGTTTCCCGCTATCTAAAGATGATTTAGACATCCACCCAACTAAAGATGAAAAGAATGTAGCAGAATTTGCTTTTACTTTATTTATTCAACCTTTGATTTGTCGTTTGTAATTATTCAGTGACGATGGGGCCCACTAGTGTACCCGGCTTGAATAATTATCTTTGTGTTCCTTTTACTTGTTTTAGTAGGTTTTCTGCACCTTTTACCGGTTTCAATAGGAAACCTTTTCCCTATATAAGGGCCTCTCATTTTATTTGTAGGCACGCTTAACTTTGTAATATATCTTCCATCAATATAATCCCTTAAGTTTCTTCATATATTCTCTCGAATAAGCTTCCAATATAAACTTCAAATATATCAACCACATAAACTCATCTACAAAATCACCTCCAAACATAACAACCACATATCCAGGGATGCGCCGAGTACTATACATATATATATCGACGGTTATTTTACAGGAAACTATGAAGATGAAGCATGCTTTCTTACGAGAAAGTGGTGATCTGAAGAACAAAATAAGTTGCATTAGTTGGGATGATGTTTGCAAGGAAAAGAAATATGGAGGGTTATAGGTTAAGCATTGTGAAAGATTCAACCTCTCTCTTCTAAGAAAGTGGAATCAACATATTTGAATGAACAAGATTATTTGGACTGGTTTATTTTCATGCATTTATGGTGATACTAAAGATAAGATCCTGGACTATTCGATAACTTTATGAGGAAGTAGAGACTCTTTGTGGTGGGGGGACGTACAATTTTTTGGCTTATCTATAGGGGAGGATCATAATTGGTTCTCTAAGTCTATAAACTACAAACTAGGCAATGGCAAAAACATCAGTTTTTAAAGGTATAATAGGATAGGTCCTGCGCATATGAACATCCCATATCCAAACCTCTCCTTAATTTCATCTTTTCCAAAGACAAAGTAGCAGACATGGGAGGTTGGCTTGATGATACCTTAATTTGGAACATTGAGTTGGTTAAGGAAGAATTCAATGAAGAAGAAAGTATTCAACTGGATGAGCTGGTGCCTGGTGGAGATTTCACAATTTGTGATGTCTAATTATGATCTAGATGATGATTTTGTTTGGTGGGAAAAAATTAATGTTTTCGTCTATGAAGATGAACCATGCTTTCTTACGAGAAAGTGGTGATCTGAAGAACAAAATAAGTTGCATTAGTTGGGATGATGTTTGCAAGGAAAAGAAATATGGAGGGTTATAGGTTAAGCATTGTGAAAGATTCAACCTCTCTCTTCTAAGAAAGTGGAATCAACATATTTGAATAAACAAGATTATTTGGACTGGTTTATTTTCATGCATTTACGGTGATACTAAAGATAAGATCCTGGACTATTCAATAACTTTATGAGGAAGTAGAGACTCTTTGTGGTGGGGGGACGTACAATATGTTGGCTTATCTATAGGGGAGGATCATAATTGGTTCTCTAAGTCTATAAACTACAAACTAGACAATGGCAAAAACATCAGTTTTTAAAGGCATAATAGGATAGGTCCTGCGCATATGAACATCCCATATCCAAACCTCTCCTTAATTTCATCTTAGCCAAAGACAAAGTAGCAGACATGGGAGGTTGGCTTGATGATACCTTAATTTGGAACATTGAGTTGGTTAAGGAAGAGTTCAATGAAGAAGAAAGTATTCAACTGGATGAGCTGGTGCCTGGTGGAGATTTCACAATTTGTGATGTCTAATTATGATCTAGATGATGATTTTGTTTGGTGGGAAAAAAATTAATGTTTTCGTCCAGAAGTTATTATGAAAGGCTATATGAGTTAAGCAATCCAGGATGTTATGTTATAGAAGACAAGTTCAGATGGCTTGACATTTTATGGAGATCAAAAGTACTTGGTCAAGTTCTTCTTTTTTATTGGAGATTAGTGCTAGACAAGCTTCTAACTAGATGTGCTTTGGCAAGAAGAGGGATAATTCATGGTAATCATAACTTGGCGTGCCCTCTTTGTTTTGCAGATGAAAAGGATGCTTTACGCCTATTTCTAAGTTGTCCAGCTAGTAGACAGTTTTAAAAGTTGGTGAGTGAATAGATTGACATAAAAGAGGTCAAAGATCAAGCATCATTAACAGTGGCTTGATGCGCATATATAAATGGCGGGTGACCAAAATCGATAGGTTCTGATAGGTGATACTAAAGATAAGATCCTGGACTATTGAATAACTTTATGAGGAAGTAGAGACTCTTTGTGGTGGGGGGACGTACAATATATTGGCTTATCTATAGGGGAGGATCATAATTGGTTCTCTAAGTCTATAAACTACAAACTAGGCAATGGCAAAAAGATTGATTTTTAAAGGCATAATAGGATAGGTCCTGCGCATATGAACATCCCATATCCAAACCTCTCCTTAATTTCATCTTTGCCAAAGGCAAAGTAGCAGACATGGGAGGTTGGCTTGATGATACCTTAATTTGGAACATTGAGTTGGTTAAGGAAGAGTTCAATAAAGAAGAAAGTATTCAACTGGATGAGCTGGTGCTTGGTGGAGATTTCACAATTTGTGATGTCTAATTATGATCTAGATGTTGATTTTGTTTGGTGGGAAAAAAATTAATGTTTTCGTCTAGAAGTTATTATGAGAGGCTATATGAGTTAAGCAATTCAGGATGTTATGTTATAGAAGACAAGTTAAGATGGCTTGACATTTTATGGAGATCAAAAGTACTTGGTGAAGTTCTTCTTTTTTACTGGAGATTAGTGCTAGACAAGCTTCTACCTAGAAGTGCTTTGGCAAGAAGAGGGATAATTCATGGTAATCATAACTTGGCGTGCCCTCTTTATTTTGCAGATGAAAAGGATGCTTTGCGCCTATTTCTAAGTTGTCCAGCTAGTAGACAGTTTTAAAAGTTGGTGAGTGAATAGATTGACATAAAAGAGGTCAAAGATTAAGCGTCATTAACAGTGGCTTGATGCGCATATATAAATGGCGGGTGACCAAAATCGATAGGTTCTGATAGGTGATACTAAAGATAAGATCCTGGACTATTGAATAACTTTATGAGGAAGTAGAGAATCTTTGTGGTGGGGGGACGTACAATATGTTGGCTTATCTATAGGGGAGGATCATAATTGGTTCTCTAAGTCTATAAACTACAAACTAGGCAATGGCAAAAACATTGGTTTTTAAAGGCATAATAGGATAGGTCCTGCGCATATGAACATCCCATATCCAGACCTCTCCTTAATTTCATCTTTACCAAAGACAAAGTAACAGACATGGGAGGTTGGCTTGATGATACCTTAATTTGGAACATTGAGTTGGTTAAGGAAGAGTTCAATGAAGAAGAAAGTATTCAACTGGATGAGCTGGTGCCTGGTGGAGATTTCACAATTTGTGATGTCTAATTATGATCTAGATGATGATTTTGTTTGGTGGGAAAAAAATTAATGTTTTCGTCTATGAAGATGAAGCATGCTTTCTTACGAGAAAGTGGTGATCTGAAGAACAAAATAAGTTGCATTAGTAGGGATGATGTTTGCAAGGAAAAGAAATATGGAGGGTTTTAGGTTAAGCATTGTGAAAGATTCAACCTCTCTCTTCTAAGAAAGTGGAATCAACATATTTGAATGAACAAGATTATTTGGACTGGTTTATTTTCATGCATTTATGGTGATACTAAAGATAAGATCCTGGACTATTCAATAACTTTATGAGGAAGGAGAGACTCTTTGTGGTGGGGGTACGTACAATATGTTGGCTTATCTATAGGGGAGGATCATAATTGGTTCTCTAAGTCTATAAACTACAAACTAGGCAATGGCAAAAACATCGGTTTTTAAAGGCATAATAGGATAGGTCCTGCGCATATGAACATCCCATATCCAAACCTCTCCTTAATTTCATCTTTGCCAAAGACAAAGTAGCAGACATGGGAGGTTGGCTTGATGATACCTTAATTTGGAACATTGAGTTGGTTAAGGAAGAGTTCAATGAAGAAGAAAGTATTCAACTGGATGAGCTGGTGCTTGGTGGAGATTTCACAATTTGTGATGTCTAATTATGATCTAGATGATGATTTTGTTTGGTGGGAAAAAAATTAATGTTTTCGTCTAGAAGTTATTATGAGAGGCTATATGAGTTAAGCAATCCAGGGTGTTATGTTATAGAAGACAAGTTAAGATGGCTTGACATTTTATGGAGATCAAAAGTACTTGGTCAAGTTCTTCTTTTTTACTGGAGATTAGTGCTAGACAAGCTTCTAACTAGAAGTGCTTTGGCAAGAAGAGGGATAATTCATGGTAATCATAACTTGGCGTGCCCTCTTTGTTTTGCAGATGAAAAGGATGCTTTACGCCTATTTCTAAGTTGTCCAGCTAGTAGACAGTTTTAAAAGTTGGTGAGTGAATAGATTGACATAAAAGAGGTCAAAGATCAAGCGTCATTAACAGTGGCTTGATGCGCATATATAAATGGCGGGTGACCAAAATCGATAGGTTCTGATACTATGATAAAATTATAGTTTGGTCTAACTCAACCTTACAAAACCGGTTGGTAAGGTGAGAAATGTCATTCTATATAAACTCTTTGTAGTTTGTATTTTTAACCAATGTGAGACTTGAGTTTTTCCCGATAGTTAGTCCATTTGACTTATTAGAAATAATATATTATTCAAAAGAGAGTTGTTAGATGCGAGAGACATAGTTATTACGATCAAAATTCATACATGGGAGATTATTAGCTAAGGCCAAGAGTCATATTGGCTGTCATTGGTTGGACTGACAAGCTAATCTAAGTTTGTGTATGAATAACATATCCTTTGTCTTGTATTTGCTAGTGCGGTTTCCTTGAATTTTAAGTTGAGTATCCCTTATACTCATGTTTAATTGAAATATCTTTTTGGTTATTAAAAAAAAGGTGTAAATGACCGCAACAATGAGCCACCATGGGAAGTTACATGAGTTCGTATTAATATTTTGTTTTTTTGTTTTTTTGAATTTTCAATCTTTATTTTTATTTTGAATTAGTATAAAATATTTCTTTTACTTTTATTTTTACAAATTAATAGTTTGAATCTTTAGAGGTGTTGCTTAACCGCAAAGTCAGACGCTATTCTTCATTAACGGTTAATAGTTTTTTTTCTTTAGAATTATTATAATGATAATAAAAATATATTTAGAAGTTACTAATAACTTTTATTTGAGAAATTCATTTTTATAAAAAGTTATTTGTATTTAGTCAAAAAATAATAATTTTTATAATTTTTAAACAAAATTTAATACTATTTGATGTAAGTAAAAAGTCAAGTATTTGTTAACAATAACATTATATATATATATATATATATATATATATATATATATATATATATATATATATATATGTGTGGAATTTGGATCGAACTCTAGAAGAAGCATGCCGTCGAAGTTGGATCACATGCTGCTGTCGAAAAATAATGCATGATTGTAGTCGAAGATTGTTCTAACGTGTATTAGTTTTGTTAGCATATTGAATTGGGTCTTGTGTTAAGGATCCATATGCTAATATAGTTGGTTCTTTGATGTATTCTATGGTCTGTACAAGACCTGACATAGCATATGCAGTGAGTCTTGTGAGCAGGTACATGTCGAATCCTGGAAAGGCTCACTGGCAAGCATTGAAGTGGATTTTAAGGTACATAAATGGGTCTCTGAATAGAGTCCTAATTTATGGTGGAGCTTTGGGTGAAGATAGTAAAGCAGCAGTCGAAGGATTTGTTGACTCTGATTATGCAGGTTGTATGGATTCCAGAAATTCTATTTCTGGATATGTTTTCACAATGTTTGGCACACCAATCAGTTGGAAAGCGACGCTCCAGAAGGTTGTTGCCTTATCAACCACTGAAGCTGAATATATTGCCCTCACTGAAGCTGTGAAGGAAGCATTGTGGCTTGAAGGTTTTGCAAAGGAGTTAAAACTTCAAGGTCGAAGTATCACTGTTAAATGTGATAGTCAAAGTGCAATACACTTGTCGAAGAACTCAGCCTATCATGAGCGAACCTAGCACATTGATGTGAGACTGCATTTCGTCCGAGGGGTAATCGAGCGTGGAGAAGTCCAAGTGCTGAAGGTTTCGACAGATCATAATGCTGCTGATATGATCACCAAGACATTGCCAAGTTGCAAGTTTTTCCACTGTATGCAGTTGATAAAGCTGCATGAAGAAAGCTAGTTTGTTTTCTTGTTGTTAGAGTTAGATCCAAGGTGGAGATTTGTGGAATTTGGATCGAACTCTAGAAGAAGCATGCCGTCGAAGTTGGATCACATGCTGCTGTCGAAAAATAATGCATGATTGTAGTCGAAGATTGTTCTAACGTGCATTAGTTTTGTTAGCATATTGAATTGGGCCTTGTGTTAAGGATCCAATTGTTTAAGTTAGCTTGTACCCTAAGTTAGCTTGTAATGGGTATTTTGTTAAAAGCCCATTAGTTTAGTGTGCTAGGTTTTATTATAAATAGCATGCTAGTCTCTCATTCTAAAGTGTGACAAAACCTAGAAAGAGTGAGAGTGGTTAGTTTGTTATTCTTGTATACTTGTAATCCTTGTTTTAAGGAGAAAGGAAAGAATAACAGTTTTATAACCAATCCTTGTTGTTACTCTTGTTTTCTTTGTTAACCCTAACCCTTGTGGGTTTCTTGACTGATCAAGGAATCAATTATACTTTGTTGATAAGGTATCCGATTCACAACAAATTGGTGCAGTGAGCGTGGAGAAGATGCCTTCAACAAAGTATGAGATCGAGAAGTTCACCGGAGTGAACGACTTCGGTCTGTGGCGCTTGAAGATGAAAGCCCTACTGGTTCAGCAGGGTTGTTTGGAAGCGTTGAAGGGAATGGCAGCCATGGATGCTGCGTTAACGGAAAAAGAAAAGACTACCATGATCGAGAAAGCACACAACGCAATATTGTTGAGCCTTGGTGATAAGGTTCTTCGACAGGTATCAAAAGAGACGACGGCGGCGGGATTATGGACGAAGCTGGAAAGTTTGTATATGACCAAATCCTTGGTGAATCGTCTTTACCTGAAGCAAGCCTTGTATTCGTTCAAGATGAATGAAGAAAAGGCTTTGGCTTAGCAGTTGGATTCTTTCAACAAACTGATTCTTGATCTTGAAAACATTGATGTGAAGATTGATGATGAAGATCAAGCATTGTTGTTATTGTGTGCTTTGCCCAAATCGCATGCTCACTTCAAAGAAACTCTCTTGTATGGAAGAGAGTCCCTGACCTTTGAAGAAGTTCAAGCAGCCTTGTACTCTAAGGACCTGAACGAACGAAAGGAGCATAAACCTTCGACGGTTGGTGAAGGTTTGGCAGTTAAGGGAAAATTCTTGCGAAAGGATGGTAGGTTCGACAAGAAGAAAGGTAAAAGTCAGCAGAAGTCTTCTAGTGGCGAAACATCTGGTTTTCGATGTTATCACTGTAAGAAGGAGGGTCACACAAGAAAAGTGTGCCCTGAACGCCTGAAAGATCATGGAGGTAAGGATAATGGCAATGCAACCATTGTTCAAGATGACTTCGACTCATCTGATGCTCTTGTAGTTTCAAGCGGCGACTCAAGAAAAGAGTGGATTATGGATTCTGGATGTACTTGGCACATGACTCCAAACAAGAATGTGTTTGAAGAATTATGTGATCAAGATGGAGGATCAGTGCTGCTGGGAAACAACAAAGCTTGCAAAATTGCAGGTATTGGATCCGTGAGATTAAAGCTCCATGATGAGTCAATAAGATTATTGACTGAAGTTAGGTATGTACCTGACTTGAAGAGAAATTTAATTTCTCTGGGTGAATTCGACAGAAAGGGATATGTTTTCAAAGGAGAGCAAGGTACCCTGAGAGTCATGAAAGGGTCGAAGGAAGTCTTGAGAGGCGTGAAAAACCAAGGCTTGTATACCTTGGAGGCTGAGGTTGTAAGTGGTTCGACAAATGTTGTATCCACGAAACCTATGTCGAAGACAGAGTTATGGCACATGAGATTGGGCCATGTCAGCGAAAGAGGCCTGGTCGAATTGGGGAAGCAGAACCTGCTAGGTGGTGACAAAGTCGAAAAGTTAGAGTTTTGTGAATCTTGTGTATTTGGTAAATCCTGTAGGGCGAAGTTCAATAAAGGCAAGCAAAGAACACATGGATCCCTTGATTACATTCATGCTGATCTTTGGGGGCCTGCAAGGAATCCTTCACACTCAGGTGCAAGGTATTTTCTATCCATTGTTGATGACTATTCCAGAAAGGTATTCATTCAGAAGACGAAGGATGAAACTTTTGAGAATTTCAAAAGTTGGAAGATTCTGGTCGAAACTCAAACTGGCAGAAAGGTTAAGAGGTTGAGAACTGACAATGGCCTTGAGTTCTGCAACAAAGCGTTCGACAGTTACTGTGTTGAGTCTGGGATTGCAAGGCATAAGACTGTAGCAGGTACTCCTCAACAAAATGGCTTAGCTGAGAGATTCAATCGAACAATCCTTGAAAGGGTTAGATGCATGTTGGTTAGTGCTGGATTGAAGAAGGTGTTTTGGGCTGAAGCTGTTTCGACAGCTACATATCTGATAAATAGATGTCCTTCGACTGCATTAGATATGAAGACACCTGAAGAAGTTTGGTCGGGAAATCCACCTAGTCTCGACAGACTGAGAGTATTTGGCTGTGTGGCCTATGCTCACATTAGGCAAGACAAGGTCGAACCTAGAGCTCTGAAGTGCATGTTCATGGGATACCCTGAAGGAGTCAAAGCTTATAGGCTATGGTGCCTAGAGCCAGGTCACAGGAGGTGTATCACCAGTCGAGATGTAGTTTTCAATGAAGCTGAGATGGCTTTCAAGAAAACTGATGTTGCTGACGAAGAGTTGGAACAGGGAGAGATTCCTGTTGAGGTGGAGCATGTTGATGCTGAAGTGCGTACCCCAGATGAAGTCGAAGACGAAACAGAAGATGTTGTCGAAGATGAGGAAACTGATAATGACTACCTGTTAGCAAGAGACAGGTCGAGAAGAGTCATCAAGCCACCTCAGAGACTTGGGTATGCAGATCTTATAGCTTATGCCTTAATCTCTGCAAGTGAGGTTCTCGACGAAGAACCCAGAGACTATAAGGAAGTTATGAGGAGTCGAAAGAAGACTGAATGGCTAAAAGCCATGGATGACGAGATGAAATCTCTTCATGATAACGACACATGGGAACTGATAAAGAAACCTGCTGGAGCCAGGTTAGTCAGCTGTAAATGGATTTTCAAAGTCAAGGAAGGAATCGAAGGAGTGGCGTCGAAAAGATACAAGGCAAGGTTGGTTGCTAGGGGGTTCACTCAGAAAGAAGGTGTCGATTTCAATGATGTATTCTCGCCTGTTGTGAAGCACAGGTCCATTCGAATGTTGCTTGCCATGGTGGCACAGTTCGACCTTGAACTGGAACAGATGGATGTGAAGACTGCATTCTTGTATGGTGACCTAGATGAAACGATCCTGATGAGGCAACCTGAAGGGTATGTCAAAAAAGGGAAGGAAAATTATGTGTGCAAGCTGAAGAGATCTTTATATGGACTGAAACAATCTCCTCGACAGTGGAATAGGAGATTCGACAAGTTCATGGCACGCATAAGTTTCATCAGAAGTCAGTTCGACCACTGTGTTTACTTCAGATTTCAACCGGGTAATTCATTTGTTATTTTGTTGCTTTATGTGGATGATATTCTAATAGCAAGCAACAATGTCGAAGAGGTAATGAGAGTGAAGGCTGAACTCAGTAAGGAGTTCGAAATAAAGGATCTGGGAGCTGCGTCCAGGATTCTTGGGATTGACATCCGAAGAGATAGAAAGCAGTCGAAATTATGCTTATCTCAAGAGGCATACCTACGGAAGATTCTCGAAAAGTATGGTATGTCGAATTCAAAGCCTGTTGTAACTCCGACAAACCCTCAATTCAAGCTGAGTATAGATCAGTGTCCCAATACTGATGTCGAAAGAACTTATATGAATAGCATACCATATGCTAATATAGTTGGTTCTTTGATGTATGCTATGGTCTGTACAAGACCTGACATAACATATGCAGTGAGTCTTGTGAGCAGGTACATGTCGAATCCTGGAAAGGCTCACTGGCAAGCATTGAAGTGGATTTTAAGGTACATAAATGGGTCTCTGAATAGAGTCCTAATTTATGGTGGAGCCTTGGGTGAAGATAGTAAAGCAGCAGTCGAAGGATTTGTTGACTCTGATTATGCAGGTTGTATGGATTCCAGAAATTCTATTTCTGGATATGTTTTCACAATGTTTGGCATAGCAATTAGTTGGAAAGCGACGCTCCAGAAGGTTGTTGCCTTATCAACCACTGAAGCTGAATATATTGCCCTCACTGAAGCTGTGAAGGAAGCATTGTGGCTTGAAGGTTTTGCAAAGGAGTTAAAACTTCAAGGTCGAAGTATCACTGTTAAATGTGATAGTCAAAGTGCAATACACCTGTCGAAGAACTCAGCCTATCATGAGCGAACCAAGCACATTGATGTGAGACTGCATTTCGTCAGAGGGGTAATCGAGCGTGGAGAAGTCCAAGTGCTGAACGTTTCGACAGATCATAATGCTGCTGATATGATCACCAAGACATTGCCAAGTTGCAAGTTTTTCCACTGTATGCAGTTGATAAAGCTGCATGAAGAAAGCTAGTTTGTTTTCTTGTTGTTAGAGTTAGATCCAAGGTGGAGATTTGTGGAATTTGGATCGAACTCTAGAAATAGCATGCCGTCGAATTTGGATCACATGCTGCTGTCGAAAAATAATGCATGATTGTAGTTGAAGATTGTTCTAACGTGCATTAGTTTTGTTAGCATATTGAATTGGGCCTTGTGTTAAGGATCCAATTGTTTAAGTTAGCTTGTACCCTAAGTTAGCTTGTAATGGGTATTTTGTTAAAAGCCCATTAGTTTAGTGTGCTAGGTTTTATTATAAATAGCATGCTAGTCTCTCATTCTAAAGTGTGACAAAACCTAGAAAGAGTGAGAGTGGTTAGTTTGTTATTCTTGTATACTTGTAATCCTTGTTTTAAGGAGAAAGGAAAGAATAACAGTTTTATAACCAATCCTTGTTATTACTCTTGTTTTTTTTGTTAACCCTAACCCTTGTGGGTTTCTTGACTGATCAAGGAACCAATTATACTTTGTTGATAAGGTATCCGATTCACAACAATATATATATATATATATATATATATATATATATATATATTAATGATTTTGAAAAATATATATCTTTCTTTGTTTTTATTTTTTAAATTAATTAATATTTAATATTATTATTAACATTTTTTTTAAAATTTTAAATATGAAAATACAAACAATAAATTATTTAATGAATAATATTAATTTAATATTAAAAAATTAAAATATTTTTAGGAGTTTTAATAGACTATATTAATTCTAAAAAACTAATGTAAGAAGAAATTTAACGAATCATTTTTTATTATTATACCAATAAATTAATATTATTTTTTATTGAAAAATGTTTTTCAATCTTCATTTCAAGTATTAACCCAACAAATGATATTCAAAAGGTATATTGATTTCATATATGTTTTATTATAAATTTAATATTTGGAATATAGGTTCGGGTAGAGTTTTTTTCCCTCTATTTTATCTCATTCACGAAATTAATTCTTATATTTAAAATTCAAATAATTGTGATCCGCTTCTCACATTTTTCAGAAAATTGACGTGTCTATTTTTTTATTATATGTAATTTTTATTTTTTATCTTCAAAGTTCCACACTAAGATTTTTATATGATGATTAGTCACATTTTACAAGTGACACGATATTTAAAATTAAACACATTATCAATTTTAAGTGAAAAATAGAAGAGAGTAATAAAAAATTTTGAATTTGAAATAGAGAAATTAATTATGTGTATAATCTAAAATGGGGGATCAAAATTATATTAGAATTGATTTTTATAAAATTTATGCATTTTAAAAAATGTTCAAAAGTTACTTATAATGTTTATTTATTATACTAAACTTTATAAAACATTTATTTGTATCTTTCAGAAAATAATAATGTTTGTAATTATTATTTAAAATTAAATATTATTTTTTTGACTTAGTTACAATTTTGGTCTTTCTACTTTAGCAGATTCATAGAGTTTATTTTTTATTTAATATTGAAGAAGTATCTATTTTTAAATGATTTGTCACTCAGAAACGGGACAAATAATTATTTAAATTTTTTTGTAGAACTTAAAGATAAAAAATATAAATTAGACGTTATTAAAAAATATGCACTTTATCAATTTTGTGTAAAAATGTGAGAAGGAAATAAAAAGTGTTTAAATTTGAAATAAGATTATTAATTTCGTTAATAAGGTAAAATAGAGAGCAAAATTACAACTAAGTCTATTTTTTTTTCCGTTTAAAATATAAGTATTTGTTAATAATAACATAAATGTTTAGAATAATAGTTTGGATTAACATATATCTCTCTTTTTAGTAATTTAATAATAAATTAACATTATTTCTTATTATTATATATTATTTCTTTTTATTAGATATTGTGATCACTTTTAAAATATTAAACTTTAAATTATCTATTATTAAATTGATAAATTAGAATATAGTATATTTTATTATAAAATAAATTGTGAAAAATATATTTAGGATAATATTAATAGAATATATAAAATATAAACTAAAATGTCAATAAAGTTATATATAATAGATAAATATTCTTTCAAATTGTTTTGAAACAATAATATATTAAATAATAAAATAAGTTTTGTTTTTTAATGTACTTATAAAAAATTAATATTATTTTTATTAAATAATATTTCAATATTAAAGTATGAAAAAACTAACATTATAATCATGATAATTACACACACACACTGTCATACCCCAAATTTGTCCTACCTGTGAATAGTTTTCATCTGAACATTCATCCACTAGCCATCATATCTATATCCAATCCATTTGTCCATTTTCACTTTTAATTAACCTATCTTTTTCTTGTATTCATTTTTTTTATAACCATTTCCATTATCCATTACAAATATCCATATCCATTTTTATTCATATCCAAACTCATTATTTTTTTTTTATCCATTTCTAACCGAATATCCAATTTCATTTGACTCCATTGCTTTCTCTCCACATTTTAACCCATTATCCATTATCCATAATTCTCCATTTTTCTAACCCAAATTTTATTATCCAATTCAACTTATACACAAAATCTTTTTTTTCTCAAATCCACATTTATTTTCAATTATCCATTTATATCCATTTCAAATACCATTTCCAAAGCCTTTTTTTTTTTACAAATCTATGTCATGTCTAAATTTCCATTTAAATATTCTATGACCTATTTTTACAAATCTATTACATTACATAAGCCCAATTCAGATTTAATATAAAGGCCATATTGAAAAAATCATCATTACAACAAAAGTCCATCACAAAATAACCAAAAAAATATAACAAAAAGAAGGTCTCCAAGTCATAATCTGTACCACAAGACTCATATGTAAATCCTACTTGTTGACATCTTGCGCCATGCCCCACACAAAGACCAAACCTTGACCAAAATTTCGAAACCTCCGACCGTACCTCACTCTGCGTAAACAACGACAACACCATGCTAACATACTACTCCAAAACAAAACAAAACTTGTGAACCACTTGATACACCAAGCAACAGATCTTGTGTACCATTCTGCACCTAAAAACCACTACACACAATTTCAAAGCATACACACCAAACATAAGTCATGCGCGACATAACCTGCTTCTGCATCAAAACCACACCAGACATAACCTGCAAAACTGCTACAAGAGACCTGCACAAAGCCTGCATATGATAACGACCTATCATCAACAACAAGACAAAATCTTTTGTACCAAAACTTAATAAGCAAGTTTGTTTTGGTTTTATAAAGAGGGAGAAGAAAAAACTCACGGGGAGAGGACGCTGATGAGAATCTGTTTTTCACTTTCAACCAGGACATCCAGCCAAGAAGAAATGGAAATGAGCAGAAAAATGAAGAAGTCGGCCTAAATGCGAAATTAATCGTGACTACCGTTTCTGGGTATCTCCTTCGTCACCTCAACCTCTTCAATTTCTCCATCACTCCACCCCTTGTTTCTCACAGAACTGTTCTCAAACCATTATCTTCCCTCCACGGCCATCACCGTTAACGTCACCCTCACCTTCAAACCTCTCTTCTTCAACCTATTTCAACTGTAAATCTCCATAAACCCTCATCCCCTCTCAACCCAACAACAAACCTTCCAACCTATTCATTCAACCTAACTTCAAAACATCAACAACCACAAAATCTTCAACCATTTTCAGCGAATCAGAAGAAGAAGATTGGAACGGAAATCTGAAGCAAGATACCAACCTGAATAAAAGCTTGAAGTAGAATAAATGGAGTAGAAGGTAGAGATCTGAAACAGAACCATTCATAAAATACAACCTAAGCCAGGAGAAGAGAGAGATGCGAACAGGAAATGATAAGGAGAAGGTTGAATCGATGTTGTGTTCTTCCAAAGTCATGTTTCTCCTTCTTATTCCTCTGATTTCTGTGCCAAAATAAACTTGATGATGGTGATGGGTCGTTGACCATTGTAATGGCTTGCCTTTGTTGTTTTTGGTTACATTTTCATTTTGTTTTAAAGTGATGAAGCTGATGATGTTTTCAGGATATGGTGGTTTCGCACTTTGTCTTTTTCAGTGGAAAGCAATTTTATTTTTCTGACTCACCCTACTTTTTTTTGCTTTTGTGAACCGTGTGAAAGTAAGGATGGTACTATTGAACCTTGCTCATAGGGATCTAATGGATTTTTTTTTAGGATGAGACGCTGGATCAGGACCGGGCCACTTCTTTTCTTTCCACCCCATCTTGTTGTTTTTGCACCATGATGAATGGGCTGTGAGACCCATAATCAATTTGTTTATTTAATTTTTGTTGGATAATTTTAATAATTTTAAGTATGATTTAAATTTTGGTTGTGATTTAGATGTTGAGAATATTTGGCTTGGAAGCTTTGAGTTTAATATTTAGATATTGGATTAGATTGTAAATTAGTTTTGTTATTAATTTTTTATCTAAATTGTGATTAACAATTTTGATTACATGATAATCTTAATATTAATTTCTTGAGTAGTTTTTGTTCAAATGTCAATATTTTCTTAGTTAATTTTGGTTAGAATTCTAATTGACTTTCTTTTATTAAGTTCTTACTAACTTTTTATCCTTTTGTTAGCACTTGTAATTTTGGTTCAGTTAACCTTGGATGTTGATTTGTGATGTTGGACACTTGAGCTTATTGGATTGATCGTGCGAAGCTTCTACAAGTCTCCTTGAGTTTTTAGCACGTGTTGAAGAGGCAACAGACCTTCTCCGTTAGGTACCCTTAGAATCTCAATTTTATTTTTCATGCCTCATTCTAGGATTATATCCATGTTAGAAGCATATTTTATCCCCCCACTTTGTTTGATTTATAATCTTTGTGAGGTGTATGATTTTCTCTTGTGGATTTATTTAATGCTTTAATTATATGTATGTTATTCGTATTATACTTGTCCAAACCAAAAATCTTTTTCAAACTAATACCTTGACTTAATGTCAAGCCATTTTCATACCTTGTAAGTCGATCGTTTTCACGATCGCAATCGACCTCACAATGCCTCCTCTTGGGCTTTATACAACGATAATTGTTGCACATCTCATTTTGGTTTGTATGCGTGTATGTGATTGGCTCACTTTAATTATGGCTCGATTATTCCCACTTGATTAATTACACTCCTCTCCCATAAGATTAAAATCAACCCCTTTTTACAACAATAAACAAGCTTGATCCAACATCGAGCATTTTCCAAATAAATTCAATCAATTCAATCCTAAGCATTTACTTGATCCATATATCAAGTACTTCCAACCTTCACTTCACACCATAACTTCCTTTCCTTCCATTTCTTAACCTCCTCACACGTAAATTAAAACCTCGATCCAGCGTCGAGTGTTTTTCTCAAATGAAATCAACATACTTAATAATACTTAGACATTTTCATAAAGGTGAAAAAGAGGGGGACCAAGTCTTTGGTTTTCCTTTTCAATTGTTCGGGTGCGAGTTTCCTTACTCGTGTGTGGGCAATTGACACCTTTAAAACACATTTTATCTGAGCACCTTCAAACTCATTTTCTTAATCAAACATTAAGATATGTAATCAATATTCAAATACATTTTTATAAAGGCGAAAAAGAGGGGGACCAAGTCTTTGGTCTTTCTTCTCAATTGTTTGGGTGCGAGTTCTCTTACTCGTGTGCAAACAATTAACGCCTCTAAAAAACTTAAGCTTTAACCTGCCGATTGTTCGGGTGCAAGTTTTCTTACTCGCGTGTGGACAATTGACGCCTTTAGAACACACGAACTCGACAAACATTCAAATCTTTTCAAAATCAAACTATCAAAACACCTAATCATATACTTAAACATTTTTACTAAAGGTGAAGTGAGGGGGATCAAGTCTTTGGTCTTTCTCCTTAATTTGGGTGCGAGTTCTCTTACTCGTGTGTAAACAATTGACGCTTCTAAAAAACATAAACCTTAATTCGTCGATTGCTTGTGTGCGAGTTCTCTTACTCGTGTGTGAGCAATTGTCACCTATTGCTTGGGTGCGGGTTCCCTTACTCGTGTGTGAGCAATTGTCCCCTCTAAAACATCCAATACGATCAAAATTATCCTTTCCTCGCCTTGCGCGATCGAAACCCCAATACACTTAATCCACAACTCAAACACCTTTCCCAAAAGAACATTGTTTAAGTCATTCTTTCGCGCATATGAACTCATGCTTCAGCCTCCCCTAGCGAGCAGACAAGCCAATGTTTAGCAGTCAGAATGCAACCTAAACTCTCGTTCGCCTAAAACACGTCCAAATCAAACCTTTTTCTCAATCAAATCTCTAATACATTTAATTCATACTCAAAAAACTTTTCACAAAAAAAAACATTGTTTAGTCCATTCTTCCGCGCATATGAACTAGTGCTTCAGCCTCCCATGACGAGCCGACATGCCAATGTTTAGCAGTTAGAATGCAAATTAAACACTAATTCGTTTAAAAAACACAAACCAACCAACCGTAGTCCCACGAACTACGAATGCTCTGACTTTCCCATTGCACGAGGGAATACGTAGGCCCAAGGGTTCTAATCCTTGCCGAGCACACTAATAAAAAACCACCCACTTCCCCCTTAGAAGTAAATCCTTTAGAAGATAACAAACAAACCTAGCTAACTTTCTCACAAATCGAATCAAGAGGTTCCCGTTGAGTACAACGGACGTAGAGGGTGATAATACCTTCCCTCTTGCGTAACCGACTCCCGAACCCGAATTTGGTTGCGATGACCATTTTCTTATCCCTTTCAAAGGTTTTATCGATATTTTCCTATTCCTTTCTTGGGATGAATAAAATTCGGTGGCGACTCTGTTTCAAACAGTTCTTTCCGCGTCCATCGCGAGGATCGTATTTTTCGAGGTACGACAGATGGCGACTCTGCTGGGGATAGCGCATTGCCCTATGCTAGAGAGAGTCAAGCCTAACTTGACTCAATTTATGAGTGTTATACCCGTTTGTTTGTTTATCTTCTCTTGTTTGTTTGCTTGCTTGTCTGATTATATATTATCTACTTGCTTATTATTATTATATCCTATTATTGTTTCTTGTGGCACTATGGGGATTCTCTGATCATTGGTGCTCTGTGAGATGACTCTACACCCGAGTCCGAGTATAACCCTAGGATTAGGATGGTGGTTGTGTAGTGGAGGCTTACATGGTCTCTTCCACGTGAGCCAAAACAAAGACCCCGCTTGGAGTAGATTCCCTTGGAAATGTTATCGTTTCGACGTTACTTCATCACGATGATAATGTTTTCGAGCCTGAATCATCGATCCCAAGGACCTTTAACCCATTTTACCCATGGTGGTTAGTAGTGTTAATTCTATGTGAGTTAATGCGAACGCCACAATCAGATGAGGTCCCTCGAACGTATTACTTCCTGACAGTATTATTTTCGACCTCGATCTAAGATTCTGAGAACCCTAAACCCGTGTGTCGATGGTTGTGTAGTGGGCGCCTCAGAGGAGTCTTTCTCGTGGGGAAGAAACGAAGACCTCACCTAGACAAGATCCTTTCAAGGATATTATCGTCTGATGTTCCTTCGTCATGGCTATAATGTCTTTGATAGATATCCACAACTCTAGGCACCTACCCGTTTAGAGCCTACCTGTGGGGGGTCCTGTGATTAGAGATATCCTGTGTCTAACTCCTTCCTCATAATCAGATGTTGTTTTGATCTTGGATCTGCATGCATTGCATTTGTTTACATATCATTGCATTTGCATCTCGTTTGCATGGCATACCCTTCCAACCAACTCATCTGATCCTCTGTCTATTTTCTGCCAGCTGATTTCCCGACGCTCATACTGAACCTGTGGTAGTCACAGAGCATTTAAAGCAAAGTTCAAGTGGAGACAAGAGGAGCATAGACAATTTGAAAGTTGTGATAACTATGTCAGAGGATAGTTTTCAACATATTGGGATGGAGGATTTTACCCCCTCATCAGGTTTTGCTGTGACGACTAACCCATTGTATGATCGTCTACCTGGTGATCATCCTCCACAAGTGAACATCCCTGCTCAGTCTCAAATGATGTCGATGTCTGATTCCATGGAGAAAAGGTTTTGTGCCCTTGAAGAGAAAGTTCAAGCTATGAAAGCGCGCGATACTTATGGGCTTGATGCTGTTGATATGTGCCTAGTGCCAGACTTGGTAATTCCTCTGAAGTTCAAAGTACCCAAGTTCGAGAAGTACGCTGGTCTCAGTTGCCCAAAGCGTCATTTGGTGATGTTCTGCCGAAAGACGACTCCTCATATCCGCGATGACAAGTTGATGATTTACTGCTTTCAAGACAGTTTAAGTGGTGCATCTTTGAATTGGTACATGGATTTAGAAAGAAGCTGTATCCAATCATGGAAAGACTTGTCCAATGCTTTCCTAAAGCAATATGAGTACAATTTGGACATGCCTCCCAGTCGCGCGCAGTTGCAAAGCCTATCTCAGAAGAGCGGTGAATCCATTAAGGATTATGCACAATGGTGGAGAGAGTTCGCAGCCAGGGTGCAACCACCACTCCTGGATAAAGAAGTGATTGACATGTTCTTGAATAGTCTGCATGACACCTATCTTGAAAGGATGGCTGGCAGTTCATTCTCAAGCTTCTCTGACCTTATAATAGTGGGAGAACGCATCGAGAGTTACCTCAAAGCTAAACAAGTCCAAGACGTCTCGAGTAATCAAGCTGGTGAGACTAAATCCTTCAGCAATCCCCAAGAGGAAGAGGATAATGAAATTGATGCAGTCATAGCAAATGTTGAGTATTCTCAGGGTACACCAGCAAAACTTTATGGCCCTTCAGCTTCTCGGCAGTTATCATTGTCAGCGCCATATCATCCTTATGGGCGACCTGTCAATCCTAGGGCGTCATACCAGAAACCTATGATTCCTCCTCGTGCAAATCAATGAGCCCGTGGTCGAGGATATCAGAATCATCACCAGAATCAGCATAGGCCTCGAAACAACTTGGAAAGAAGGACTACTCCTCTTCACCTAGTTCCTATGTCGTATAGTCAGCTTTTACCGCATTTGGTCCGAAACTCACTGGTAGAGCCCCAAGCTATCAAGTCATTGCCAAAACCATACCCGCCAGGGTACGATCCCAATGCGCATTGTGGATATCATGTTGGATCAATGGGGCATTCAACTGAAGATTGCAAAGCTTTTCAAGCCAAGGTGCAACAGTTGATTGACAAGAAGTACATTTCATTTCCAGAAGGGAACTTGGTTATGCACGTCAGCTTCTCGCCCAAATAAGTTCCAAGACTTCAAGAGGCATCCCCTAAAAGCCGGCGGTTCAGACAGGAAGACTTCCTCAGATACTGCCAACCATTGGACATTTTATCATTTGCATTTGTAATTTCTTTATGTTAAATGCTACTTGTTTTTGAAAATTGTTGTTTTGAATGGTAATATTAATGATGTGATCGTGCACTTTCTGAATTAATCATGTCGCATTCGCTCATTTTTCTTTACTTAAATACAAAAAAAAAACAAAAACAACAAATTCTTCCAAATACTTCGTGTCCACTATCTTTATCAATTTTTTTGTTTAGCAAGGATTGGAGGGATGATGATGAAAACAAAGTACCCATAATTGCTGATGGTATGCTTTCGGATAAAATCATGCTGATGATGTACATGCATTGTTTCAAATCCCCAAACACTGGAGAGATAAGGAGTTAGTCCTTAGTTAACCACTTCGAGCCTAGAAGTAGGAGTTTCCTTCAGATATTCAAACCCTTACACTCAACCCGGGGCAGGGTAGTGTTCAGTTAATCTGACTCCGCATTCCCACACATCCGGACGTGTCGAAGGAACCATGCAAAATTCAGAAGTTATGACGGTTGTTCTTTAATGACCAATGATTTGGCAGTCACAAGAATTTCCAAAAAAAGAGAGAAAAATAGAAAAAAGCATGCTAAGTTGAATACCGCAAAAGAACGACTTAGGCAAAAATTAGGGCATTCCCGGTGGACCAAGAGCTTCAAAAAGCGGTCCAGGAAAAAGTTAGGGATCAAAATAAAAATCAAAAGCAAAAGAGGTTGTTAAATCCTCAACAAAAATAAGGTCCAGTGGCCACCATGTCAAATCAAAGGGTCACAGACATCATGACAAAGCAAAATAAGGTGACTGCCATTTCGAGGAAATCTTGAATCCTCATCTTCACTATCGCACCGTCAAGCATTCTTAGGAGACAGATGTGTGTCAATTTAACTGAACGTAGGACTGGAGATCATCACGAAGAAGGGGTGGGTACAAAACACACTTTGAGCCTTATATCTGTTGTTTCTATAACCGTGAACCAGACCACGTTATAACCCTCAAAAGACCTAATTGAGGCGGGGTTTATTCTGAAAGCA
This sequence comes from Lathyrus tuberosus, assembly GCA_022829125.1. Lineage (NCBI taxonomy): Eukaryota > Viridiplantae > Streptophyta > Magnoliopsida > Fabales > Fabaceae > Lathyrus > Lathyrus tuberosus. Next base: position 1,541,707 of record JALAZF010000584.1, on the reverse strand, counting down.
TACTACAGCAAGGTTGCGTAAACTGACTCCTAGAAATTTGCTAATCTTCTGAATTGGTGTCATATTCTTGCTATATCTTTCACACCAGCTAAATCAGCACCACGTTTGGACTAATGGTCCATCCGTCACACACTATCACATCATTCTAATAATGACTGATTTTCAAAACTTGCATGAGCATCGCATTAAAGTTACCATTTATGAACGAACAATTTTGACTGCAAGTCAGTACTTGGCATCAAGGAAATTCCAACAAGGAGCAATCAAAGAGAGCCAGATCATTCAACAAAGTTGAACTAACAACACCTCATAACCCTATGGAACAGGGGCATTGACATCCAATGATTATGGAATCAGTCAGTTTAAAGCAAGTCCCCAAAGCATTAGTTGATTATGGGGCAAATCATTCAGAACAGGTTGATCAGAGTAAATTATCTCAAGAATCTACCAACCAGGGGCAGGCCACCCAAAGGTTTTTTTGATTAAAGGAAAACCCCTCCAATGTTCAATCAACACAAGTTAAGTCGCTCCAACGCTCATTCTGGGGCAAGCTACCTCAAGGGTACTTTGAAGCCAAAACCTCAAGAGTCATTCAATGAAGGAAGAATCCTTTCATGACTTGGAATTCTGGGGCAAGCCATCTCGATTTCATCTCATGGTACAACTTCTTTCAACTTCCTTTCAAGGACAAATCCTTTCACGACATGGAATTCTGGGGCAAACCATCTCGAGTTCATCTCATGGTACAACTGCTTCCAACTTCCTTTCAAGGACAAAGCCTTTCACGACTTAAAATTCAGGGGCAAGCCATCTCGAGATCATCTCATGGTACAGTTGTTCATCATAGACCCAGACGGGAAAGATAAGCCACACAGGGGCAAATCTCTCCGTTATTTTCAATCTGCTCAAGCAAAACTTCGTCAGTGACCTTTGAGTTCAAGACGAGTGTCGGGGAATCATGTTATCACCCCATCAAATAACCTTTTGCCTTCCTTTTGACAAGAAACCTTGCTGCATAGGAACCTATCCATACCTTATCCTCTCCTGGGGCATCCTTGGAAACCTTCATATCATTGCATAAATCACTCATATGCATTAGTCATGTCGCTTCGCTCATTGCATAGACATGTGTATCATTCCTCGAGCCTAACCTTCCAACAAGATTTGACATCTCAAAGCCTGGTATCGTTAGACTTGACACCAAAGTCCAACTTAGCTTGGCAACCTAAAGTCTAATTCTTTATTGGCAAGTACCCAAAAGACCACACTTGTTGGCACCTCCAAATCTTTTAAAGGTCTAGTTCTCGACTGGCAAATCATTTAAAGGTCCAGTCCCCACCTGGCAAATCTTTTAAGGTCTAGTTCTCATCTGGAGAATATTTTAAGGCCCAGTTCTCGTCTGGCAAAACATTTTAAGGCCCAGTTCTCATCTGGCAAAACATTTTAAGGCCCAGTTCTCGTCTGGCAAATCTTTTAAGGCCCAGTTCTCGTCTGGCGAATAACTTTTCTCACCAATTCTCGTTTGGTAGGCTACCCAAAAGTCAGTTCTCGTCTGACAAACTGAAGTTTAAACACCAGTTCTCGTCTAGTAATCTATCCTCCAATCCAGTTTTAGTCTGGAAGTTTCACCTAAATTCCAATCCTTTATTGGCAACTACTCAAAAATCCACCGTTGTTGGCATCCTCATAACACCAAAATAACCAAGTCCAATTTCATTTGGCAAATGCCAAATTCAATCCCTGGTGATACCCTCGACAAGGAAACCTATCCCCAGCGAGCCTGATCATTTGCATCGTCATGTGCGTGACATGCTAGCATAACATTACATAATCATATCAAGCACTATCATATCATACGTGCATTAGATTCCCCAGCAGTCGCATCTTAGCATGTGTTTTAGTGCATTTTGCAATGCATGGAATATTCATCCCCAGCATAGCATAACAGGATCCAGGATCAATTCGCAAGCATCTTGGCCAGTCCTCCATCAAAGTCGGCAGTTTTCTTCTAAAAAAAAGATACCCCGCATGTGCACAAGGAAGTCCTATTCCCCAGCAAGTCATTCTTCAGCCATGTAGTTGACAATGACAACCCCCAGCAGCTGTTGCTATTCTTACTCCCCAAGCAGAGGATATCCTAGAAAGTTTCTTGTGAGCTTTCCCCTACAGAGCCAGCACATTTCCTCCGACAGGAATCTTGCTCAACTATTAGTCAGCAAATTTACCTTCAGAGATACTGCTTTGGTATCATCGAGGAACCTTAATCGATAAGGGACTGCTTCGATGACCCAGAGAATCGTCTGCCTTCAGAGATACTGCTTTGGTATCATCGAGGAACCTTAATGGATAAGGGACAGCTTCGACAACCCAGAGAATCGTCTCCCTTCAGAGATACTGCTTTGATATCATCGAGGAACCTTAATGGATAAGGGACTGCTTCGACAACCCAGAGAATCATCTGCCTTCAGAGATACTGCTTTGGTATTGTTGAGGAACCTTAATGGATAAGGGACTGCTTCAACAACCCAGAGAATCGTCTGCCTTCAGAGATACTGCTTTGGTATCATCGGGGAACCTTAATGGATAAGGGACTGCTTCGACAATCCAGAGAATCGTCTGCCTTCAGAGATATTGCTTTGGTATCATCGAGGAACCTTAATGGATAAGGGACTGCTTCGACGACCCAGAGAATCGTCTGCCTTTCAGAGATACTGCTTTGGTATCACCGAGGGACCTTAATGGATAAGGGACTGCTTCGACGACCCAGAGAATCGTCTGCCTTCAGAGATACTACTTTGGTATCATCGGGGAACCTTAATGGATAAGGGAATGCTTCGACGACCCAGAGAATCGTCTGTCTTTAGATATACTGGTTTGGTATCATCGGGGAACCTTAATGGATAAGGGACTGCTTCTACGACCCAGAGAATCATCTGCCTTCAGAGATATTGCTTTGGTATCATCGGGGAACCTTAATGGATAAGGGACTGCTTCGACGACCCAGAGAATCGTTTGCCTTTCAGAGATACCGCTTTGGTATCACCGAGGGACCTTAATGGATAAGGGACTGCTTCGACGACCCAGAGAATCGTCTTCCTTTCAGAGATACTGCTTTGGTATCACCGAGGAACCTTAATGGATAAGGGACTGCTTCGACGACCCAGAGAATCTCAAGTTATTTTGTTCAGTTAGAACCCTGCCACTTCATTCTGTCAACTCTTACTCTACAACACTTTACCTTTTGTGAGACAAATTTTGGGGCATTCTTATATCTAATTGACTTCTACCCTTAGAATGAACGCCGTAGCCGTTCACTCTCTCGGTTTAAGCCAATTAGATAGGGGCATCTGTCATACCCCAAATTTGTCCTACCTGTGAATAGTTTTCATTTGAACATTCATCCACTAGCCATCATATCTATATCCAATCCATTTGTCCATTTTCACTTTTAATTAACCTATCTTTTTCTTGTATTCATTTTTTTTATAACCATTTCCATTATCCATTACAAATATCCATATCCATTTTTATTCATATCCAAACTCATTATTTTTTTTTTATCCATTTCTAACCGAATATCCAATTTCATTTGACTCCATTGCTTTCTCTCCACATTTTAACCCATTATCCATTATCCATAATTCTCCATTTTTCTAACCCAAATTTTATTATCCAATTCAACTTATACACAAAATCTTTTTTTTTCTCAAATCCACATTTATTTTCAATTATCCATTTATATCCATTTCAAATACCATTTCCAAAGCCTTTTTTTTTACAAATCTATGTCATGTCTAAATTTCCATTTAAATATTCTATGTCCAATTTCTACAAATCCATTACATTACATAAGCCCAATTCAGATTTAATATAAAGGCCATATTGAAAAAATCATCATTACAACAAAAGTCCATCACAAAATAACCAAAAAAATATAACAAAAAGAAGGTCTCCAAGTCATAATCTGTACCACAAGACTCATATGTAAATCCTACTTGTTGACATCTTGCGCCATGCCCCACACAAAGACCAAAACCTTGACCAAAATTTCGAAACCTCCAACCGTACCTCACTCTGCGTCAACAGCGACAACACCATGCTAACATACTACTCCAAAACAAAACAAAACTTGTGAACCACTTGATACACCAAGCCACAGATCTTGTGTACCATTTTGCAACGGAAAACCACTACACACAATTTCAAAGCATACACACCAAACATAAGCCATGCGCGACATAACCTGCTTCTGCATCAAAACCACACCAGACATAACCTGCAAAACTGCTACAAGAGACCTGCACAAAGCCTGCATATGATAACGACCTATCATCAACAACAAGACAAAATCTTTTGTACCAAAACTTAATAAGCAAGTTTGTTTTGGTTTTATAAAGAGGGAGAAGAAAAAACTCACGGGGAGTGGACGATGATGAGAATCTGTTTTTCACTTTCAACCAGGACATCCAGCCAAGAAGAAATGGAAACGAGCAGAAAAATGAAGAAGTCGGCCTAAATGCGAAATTAATCGTGACTACCGTGTCTGGGTATCTCCTTCGTCACCTCAATGAACAACTGCAGAACACCAATTCTCAACCAATTTCAATCGTCGTCGTCTTCAATTTCTCCATCACTCCACCCCTTATTTCTCACAAAACTATTCTCAAACCATTATCTTCCCTCCACGGCCATCACCGTTAACGTCACCCTCACCTTCAAACCTCTATTCTTCAACCTATTTCAACTGTAAATCTCCATAAACCCTCATCCCCTCTCAACCCAACAACAAACCTTCCAACCTATTCATTCAACCTAACTTCAAAACATCAACAACCACAAAATCTTCAATCATTTTCAGCGAATCAGAAGAAGAAGATTGGAACGGAAATCTGAAGCAAGATACCAACCTGAATCAAAGCTTGAAGTAGAATAAATGGAGTAGAAGGTAGAGATCTAAAACAGAACCATTCATAAAATACAACCTAAGCCAGGAGAAGAGAGAGATGCGAACGGGAAATGATAAGGAGAAGGTTGAATCGATGTTGTGTTCTTCCAAAGTCATGTTTCTCCTTCTTATTCCTCTGATTTCTGTGCCAAAATAAACTTGATGATGGTGATGGGTCGTTGACCATTGTAATGGCTTGCCTTTGTTGTTTTTGGTTACATTTTCATTTTTGTTTTAAAGTGATGAAGCTGATGATGTTTTCAGGATATGGTGGTTTCTCACTTTGTCTTTTTCAGTGGAAAGCGATTTTATTTTTCTGACTCACCCTACTTTTTTTTCACTTTTGTGAACCGTGTGAAAGTAAGGATGGTACTATTGAACCTTGCTCATAGGGATCTGATGGATTTTTTTTTAGGATGAGACGCTGGATCAGGACCGGGCCACTTCTTTTCTTTCCACCCCATCTTGTTGTTTTTTCACCGTGATGAATGGGCTGTGAGACCCATAATCAATTTGTTTATTTAATTTTTGTTGGATAATTTTAATATTTTAAGTATGATTTAAATTTTGGTTGTGATTTAGATGTTGAGAATATTTGTCTTGGAAGCTTTGAGTTTAATATTTAGATATTGGATTAGATTGTAAATTAGTTTTGTTATTAATTTTTTATCTAAATTTTGATTAACAATTTTGATTACATGATAATCTTAATATTAATTTCTTGAGTAGTTTTTGTTCAAATGTCAATATTTTCTTAGTTAATTTTGGTTAGAATTCTAATTGACTTTCTTTTATTAAGTTCTTACTAACTTTTTATCCTTTTGTTAGCACTTGTGATTTTGGTTCAGTTAACCTCGGATGTTGATTTGTGACGTTGGACACTTGAGCTTATTGGATTGATCGTGCGAAGCTTCTACAAGTCTCCTTGAGTTTTTAGCACGTGTTGAAGAGGCAGCGGACCTTCTCCGTTAGGTACCCTTAGAATCTCAATTTTATTTTTCATGCCTCATTCTAGGATTATATCCATGTTAGAAGCATATTTTATCCCCCCACTTTGATTGATTTATAATCTTTGTGAGGTGTATGATTTTCTCTTGTGGATTTATTTCATGCTTTAATTATATGTATGCTATTCGTATTATACTTGTCCAAACCAAAAATCTTTTTCAAACTAATACCTTGACTTAATGTCAAGCCATTTTCATACCTTGTAAGTTGATCGTTTTCACGATCGCAATCGACCTCACAATGCCTCCTCTTGGGCTTTATACAACGATAATTGTTGCACATCTCATTTTGGTTTGTATGTGTGTATGTGATTGGCTCACTTTAATTATGGCTCGATTATTCCCACTTGATTAATTACACCCCTCTCCCATAAGATTAAAATCAACCCCTTTTTACAACAATAAACAAGCTTGATCTAACATCGAGCATTTTCCAAATAAATTCAATCAATTCAATCCTAAGCATTTACTTGATCCATATATCAAGTACTTCCAACCTTCACTTCACACCATAACTTCCTTTCCTTCCATTTCTTAACCTCCTCACACGTAAATTAAAACGTCGATCCAACGTCGAGTGCTTTTCTCAAATCAAATCAACATACTTAATAATACTTAGACATTTTCATAAAGGTGAAAAAGAGGGGGACCAAGTCTTTGGTTTTTCTTTTAACTTGTTCGGGTGCGAGTTTCCTTACTCGTGTGTGGGCAATTGACACCTTTAAAACACATTTTATCCGAGCACCTTCAAACTCATTTTCTTAATCAAACATTAAGATATGTAATCAATATTCAAATACATTTTTATAAAGGCGAAAAAGAGGGGGACCAAGTCTTTGGTCTTTCTTCTCAGTTGTTTGGGTGCGAGTTCTCTTACTCGTGTGCAAACAATTAACGCCTCTAAAAAACTTAAGCTTTAACCTGCCGATTGTTCGGGTGCGAGTTTTCTTACTCGTGTGTGGACAATTGACGCCTTTAGAACACACGAACTCGAAAAATATTCAAATCTTTTCAAAATCAAATTATCAAAACACCTAATAATATACTTAAACATTTTTACTAAAGGTGAAGTGAGGGGGATCAAGTCTTTGGTCTTTCTCCTTAATTGTTTGGGTGCGAGTTCTCTTACTCGTGTGTGAACAATTGACGCTTCTAAAAAACATAAACCTTAATTCGTCGATTGCTTGTGTGCGAGTTCTCTTACTCGTGTGTGAGCAATTGTCACCTATTGCTTGGGTGCGGGTTCCCTTACTCGTGTGTGAGTAATTGTCCCCTCTAAAACATCCAATACGATCAAAATTATCCTTTCCTCGCCTTGCGCGATCGAAACCCCAATTCACTTAATCCACAACTCAAACACCTTTCCCAAAAGAACATTGTTTAAGTCATTCTTTCGCGCATATGAACTCATGCTTCAGCCTCCCCTAGCGAGCAGACAAGCCAATGTTTAGCAGTTAGAATGCAACCTAAACTCTCGTTCGCCTAAAACACGTCCAAATCAAACCTTTTTCTCAATCAAATGTCTAATACATTTAATTCATACTCAAACAACTTTTCACAAAAAAAAAACATTGTTTAGTCCATTCTTCCGCGCATATGAACTAGTGCTTCATCCTCCCATGACGAGCCGACAAGCCAAAGTTTAGCAGTTAGAATGCAAATTAAACACTCGTTCGTTTAAAAAACACAAACCAACCAACCGTAGTCCCACGAACTACGAATGCTCTGACTTTCCCATTGCACGAGGGAATACGTAGGCCCAAGGGTTCTAATCCTTGCCGAGCACACTAATAAAAAACCACCCACTTCCCCCTTAGAAGCAAATCCTTTAGAAGATAACAAACAAACCTAGCTAACTTTCTCACGAATCGAATCAAGAGGTTCCCGTTGAGTACAATGGACGTAGAGGGTGCTAATACCTTCCCTCTTGCGTAACCGACTCCCGAACCCGAATTTGGTTGCGATGACCATTTTCTTATCCCTTTCAAAGGTTTTATCGATATTTTCGTATTCCTTTCTTGGGATGAATAAAATTCGGTGGCGACTCTGTTTTGAACAGTTCTTTCCGCGTCCATCGCGAGGATCGTATTTTTCGAGGTACGACACACACACACACACACACACACACACATATATATATATATATATATATATATATATATATATATATATATATAGGATTTAACCTAACTAATTACGAAATCCCTCACGAGAGGCGTTCTGCTGCGAAATTCAAAATAGTGTTGATTATAGAAATTATGGCGGATCGAAGTTTTCGGTGCACTACGTCGATGTGACATCATGGATTGAAGGTTGCGATCACAGTGCTTCTTAAATCAGAGAGATTAGTTTTGATGCGATGCCATTAATCAACGTTGTTATCTCCCACGCAGTGGACTCAAAGGGGGGGGGGGGGGGGGGTTATTTGCATGGCCATCACTCCAACGTCCTATTCAGTTTAAACTTTAAGATAGTGGAAGTGAAAGTTGAGATTTGAGATTGTGTACCTTGAAATCCTTTACGAATGTATTTATACCTTTGTCTTGGCGGAGTAGGCTAGATAATAGACCTCGTGTTATTTGGTCTTTGTTTGGTGCAGAGTTGTGGGTCCCGGACCTTTGGCCGATGCAGAGCAGTGGGTTCCGAGTCTTTGGCTGGCGCAGAGCAGTGGGTCCTGGGTCTTTGGCCGACACATGACAGTGTCCGCCAAGACTCGTCAAGCATGTTTGATGTCGGGGTAGTCTTTCAATAATAGAGTCATACCTAAAAGCAATCTCATCCAGGCGTTGGCTGGCGTGAGCCGCTTTGGTTTTGCCAATGCGTGATGCGAATGCGGGCATTAAATGTAATCCCATCATTGAAACATTTCGCCATTTTTTCTTTAACGGGTGATCCAAAAATGGTATGGAGTGATGTGAATCAGCTTCCTGTATACTCAAGTACATTCGAGTGCGGTTCTCTTCGCCAAATAAAATATGTTCGTAGATTTGTTTTTTATTTCTTGCTTTTGATCCACTTCGTTCGTTTTCCTTTGCATATATAAAGGTGGAGAGAGAATGTGATGAAACTTTTTATCCTTCTCATATACTTAGTTTATCTTATCTCTTTCAATCTTTTCCTCTTATTTTAGAGCACTTAGTCCCCAGGGTAACCGTCGTCGCATATTCATAATTTTAAAGCACTAAAACTTTGATTTTTCAGCTACCTTCCACGTTTAAGCGCCTTTGCCTTCCTACTTCAAGGTACCTTCTCTTCTCAACTAATTTTACTCAAGTTTTTATCTCATTTTCATTAGGATGAGTGGTAACTCTATTATCATCGAGAGTGACTCAGAGGGTAGTGTTTCTTAATCTTCAAAAAGGTGAATGGAGTTCGAATCACATTCCTTCCCCTCTTTCAGTGCGAGTCTTGAATCAGTAATCATTGTTTTGAGTGATGATTTAAAGGTGGGAGAGTCGATTGGAGAATCTCTATCATATGAAGCTCTTTCCATGAATACTTCATACTTTCCGTTTCATGTGAAACCCGAATGAGTGAAAACCTTGTCGATGGACTGATGCATCCTCTTATTTTGACTGAGGTGGAAATAAAGGTTTCCCGTCAAAGGAGGGAACATGATGTTCACTTTGTCTAAACATACTGGGAGTCAACTGGTCACGACCTTAGTGATGATGAAATTTCTCGTCACCTGGAGTACGAAGGGTGGCAAAATACCGTGTCCTAAGTCAATCCCGATGATCATCATAGAGCTGGTGTGTTGGCCTACAATGGTATTCAATTAATAGAGTCGGCCAATGTGAGTAGATATCATTGGGTGGATGCTGAAATAGTCAGGACTCCTTATGTTTTGAACACCGTCGAAGTCGTAACCCAAGTCAACATCACAATTGATAAAACCCCATATTAGGAGATTTTTCCAATAGGTTCGGATGAGATGATATGCAAATCTTTTGAGGGTTGTTCGATTTCCCATGTACGAGTGTCTTTTCACCAGGTTGGGAATACGCCAGCCCTTCTCTGAATTTGAGGTGGTTGTGATGACCCATCTAAGAGTTGGTCATTCACAGCTTCATCTTGGATTATAGGCCTTCATGGGGATTTTCCAGTTTTGTGCCAATAACAAGTCTTGGATACCTTCATTGGGGATCTTCTTCAATCTCTTCTCAGTTGCTCTTACTTCACTGGATGATGCACGGGATCAAGGATTAATCTCCCTCCGTCCTTAATTACCTTGGTTCAACCCTTTCGCTTTTGAATAAGAGGACATTCTAGAGCGTTTCTTATTGGTGAAATCCATCACTTCTGAGGCAGATATGTCCTTCTGCTCGTCTTCAGCTCCGATGGGAAGTGCCCATTCTCATAGAAGTGGTTTTCTAGAAATATTGGTCTAGAGCTCATTTCTAATGGTCTATTTCTTCTTATCATTCCGAGCCAATTCATCTATCTTTCAAGGAAGTGAACACGAAAGATGATTTATATGTCTCATATCAAGGACTCATATGTGAAGAATGGTTTGGTCTCAACGAAGTACTTTTCTTTCAGAAAAAGAAAAGGTGAATAGATACTCGCGCGATCATTAATGTCTCTAAACATTCTGAGAGACAAAAAGTATTTGGTGAGGATGGGGATCGGGGCACCTTTTCTGTAACCATGCAACTTGTGCTCTTACAGATAACATGAATCAATTAATTCAATTGCAAAGAGCTCCAGCGCTCGCGAATGTTCAAGGCCTTACTGTTGTTTTGTTTGTCTCAGTGCTGACGAAACCTATCATTGTTTCTACTTTTGTCCCATAGGTTTGCATTACTGCAGTGTTGACTACCCCAGAGGTAGTCTAGACTACTGTTCTAGTTCTGACTTCTGAAATGTGCCAACCAACTGCTGTCGTAGCTCATTTATTTGCCGGGGACCTTCACCTTCTCCTTCCCCTCCCATGAGGGGTCGGGTGATAGTATGTCAAATCCTATCTATCATACCCTAAATTTTGACCACAATACTTCACATCATTGTGCAAATCATCACCACAATATGGATGTACTTTCATACCTCATCAATCTTCTCAAATATTGTTGAGTGTTTACTCTAGCCAAGAATTAGGGTTTCAAGCCCTCTCAAAGCATTCAGGCAAAGGGTCAATCAAGAATTAACATGATCTTCAACTTGTCAAGCCTCTCAAACATCCATTAAGGATCAAGAGGTCTCCCACATCAATAATATAACAAAAAAATGCAATATTTCAAGTTGATCAAGCCTTAAGATCATCAGTGTTACCAAATTAGGGCTTTGGTCGACCAAGGCCTCCAGAGAGAAATTTTCATCTGGGCATGAGCCAATACTTCAATATTTGATTCAAGAAGCTCAAAAGAACCTAATGAGTCCATTCATAAGTTCTACCTAGTCTCAAGGGATGCATCCATCAAAGATCAGGAATTAGGGTTTTGACCTAATTCAGTCCCTAAGTTGACTTTTGAAGCAAAGCATGATCCAAGACCTCAAGATATGATTTGAGGACCACAAATACATCATGTTGATCCTCTCACAAGATTGAATTGATTCAAAGAACTTGGTTCATAAGCAATATAAGGATTCAAATTCATCTGGACCACAAACTAGGGTTTTTGAGAAAAAGTCAACCATACCTTTGACTTTTGAGCAAAGCATGACCTCAAACCTTGGGACATGATTCAATACACTCAAAAACACCTTTGAAATCAATCCATTAGATTCAATTTAGCCCAAGGACTTGATTTCATAAAGGATCACAAAGTTCAAGATTCATCTGATACAAAAAGTCAACTGTGATCAAAACCAAGTATGACTTTTTAAATTTTTTGACAAACATGGTCTCTTCAAGTAAAAAAAAATGTTAACTTGTGATTTGGATCATGATTAATCAAGAAAAATCAAGAAAAGTGGGGTTACTTGCAAAAGGGGCAACCTTGAGAAACTTTAAATTTCACTAAGTTATGAAAAATAATGGTTTTTACCCAACTTTGCAAGACCATAACTTGTGATCCAAGCTACCATTTTCTTCTATCCAAAGCTCAAATGAAAGCTCTCATCACATACTACAAAAGAGTCCTATTGAACCATGGTAAAAAAATGCATGGATTTTGAGTTATAAGGCCATAAAGTTAGGGTTTCATGAGATTTTGACTTTGACACTTAGAAAATTTTAGGCAGAATTTGTCTCATGTTTTGACCAACTTTGGAGGTATTTTTCATTATGATCCAAGATGAATCAAGACCAAATGTAAACATCAAAGTTGAGGTATGATATACAAGCTTTCCAAAGAGTACAAGAACATCCATTTATTCAACTTGAGCAAGAAGTTATGAACCTTACAACATGCCTTGATACAAACTGTTTTTTGACAGCATTGGCATATAACTTGCATCCCACGATTTCTTGAGCCAATTTTGGACACTTTCATCATTGGATTTCTGTCTAATGTCAACATAAATGATGAGGAATTTGAACCTTGAGGCCAAAGAGTTTAGAACCCTATCCCTTTGGCATGTGATCATTAATGTTACAAATCCAAAATCCAATTTTGTCATATGGCATTGAAAGGATACATTGAGGTGGCATGAATTAGTTCATATCAGTCCAAATGAGTCAAGCCTTATCCAAGAATCAGAAGACCTAAAACCTGCAAGTTCAGCTCAAGTCAATGGCTAGAGGAGACTTTGAACACCTAGCCATATCAATTGGGTAAAAGGGTGATCCAGCCCCCATTCACTATTCCTTGCAAAACAAACTTCCTCTACTATAAATAGAGGTCATTTCTGGTTGATCAAAACAAACAAAAACATAACAACACTTGTTTTCCACCATTTCACTCATCATTCCAAATTTTCAAGTTCATGAGGTGTGAGAATCGAATTTTGCAATAAGGAGCAATTCAACTCAAACCAATGGTCCTAACACCTCACATACACCATATATGAGTGATCCAAACCCTTGAATAACATATGTAACACCAGATTCATCAAGTTCATATCTCACCCCAAAGCCATCTGTAGTTGGATTCGAGCCCACCAATCTAGAGGTTTTCAATCCATTCCAAGCATCTCAACACACTACTTAAGGTCCAAGGAAGCTGTCCAGATCATCAAAACACATTTGTAACACCTACAACTGAGGATTTGAATTCCTCTTGCAAGCTAAGCCTGAACTTTTCAATCTCCATGAATCATGAATCATAAATGTTGTTTCAAGTTACCAACTTGCTTCTGGGTGCTCATAGATCATTAACCCTTAATCAATTGTCATTTATCATTCGTGTATGGAATTTCATATTAGTTTTTGCAAATTCTAGGGTTTCTGTGTTCATGCATGATAACTCACTCCACACTTAAAAGAAACGAAATTAACTGCCATCATCATGTTCCTTGTTAAAAAACGAACAAAATCCATGTTTACATCTTTTGATTTCATTGCGTATTGAGAGAGATAAGTGAGCTTTTGCAAAACGGACATGGAGGGAACACGCGAGGAAGAAGATGACCGTTGGCGCCATTTTTCAAATTTAATTCAAATTTTTTATTTTTTATTATTTTCTTAATTATTTTCAAAAATTAATTTCTCTCTCAATTTTAATCATTTTCAAGTGATATTTTAAACATAAATCCTTCACATATTTAAATATTTTATTCCACAAAAAAAATCAAAAACATATTTTATTCGATATATTTTTGAATATTTTAAAGAATTTTATTTTAATTTATTTTAAACATTTTAAATAATTTCTTTTTCTTGATTTTTCAAAACCAAATGAATTTTAAATCACCATGTGAATAAAACCTTATTTTCTAAACCTTAATCATAATTCATAACATGTTTAATGCATTTATTTGATATTTTTTTATCATTTTTAATTTATTTTTCCTTTTAAAAATACTTAAAAAATAGAAATTAGGGTTTCTTTGATTCAATCTTTTAGAAATTAATTTTAAATAATCTTGGGCCTCTATTAGAGTGTAAGACCCAACCCCCCTATGTACATAAATAAATTTTGGGCCTCTACTGTAGTATAAGTCCTACAACGTCTTTCGGTATCGCTGTGCGATCACTGTTTTCAAATAAATCATCTGGGCCTCTCCTTGAGTATAAGCCCCAATCTTTTGTACATAAACTTTGTTTTAAACAATAAACAACCTCCATGGGCCTCTCCTTGAGTTGTAAGCCCCATACACCTGTTTTCAAAATCATCTGTCTGTTTTAAACTACTTGAAAACAACTGGGCCTCTGATAGAGTGTAAGACCCAACACCCTTCTGTAAATAGAAAGTCTTTTAGCCTCATTTCTCTTAGGCTTTATACAAGATACAAATAATCACCCAGGCCTATATCTAGAGTGTAAGACCCAACACCTTTTATTTCTCTCCTACTTGAGATCAAATCATCTTCAAATTCAAAACTTTCTTCAATTTCTTCAAAACCCTAATTTAATCTTGAAGAAAACTTCTGATCAATCAAAATACACTTGGGCCTCTATCTAGAGGAAAAGACCCACCACTTTTCTCAATCAATACTTGTTTATACACTTGTTCATATGTCTGTATATACTTATACATATCTTGTTAAGTATCTCTTAGCATTTACATCATCCTCAGTTTAGACTAGTTCAAACAAATAGGATCCTTTCAGTCTGTACAACTTAGTTCAAATAACAAGTTCCCCCTGTACAAAGGAATACATTTAGCCTCCTCTTGGGCTTTATCCAAGCATCATTGCCTCCTCTTGGGCATCATACAATGAATCTACCCAAAAGATAGCCTCCTCTTGGACTTTATTCAATTTGATCAACCTTGAACCAGTTCAATATAAAGAGATGATTATTTCTCGGTGAAACCTCTTCTTTAACCCCTTTAACCCTAGAACAGTTCAATAAAGAAAGTATTATTTCCCGGTAAAACCTTTCTTGAACTCTTTCTAGACTTGGAAAGTCTCAACAGTTAGCCTCCTCTTGGGTTTCATACAAGGACCCACAGACTTTCTAGAAGCATCCCTAGCCTCCTCTGGGGCTTCATACAAGGACCCTTAGGCTTCTTAAAAGTATAGGATAAATCCTAGTCATCTTTATCAATACACCAATCCCCAGGAGAGTCAAAACCTCTAAGGAATTTAAGCCTATCATTCTCTAAGGCTATCTTGATCCTCAACAAAGCTTGGTTTTCATCTTTAAAATCCCAAACCAGGGTCAGTATCAACAACAAGTCCCCAAAAGTATCAGAGCCCCATGGCATCTGATAAATCAACTATTCTCCAATCCCCAGCAAGAGATAGTTCTCCTTTTGATTCTTTCACATAATTCATACCTTCTTCTGGATTTAAATAATCCTCAGTAAGAGCCAACCTTCTCTTAGGCTTCCTGTAATGATTTTCCCAGTCAACCTCAATCTTAGGCTTTGTATAAGACATGTATAATACTCCCCAGTTGAGTCAGTTTTCAACCTTTTTTAGCTTCAACCTTGGGCTTTGATCAAGGCACAAAATCCAACATCCCCAGAGATGAGACCATAAGTCCTCTCTGTAGGAGGATATTTCCTCTATGCATCACACCGCAAAACAAACAATCAAAACCTTTTCCCAGATAATTGATGTAAGTGGCTCACTTGCTGATTCAAAATCCAAGTTGGAGTCCCTCCTATATCATGGCTAAAATTTCTCTTTCATCTAAGTGATGTAAGTGGCAAGCCTATGGATTCTACACATCCATGTCAATGTCCCTCTTTTAGCATGCAAAGACTCACAAAAGGAAGATGTGGCATTGCTGGATTCCACACATCCCAGTTAAAGCAACTTCCTTTATAATCAATTCCTCAATATTTATGATGAATAGGTGAGATATCTCCCTTTAGAGATGACAAATTATCTCTCAGACAAACTTTTAGCTTCAATCTTGGGCTTTGAACAAGACACAAACATTCTTTTAGCTTCAATCTTGGGCTTTAAACAAGACACAAATAAACTTTTAGGTTTAATCTTGGGCTTTAAACAAGACACAAATACTCTTTTAGCTTCAATCTTGAGCTTTGAACAAGACACCAAATTTCCTCCCATAGAATAGGAGGAACTACGATCGCTCTGATTTCCCCGAATCTCTTTACGGGAATACGTAGGCATAAGATTGTGAAATCTTAGTGAGCACACTAATAAAAAATCTTAGGTCCAGTACCTTCCCAAAAACAATAGAGAAACCAAAAACAACAAAAACATTTCCTCAGCTTTCCCAAAGGAGAAACTTTCCCTATCCAATAGTAAATGGATTTAAACAAATAAGTTAAACAACATTAGAAACATATGTAAATAAAGGTTCCTATAGATTACTATAGATACTCTGGGTGTTAATAGCTTCCCTTTGTATAACCAACTCCCGATCCCCGATCTCTTCGCATTTATTAAAGAAAACACTTACACGCAGGGTTAGTTTGAGATATCTTTCCCTTCCTTTTAAGCTTCATAGGATAAATATTGAAATCAGAAAGTAGCACAAAAAGCGGTTGCAGTTGCGTCACAAAAACCGAAGCTACAGAAAAATGGCGACTCTGCTGGGGACTTTAGTTTTTCTTTCTATGAGGGTTAAGCATTGCATTGCATATTTTTTCTATTTTATTTTCTTTCTCATTTGATGTAATTTATTGCTTTCCCTCATACTATCTTCTTATCTGCCATACTTGTTTAAATTACTGTTATCTAGGAATGTGATTAATACACATGTGGTGAGTCAAAAAGTCCTCAGTGGACTTGAGAGCATATTTTAAGATAGGAGGTGGCAGACTCAAGAAGGCTTATAGGGAGTAAATCCCGACCAAGCCAAATTAAAAGTCCACCAAATCAGTGGATGTACCCTTTTGTAATTACTGATGTTAAACAAGCAAGTTGTGAAAACATTACTTTTTCCACTGGGCACCCGCGAAACTGAGGATTAGTAAACATTTAACCTTGACCATTCTTTTAGGATGTAGTGCGGTGACTATTAGGAATAGTTGATATGCGATACTACGCTCAGATGAGATTCATTTTAAGGATATTACGACTCTCATGAGTCAGTCGGTTTGCTGGTAATATTCTTAAGAGGGGTCAATGATTTTGAGAACCTTGCTAGAACCCGTTCTACAGGCACACAAAAAGACCCCTAGTACATATCCTCTGGGATTGGGTAGATCCATGGCTCCATGCTCGTGACAATGAACCCTTAAACCCATGTTTTCATATACTTGTGTTTGCTGCATTCATGCATTCATGCATTCATAAAAACTTTCAAAAAAAATATTTTCTCAAAAATTTTCAAAAGAACTAAAATAAGAGGGTGTTGCAAATATCAGAAACCGCGTTATGGATTTTGGTAGAAGAAAAACCCAGAAGTACACCTTCAAAATTCCAAGACTTGAAGACCTGGGGAAATTAGAAAGGTTGATTACTAATCTGGAAGCTTTCAGAGCTAAGTACGGAGGACTTTTGTCTCTTTTGAAAGTCAACATGGTGGAAGGAGTCATGTCTACATTGGTTCAATTCTATGATCCGATGTACCACTCCTTTACGTTTCCCGATTATCAGCTTACACCAACATTGGAAGAGTACTCTCATCTGATTGATTTTCCTATCACTAACCAAGATCCATTCTCTGGACTGGAAGAAATTCCTAAGGATCAGGTCATTGCAAGAGTCACCTCTCTGGAAGTTTCAGATATCAAAACTCATATGACCACCAAGGAAGGAATTCAAGGTCTACCAGCTAGGTTCCTGTTGGAAAAAGCCCTGTACTTTGCCAGTATAAGAAACATGGTTGCTTTTGAGGATAACTTTGTTCTACATACTTATGGATTATTCCTTTTCCCTAACATTGACAATTTCGTCGACATAAATGCTATTAAGATTTTCTTAATTAGGAACCCAGCCCCAACTTTGCTGGAAGATGCTTACCACTCAGTATATTTAAGGAACTTGTATAGCGGAGGAATGATTACATGTTGTGTACCATTACTCTACAAATGGTTTATTTCCCACTTACCCATATCTGCTGCTTTTGGGGATCTCAAAAGTGGATGCGATGGTCGCAGAAGATTATGTCTCTCACCCATTCTGACATAGATTGGTACAATCAAGTCTATGGCAGAATAAAGATCATTGACAAATGTGGAAGTTTCCCCAATGTACCCCTTATTGGTACTAAAGGAGGGATCAATTATCATCCGATTTTAGCCCGTCGTCAGCTTGGATACCCGATGAAGAATGTACCTTACAACGTTCATCTGGAAGGTCTTTTCTTCAAAGAAGGAGAAAATGACAGAGCACTCAAGGAAGAAATTGTGCATACCTGGCGCCTTGTTCATAGAAAAGGAAGAGAGCCTCTGGGAAAACTATACTACATCTCCGCAGAGCCTTATCTTCAATGGGTACAAACTAGGGACCTCAAGTTGAAAATGCCTTACCCACGTCAAGAAGTATTTCCCTTAAAAGATTATGTCCTCTATTTTATGAGTGACACCGAGAAATTGCAGGTGGCTTTTAAAAAAACTCAACGCGAAAAGAACTCTTGGAAGAACAAGTACCAGATTGTCAGCTTGGAGTGCACCAAGATTCAAGAGTTACTAAAGGAGAAAGATGCTCTGATTGAAATACTAGAGCAACATGTTGTGGAAAGTCAAGAGGAACGAAGAAGTTTACTCTCTCCTTTCACATAGAAAAGGATCATTGACCCGATAATGGTTGAGGAGACCCGGTCAAAGAAGAGGAAAGTGGACCATCAGCGAGTATCTGGACCTTTGTCAGAGATTTCTTAGGATTCATAGGCCTATTTTTCCTTCTTGCACTTTGTAAAATAATGTACTTTTCCATAGAAGCAGTGCTCCCCATAGAAGTAGAGATACCATTAATAAGAATCTTGATGGAAGCCAAGCTGACAAAAGCTGAATGGTGTCAAAGCCGACACGATGAAATGAACCTAATCGAAGATAAAAGAATGACAACTTTATGCCATGGTCAGTTATATCAACAGAGAATAAAGAAAGCATTTGACAAAAAGGTCCAACCTCATGTATGCAGGGAAGGCGACCTCGTGCTAAAAAAGATCCAATCATTTCTCACTGGTCCTTGGGGTAAATGGACTCCGAATTACGATGGCCCCTATGTTGTTATGAAAGCCTTTTCAGGCGGTGCCTTAAGACTCGCAACCATGGATGGAGAAGAGTTTACTTACCCCACAACTGTTGATGTAGTCAAGAAATACTTTGCCTAAATAAAAATAAATAAATAAAAACGTCTCGGTGGACTGAAAACCTGAAAAGACGGTCCAGGAAAAAATTAGAGACATAAACAATAATCATCCCGATGGATTGAAAACCTAAAAAGACAATCTAGGCAAAAGTTGGGGATTTATGGCAAGTAACTGCATCCGACTAAGACTGGGTCATCAAAAATAATGCCATTTGTCAAGAAATCCTCAATCAGAAGTCACCTTCAGCAGAAGCTCATAATACCCAAAATTCAAAGTTGGTAGAAGGATAGTGGTCGTTATGTTTCAATGAATCTCCTTTCCCTTTAAATTACCATTTTCTAAACTTTGTAATGCTCCATGGAATCACGCATTTGACTGATTACCATTCTATCAATGAAAATTTGAGCCCTTGTGCCTTTTGTTTGCAATTCTCATTTATTCTGCTTTGCAAAATGATATTTTTGATATGATTAACATTCTTGAAACACAAAAATGAATTTACTTTTAAATAAAGACGACAATTTCCTCTGATTTATGAACGTAAGAAAGGGATACCAACAGCTGCTCCAAGAACAATCAAACTTTGAAATACAGACTCATATTTCTCCAAAAGACATATCTTTTCAGCAAGACAGATATGGACGTTTCACCCATCATCCCCGGTAGAGTTTTTACCTCTGAGAACCAATATTTGGTTTTTCTCCCCAATAGAGTCTACCCTTGAAAAGCAAGAACGAGTTTCTATCCCTAGCAGGTTTGTACCTCCGAAAATCAAAACAAACACAGGAATCCTTGTTCCCAAACAAAAATACTACCTTCAAAATCTCTAGTGATACCACCATCTCTCAGAATGGCCGAGTATCCAGTTGTGTTCATCACCGGTCTGTATGTCATGTCTGTTTTGTCAACATAAGCATCTCATACATCATTCATAATTGATTCATATTCATATTCATATTGCATTACAATCACTTTGGCTATACTCATCCCCGAATGATAAATGTCCTCTCTCCATTAGAGTTGTCAGTTTTCCTTTCTACACTTGATAGGATAAAATCCCAGTTTGAGTTCTTTCCTCGTCAGGAAATGTATCGTCTAAACAATCTCTCTTCAATGTATTCCTAGATTGAAATCGGTCCTCAACCACTTTGATAACTTGAACCTCTGAAAGACAAGAAGACATTTGGTTATACATCTCTGGAACTTCACTCTTCGCCATTGAAGATGATGTTTAGCTTTCCTGGATTAGAGAAAATCCCTCGCGGAAGCTTCTTGACAAAAGACTCTTGGCAATACGGACATCACATCCTCCCAGAAATTTATACCAATTGGCAAGACAAAGAAATCTATCTTTGCCTTCATGAATTTCAAAATAAAGTCGATAAATGGCAGTGTCTCCCCGAGAAGTTTGTCCTACTTTCAAGGAAGTCATCAACACCTCAAAATTGAATTACATCCTATAGCGTCTCTCCAAAGAAGTCTCGAAGAGAGATACGATGAATCACGTTTTTCCATCAAGTGGCATCTCCCCGATAAACCTCAGAGAGAAGCTTGGTGAAGACCCTCGCAGATAAGCATTCCTTGTCAAGAAAAGAACTCGACAAGAAGAAACTGAGACCAGTTCCATGGCTAAAGACCAGGATCGAGAGGAGGTTTATTTCAAAAGAAACTAAGACCAGTTCCATGGCTGAAGACTAGGATCGAGGGGAGGTTTATTTCAAAAGAAACTGAGACCAGTTCCATGGCTGAAGACCAGGATTGAGGGGAGGTTTATTTCAAAAGAAACTAAGACCAGTTCCATGGCTGAAGACCAGGATCGAGGGAAGGTTTATTTCAAAAGAAACAAAGACCAGTTTTATGGATGAAGTCCAGGATCGAGGGGAGGTTTATTTCAAAAGAAACTAAGGCCCGTTCCATGGTTGAAGACCAGGATCGAGAGGAGGTTTATTTCAAAAGAAACTGAGACCAGTTCCATGGCTGAAGACTAGGATCGAGGGGAGGTTTATTTCAAAAGAAACTGAGACTAGTTCCCTGGCTGAAGACCAGGATCGAGGGGAGGTTTATTTCAAAAGAAACTAAGACCAGTTCCATGCCTGAAGAGAAGGATAGAGGGGACGTTTATTTCAAAAGAAATTGAGACCAGTTCCATGGCTGAAGACCAGGATCTAGGGGAGGTTTATTTCAAAAGAAACTGAGACCAGTTCCATGGCTGAAGACTAGGATCGAGGGGAGGTTTATTTCAAAAGAAACTGAGACCACTTCCATGGCTGAAGACCAGGATCGAGGGGAGGTTTATTTCAAAAGAAATTAAGACCAGTTCCATGGCTGAAGACCAGGATCGAGGGGAGGTTTATTTCAAAAGAAACTGAGACCAATTCCATGGCTGAAGACCAGGATCGAGGGGGGGTTTATTTCAAAAGAAACTAAGACTAGTGCCATGGCTGAAGACCAGGATCGAGGGGAGGTTTATTTCAAAATAAACTGAGAGCAGTTCCATGGCTGAAGACCAGGTCGATGGGAGGTTTATTTCAAAAGAAACTAAGACCAGTTCCATGGCTAAAGACCAAGATCGAGGGGAGGTTTATTTCAAAAGAAACTAAGACTAGTTCCGTGGCTGAAGACTAGGATCGAGGGGAGGTTACACCTTTTCATAAGTTACATTACTTAGTAAAAGAAGATGGATAAGCAAAAACAGCTACCATCCACATACACAATAAAAATCTCGGGTATTCTGATATTTAATACTCTTCTACCATGAACGTCTGAATATCTTCGTCATTCACATCTTCAGGTCTAAGAAGATTAAATAGGGGCATCTGTCATACCTTAACTTTTGACCACAAGACTGAAGGTGCGAGAAAGACACAAGAAAGGGGGGTTTGAATTGTGTATTTACTCGTTTCTTAACTTTTCGCATCTTGTTAAAGAGACGCTCAAGAGCCTTCAAAGTTCTTTGAGAGATTCTGATCTCTTAACTATGGAGCATGAGAACCATATAGGTTCTGATCATAAGATATGATACTCAGAACTTGCAGTGCGGAAGCTTATCAGAGATAGGCTGCAAGGTTCTGACTTTGCTTAATATGAGGTTTTGATATTCAATGCAGAAACATAAATAGAGATAGTAAGCAAGAGAGTAAAGGACACACGATATATCCTGGTTCACCACGCGGGCTAATCCAGTCCACCCTCCTCAGGTGATTTCGCCTTGAATGCAAGGTCTGTATCCACTATAACCAAATCATGATTACACTTACACGAGCCACGCCGGTGACTAACAACTTGCACAGCCACACTATGACTAACAACCCAATGAACCGTTCAGGGATCCAACAGGATATAACGTTCATTGACCGAGCAGACCCACTGCTGGGATTTCACAGCTAGCCATTCAGGGATTCATCACAATGAATATAACGCTACTGACCATATTTCAGGATTTTCCACAATGACCCTCAGCCATTGTCATCTCAAGTATCTGATCACCACGTGATCTACTCAAGGGCCTCAACTCACAGCTGAACCGTTCAGGGATCCATTCTGGATATAACGTTCACTGGAGGAGTCTCAATTCATTTAGTTGAATTGGCAAACTGGAGATTACAAATTCCGCTTCTTAATAAGCAAGTTTCTCCTAAGTTTAAGTACAAAGAACACACTCATATGTTCAAGCAATATTTGAGCAACAGCTCATTGCTTTCCTAAGAAACTACCAAGATGTATTTAGATATTACAATTGTTGACATCTTGTAGATCTTCTTCTTCTTCTTCGTCTTCTTGGTTGAGCAAGCTATGAGCAGCAACTCCTAGCTTCAGATCTTTAATGTAGTCCTGACGAGAAGGTAGGTTGATGACTTGACTGATCTTCAATGTTGTCTTCTTCATCACCAGCTTCTGTTCTTGATTATTGTTGTTGTTGTGTTGATTTGTCTTCTTGAGTTTCAACAACAACTGCCATTAGTGAAATAATGATAGCTTTGAATATGTTAAGTGTTACAACGAGAACTCATCGTTGTTTCCATCTTCACAATTACTTGGTCAATTTTGTAGATGAACATTCAGTTCATGATTCTACAAGTGATCGACACATCAGAAGCAAAAACTTTTTCCATTAAATAGTCGGTAGAAATATAGCCGTTTGAGAATACTAATGGCTGTTTGGAAAAGAGACGTTGTGATAAAATGAGTTGTACTGACACATCTCCTTTTTACAGAGGGAGAAGTGACCAGACATCTTTTCTTGGGCTGTGTGTACATTTAACTCACAATGGTAACATTTAGACTTCAAAACTTCACTGGCTTCTGATGTTAATTTTATGAAGCATGAGTAGAGTCTTCTTAGCAGAATATCTGATGCTTCAAGTCTTCAGTCGATTGAAGAAGTCCATTAGGAATAAGTCTTTAGAACTTCAGCACTTGGTCTTTAAGAACGTTATTCTTTTCTGTTTCAAGTCTTCAGAATCTTCTGAACCTGTCTTCAGAGTCTTCAGAACTTGATATTTGAAACCTTGATCTTCAGAACACATAAGTCTTCAGATTCTTTCTGCACTTGGTCTTCAGCGCCTTCAGCCATCAGAACTTCAAGTCATAGGAGTCTTCCGCACTTTGGTTCTTTCAGAGTGTACTTCTTCAAAAGCTTCGCTATCTTCAGAATCTCAATCACTTTCAGAGAGCTTCCACAAGAGCATTGCAACAGCAATCTTGGCATCCTTGGATCTGGCTGATCATAACTAGATAAAGAGGCGCTCTTGCTTCTCGCGACTTTAGTCACACATACTAACTTTGCATATGTATATATTCAATCATAGTACATCTAGCGGGTGCATGTTGGTTCTGATGTCTTTAGTTCTTATGATCTGCACACAACACACGTTAGACCATAAAATGGTTCTTTCACAAATACTTATTGTTATCATTAAAACATAGATTGACTTGTAGAGACAATTCTTGCTCTCACAATCTCCCCCTTTTTGATGATGAAAAAACCAAGTATTTTGATTGAACATTTTATACAAGGTAATCACCAAGGCAAACAAATCCAGAGTTTGTAACAACAGTTCCCCCTGAATGAGTTATCCTCAAAGCTTCATCTGAGATCATCTAGGATTTTATGTAATCCAATGATATACAGAGTAACAACTTGAGTTGTCAAAACAAGAATAGAAAATAGTTACTTCTCTATCTTGTCTTTAGGAAAACGAAGAGTCTTTAGCATCTGGACTAGTTCATCAGAACTTCCATCTTCAGATCTTTAGAACTCAGTTTTCTTTGTTATTGTATCAGAGCTTATTATCTTCAGAGACATCTGAAGCATTTCTACTTTTCAGCAGATTTCATTAAGCATAAGATCAGAACAGTTCTTGATTGATAGTCATAGCCTTGCTATCTATCAGAGACAGACACTGTCTTTAAAGGAAACTCCCCCTAAGTTTCAGACTATATGAAGATTTTTTATTTTATATTTTCATCTTCTGGGAAGCTCCCCCTAATTACCATAAGTCATATATTGGGATCTTCAGAATCGAGATTCAGAGTTGTAAGATTTTAATCACCAATATGGAGCATGACTTTTCAGAGTTTGACATTTGATCATAGGTTCTTATCTAGTTAATGTCACAACTCAGTGGTTTATCAAAGCTTGATTTCTGATCAGATACCAATTTCAGGTTAATTTATGTGATCGATCAACGCTTGATTTTGAATCTGGTACACCTTGTTTTGTGCTGATATAAAGTGATGTGCTGACTGAAGAAGTTCTTTTGACTTGAAGAATAGTTCCTTGATGTGCAGGGAATGGATACCAATGAAGGTATATAATGCTTCTCACATCTTTGTCCTGATTGATATTGCAGACCTAGTTTGATACCAATCTTTGATACCATTCTTTGGTTTGAGACCAAATTGTTTACTTTTATATTGGTTCTTGGTAATCAACAGAATTTCTTGTTCTTTGAATCTTCAATCCAGTTTTTACTTCTGATTCATTCGTTCAGTCTGTAGAAACTTAACATGTTCTTAAAATGCCTAGTGAACTTGTTTAGAGTTCCTCGGATAATCAAACAGTTGTTAGTAATAACCGCATAAGCATTTTTCACAGAGATTTCTTTCAATCAAAAAAATTTAATTTCTCCCCCTTTTTGACATCATCAAAAAGTGTCAGGGCATATGAGCAATTAAGCATATATCTTTCAATAAATTAAAATCAAGTATATGAATGCTATCAATTGAAGGTAATGGAAGCCAATTGTGAAGGTCGTTAAACTAGTGTTCAGGCATTTTAAAAGCACTTAGGTTCATTTTACTAATTTTTCGTTATGGCATAATTAATCTGAAGGACAATTATAAATAACCAACAAGGAGCTCATTAAAGGATTAACTGCATTTAAACATAGAAGTTCATAGATTAAATTAAAGAATTAAAAACATAGATTGCATTAGAGAAAGACTTAAAAAAAACATAGATTAAAAAAATATAGATTGTATTACGGACGGATTTCATACAAGTCTAGACTAGATGAAAACTGGTTCTTATAAGAGAAAACTTTTAGAGTCACATATTTCTGTGTTATGAAGGATTGAGATATTCCTCAATAGTTTATTAGTCGAACGGCTGTATACGTATTTCAAGAGAATTGGACGGCTGAGAAATTTCTAGTAAGAAATAAGGGAGTAGCCTTTTGTACGCAATTTCCTAGATGGGATAAATTTATGAGTTTCTTTTAATTTAGCCATTATGATTTCTAATACTGGTTGAATTATCTAAAAGACTCTAATAGAAAGAGTGAAGGAGTTAGGTTCTAAAATTTTCATATGAGACTAATAAAGCATTTTCATTAATTCAAGGGTGATTGTACATTAAACACAAAATATTAAAGACTGTAATTTTCAAAACATAGCAACTGCTAGAAGATCATCACAACTTTAATCATCAGAATTCTTAACACTGTCCATATTTTCACAACTGATTTCAACAGGAGAAGTACCAGGTTCAAGCCTGACAATTAAATCCCAGGCCTTTTCTTGTAGAAGTATTTCCGATACTATTCTTCCATACGGGATGAAGGCCTGCACTTTGTTTCTAGAGACTTTGATAGAATGTTTCATATGGTTAAAAATGGTTTTAGGGAGATCTATTGTAACATGATGTGTTAGAAGAAAGATAAGGATTCTGTCGTTGTGCGTTAAGGTGTTCTCAGGAGCCATACGAGGACGAAGGTTGGTCAAGGAAAATTTGAACCATGTTTTTGGAAAAGGGAGAAGCCTCTTAGGGTTGTTTGGTTCGTAAGGGACTGAGTCGTCAAATAAAATTTTGTACTGATCCACCAAGCTTAGATTCGATTGATAGTCATCAATCGTGGCTCCGGAGGAGACACATCTAGTTATTCTCTCTATCGAGGAGACAGAGACATCCATGGGTTGAAGGTAGACTTCCGACCAGATGGTTTTTCCATCGTTTCTAATTCTAGCATATTTCCAAAACTCTTTAACAAGGTTTGGATAGACGGGGCCATATAGGAGAGCGTAATAGCCCTGCCAAGACTGGGCTTGCATGCGTCTGAGTATCTCCAAACCATTGTCTCCGGGATGAGCAAGGTTGAGTTTCTTCTCAGGAATAAGGTGTAGATTTTCTTTGTTTCCAAGGAAGGTTGGTCCATTCCTTAGAGAGTTCATTGTTCTACTGAGGGGATAATATTAAGAAAGCAAGGATGGATTTGAGTGTAGTTCTGAGGAGAGAGACAATCCTAGTATTTATGGACGGGTTAGGATGAACTATCTTAGTGTAACAGATCTGATTTACTATTTTCTAGATATGTTATGATTAGTTGAGCATACAAACGGATGTAATCATGTGTGAGAAGGAATAGGAGTAGTTACTTCTTTATTGGGAAGAGTAAAAAGTTAGTAACTGCTTTGCATTCATTTATCATAAGATTTGATATATTAATGATGATTTTGTGAGCTGCAAAAAAGTTTTAATGATAGTGACAAGACTTTTTTTGTTTATTTTATTTTATTTTTTTTAATTTAGGTAAACTGATAGTATTCAGAGAGACCCCTTTTTAGTACGACTTTGTGAACTGGAATTAACAGAACAATAGCAGAAATAACTATTTCGACGGAGAAGAGATTTGAGCTAGTTACAAAATTCAGACAGAATTTGAACAGTTTCCTAGCTACAAAAGGATTCGCAATTAATCTTCAACAAGCAGTTTTCTAGAAGGATATCAGACCCATCTTCCTCAATTCTTCCTTTGATCATATCAACGATCCCATCCCTGAAGAAAATCTCGGACAAAACTCTTCCATAAGGGATGTAGGACTTTGCGAGATTTCTGGATTCAGAGATAGTCTTCCAGAGACAGTTGAAGATGGTGTATGGTAAATTTATTCGAAAATCATTTAAAAGAAGGTAAATAAACTCATGGTCATGAAATCTGATTTTGTCAGTACTTTCTCCTCTGGGAAGAAAATTTGTCAGCATGAGTTTGTACCAAGCTTTGGGAATAGGTAAAAGATTTTCAGGATTGTAAGGAATGTATCTAGAGGTTAGATCATGAAGGGAGGCAAAAATTTTAGCAGGAAAGAATTTGTGTATGTCAAAATTAACATGAATTCCAACATTCTCACATCCAGTTGCAAGGATCACTGAGAATAGGTTGATGACAATTGGGATTTCAAAAACATAGGAAGTGATGCATTTGCTTTCAATATCAAGATCAGCATGTTTCCATAAATCTTTGACCAGGTTTACATAGATAGGCTTTTCTAGCATCATGGAGTACCTAGTCCACTGTTGAGTATATAAAATATCTTCTATACTACAAGTAGTGCCTCTTGAGAGTGAAGGAGTAATGAATGAGAACCGTTTCTCAGGAATGAGTTCAGGAAGATTTAGATTACCGAGAAAGGTTAGTGGAGGCATGATAATGGATGGATGAAGAGGCTTAGAACTTTAGGGTTTTGAGTATAAGATGTATGAAGGGGAGACATGATTTAATAGAATAAGTAGGTAAAATTATGCCTAGTCTAGGGAAGATATCGGTTAGTGCAAAAGATTTTGATGAGATTTTAATTAGCTGTCAGAGATATGTTATGTTCTCAAAAGAATCGCTTTTATTATGGTGTTCCTTTGCGTGTAGATTTTGTTAAAGGATTTTCTTTTATCTAGCAATTTCTTACAACTAAGTTTTAACAGATATTCTTTTAGTGGAATAATTTTCCTAAAGAGGTATGTAATGAGTCCTAAACATTTAACTAGTAAGATATGTCATGACAATTTATAAAAGTATTTTATGGCTTTACAGATTATAAGAGAAAGAGAAAGTGTACCTTAGGGATGCTTATCTTTTGAAGAGAATCTTTTATCTAAACCTTTTCATGAAAGCATTCCTTTCTGAATCTTTGAGCATTTTTCTGATTCTGCCTATTTTCGAGTAAGCTGCAGAGATTTCTTGGGTTCTTCAAGATACGCTTGTGTTCTGACTTTTGACAAAAATGAATATTTTCTTGGAATGTGATCCTGGTTGAATTACAGCTTTTTCTCTTTTCTTGTTCAACCTTGTCCATAAACTCTCTAGGTTATAATAACCAAGATTAAGACTTAACATGATCAGAGTGACCACTTCATCTGAACTTAGCCAATTACATGCAATCCTTTTGGTAAGGCGATGTACTGAATGTTCTGAAGGAAAATTGACACTCATATGCTTCAGAGCAGCACTGAGTGAACAATAAATTCTATTTGATGACCCAATTCATAAGCAACAGATTACGTCTGTTTTTGATTGCTTCTCACTTCTCATTTCCTTGATCCATTGAACCTGTTTGGTTCTGATACAGTTCTTAATTTATGGATCTGAATCTTAAACGACAAACTTTGAGAATTGGTTGAGTTCTCCTTTCATAGCCTAAATTCAGTTTGCGTTTGTGAGAATTTCTTTTTCTTCGAAACATGGTTGATTTCACAAGATTAGTGAGAACCTTTAAGATGTTATACAAAGAAGAATTAACATATCAGCTTCTGAATTTGTTCCTCAAGGTCGTTTCAGAACTTGTTCAGAACCAAAACATCATCACACAACACATGTGTACATCACTAGACATGGTTTGCATGAAACTTCTTGTTCTCACAATGCTGATCAACTTATTTGGGGTTGGTCACGCATATTTATGAGTTAACTGATTTCTTCAAAAGAACATCATTAATGTCATCTTTTAAGACATCAGTTAGAGAACCTAGATGTCTGGATTGACAGCTTCTAATTTCAAAGCTCAAGTGGTTAAGAGAACACTTGAACTGGCGAAAATTAGATTATTAATAATTGGTTCTACTAGGATAGTCTTTTTTGGAACTTGATTTTTGAGCCAGTTAAAACTTAAAAGTTTGATCAGGATCAAGTATTTACTGAATCTTTGGGATTCAGTTCTTCATTGAATCTTTTGATCTTTTCAGATTCTGACATTGAATTATTTCTAATAATTTGAATTTTTCAGATTCTGACTTCAGCAGAAATTTTTCTGAAATTCAAAGTCTTAGAGCAGGAATCTTTCTTCTTTACATGAAGAGATTCAGAATGAGTTTCAAACGAGAAAGTCAAGGGTGGACCTAATTCATTTCTTGAAAACATCTCAAAAACTCATAAAGAATTAATCTTCAGCAAACAATATTTCTTGCTTTTTGATGATTCATCTTTTAAGCATATACGTGGTTTTATCCGCACGTATTTTCCAGGATGAGCGTTCAACAGATACAGTTTCTTATCTGATGAATTTACCTTATCAGCTGATTCTTCAATTTTTAATGAGACTTCATCTAGAATCAGTGAATTGCTCAAGAAGTAATCAGATTGATTACAATTTTGTACACAATCAACTGCTAAACTGTTACAGAAATTGTAAGTGGATTTCAATCTCACCCAGAGTACTTCTACGTACCACATCTGGATCTTTTTCTGACACTGTTAAGTGTTTGATGTAAATCAATAACAGAACCGGAGCTCCAATACCAATTGAAGGTGCGAGAAAGACACAAGAAAGGGGGGGTTTAAATTGTGTATTTACTCTTTTCTTAACTTTTCGTATCTTGTTAAAGAGAAGCTCAAGAGCCTTCAAAGTTCGTTGAGAGATTCTGATCTCTTAACTATGGAGCATGAGAACCATGTAGGTTCTGATCATAAGATACGATACTCAGAACTTACAGTGCGGAAGCTTATCAGAGATAGGCTGCAAGGTTCTGACTTTGCTAAATATGAGGTTCTGATATTCAATGCAGAAACATAAATAGAGTAAAGGACACACGATATATCCTGATTCACCATGCGGGCTAATCCAGTCCACCCTCCTCAGGTGATTTCGCCTTGAATGCAAGGTCTGTATCCACTATAACCAAATCATGATTACACTTGCACGAGCCACGCCGGTGACTAACAACTTGCACAGCCACACTGTGACTAACAACCCAATGAACCGTTTAGGGATCCAACAGGATATAACGTTCATTGACCGAGCAGACCCACTACTGGGATTTCACAGCTAGCCGTTCAGGGATTCATCACAATGAATATAACGCTACTGACCATATTTCAAGATTTTCCACAATGACCCTCATCTATTGTCATCTCAAGTATCTGATCACCACATGATCTACTCAAGGGCCTCAACTCACAGCTGAACCATTCAGGGATCCATTCTGGATATAACGTTCACTGGAGGAGTCTCAATTCATTTAGTTGAATTGGCAAACTGGAGATTACAAATTGCGCTTCTTAATAAGCAAGTTTCTCCTAAGTTTAAGTACAAAGAACACACTCATGTGTTCAAGCAAGATTTGAGCAACAGCTCATTGCTTTCCTAAGAAACTACCATGATGTATTTAGATATTACAATTGTTGACATCTTGTAGATCTTCTTCTTCTTCTTCGTCTTCTTGGTTGAGCAAGCTATGAGCAGCAACTCCTTGCTTCAGATCTTTAATGTAGTCCTGACGAGAAGGTAGGTTAATGACTTAACAGATCTTCAATGTTGTCTTCTTCATCAACAACTTCTGTTCTTGATTGTTGTTGTTGTGTTGATTTGTCTTCTTGAGTTTCAACAACAACTGCCATTAGTGAAATAATGATAGCTTTGAATATGTTAAGTGTTACAACGAGAACTCATCGTTGTTTCTATCTTCACAATTACTTGGTCAATTTTGTAGATGAACATTCAGTTCATGATTCTACAAGTGAGCGATACATCAGAAGCAAAAACTCTTTCCATTAAATAGCCGGTAGAAATATAGCCATTTGAGAATACTGTTGGCTGTTTGGAAAAGAGACGTTGTGATCAAATGAGTTGTACTGACACATCTCCTTTTTGCAGAGGAAGAAGTGACCAGACATCTTTTCTTGGGCTGTGTGTACATTTAACTCACAACGGTAACATTTAGACTTCAAAACTTCAGTGGCTTCTGATGTTAATTTTATGAAGCACGAGTAGAGTCTTCTTAGCAGAATATCTGATGCTTCAAGTCTTCAGTCGATTGAAGAAGTCCATTAGGAATCAGTCTTTAGAACTTCAGCACTTGGTCTTTAAGAACGTTATTCTTTTCTGCTTCAAGTCTTCAGAATCTTTAGAACCTGTCTTCAAAGTCTTCAGAACTTAATATTTGAAACCTTGATCTTCAGAACACATAAGTCTTCAGATTCTTTCTGCACTTGGTCTTCAGCGCCTTCAGCCATCAGAACTTCAAGTCATAGGAGTCTTCCGCACTTTGGTTCTTTCAGAGTGTACTTCTTCAGAAGCTTCGCCATCTTCAGAATCTCAATCACTTTCAGAGAGCATCCACAAGAGCATTCCAACAGCAATCTTGGCATCCTTGGATCTGGCTGATCATGACTAGATAAAGAGGCGCTCTTGCTTCTCGCGACTTTAGTCACACATACTAACTTTGCATATGTATATATTCAATCATAGTACATCTAGCGGGTGCATGTTGGTTCTGATGTCTTTAGTTCTTATGATCTGCACACAACACACGTTAGACCATAAAATGGTTCTTTCACAAATACTTATTGTTATTATCAAAACATAGTTTGACTTGTAGAGACAATTCTTGCTCTCAAAATCTCCCTATTTTTGATGATGACAAAACCAAGTATTTTGATTGAACATTTTATACAAGGTAATCACCAAAGCAAACAAATCCATAGTTTGTAACAACAACTCCCCCTGAATGAGTTATCCTCAAAGCTTCATCTGAGATCATCAAGGATTTTATGTAATCCAAAGATATACAGAGTAACAACTTGAGTTGTCAGAACAAGAATAGAAAATAGTTACTTTTCTATCTTGTCTTTAGGAAAACGAAGAGTCTTTAGCATCTGGACTAGTTCATCAGAACTTCCATCTTCAGATCTTCAGAACTCAGTTTTCTTTGTTGTCGTATCAGAGCTTATTATCTTCAGAGACATCTGAAGCATTTATACTTTTTAGCAGATTTCATTAAGCATAAGTTCAGAACAGTTCTTGACTGATAGTCATAGCCGTGCTGTCTATCAGAGACAGACACTGTCTTTAAAGGAAACATCCCCTAAGTTTCAGACAATATGAAGATTTTTTATTTTATATTTTCATCTTCTGGGTAGTCTCCCCCTAATTACCACAAGTCATATATTGGGATCTTCAGAATCGAGATTCAGAATTGTAAGATTTTAATCACCAATGTGGAGCATGACTTTTCAGAGTTTGACATTTGACCATAGGTTCTTATCTAGTTAATGTCATAGCTCAGTGGTTTATCAAAGCTTGATTTCTGATCAGATACCAATTTCAGGTTAATTTATGTGATCGATCAACGCTTGATTTTGAATCTGGTACACCTTGTTTTTTGCTGATATAAAGTGATGTGCTGACTGAAGAAGTTCTTTTGACTTGAAGAAAAGTTCCTTGATGTGCAGGAAATGGATACCAATGAAGGTATATAATGCTTCTCACATCTTTGTCCTGATTGATATTGCAGACCTAGTCTGATACCAATCTTTGATACCATTCTTTGGTTTGAGAGCAAATTGTTTACTTTTATATTGGTTCTTGGTAATCAACAGAATTACTTGTTCTTTGAATCTTCAATCCGGATTTTTACTTCTGATTCATTCGTTCAGTCTGTTGAAACTTAACCTGTTCTTAAAATGCCTAGTGAACTTGTTTAGAGTTCCTCGGATAATCAAACAATTGTTAGTAATAACCACATAAGCATTTTTCACAGAGATTTCTTTCAATAAAAAAGATTTAATTTCTCCCCCTTTGTGACATCATCAAAAAGTGTCAGGGCATATGAGCAATTAAGCATATATCTTTCAATAAATTAAAATCAAGTATATGAATGATATCAATTGAAGGTAATGGAAGCCAATTGAGAAGGTCGTGAAACTAGTGTTCAGGCATTTTAAAAGCACTTAGGTTCATTTTACTAATTTTTCGTTATGGCATAATTAATCTGAAGGACAATTATAAATAACCAACAAGGAGCTCATTAAAGGATTAACTGCATTTAAACATAGAAGTTCATAGATTAAATTAAAGAATTAAAAACATAGATTGCATTAGAGAAAGACTTAAAAAAACATAGATTAAAAAAATATAGATTGTATTACGGACGGATTTCATACAAGTCTAGACTAGATGAAAACTGGTTCTTATAAGAGAAAACTTTTAGAGTCACATATTTCCGTGTTATGAAGGATTGAGATATTCCTCAATAGTTTATTAGTCGAACGGCTGTATACGTATTTCAAGAGAATTGGACAGCTGAGAAATTTCTAGTAAGAAATAAGGGAGTAGCCTTTTGTACGCAATTTCCTAGATGGGATAAATTTATGAGTTTCTTTTAATTTACCCATTATGATTTCTAATACTGGTTGAATTATCTAAAAGACTCTATGAGAAAGAGTGAAGGAGTTAGGTTCTAAAATTTTCATATGAGACTAATAAAGCATTTTCATTAATTCTAGGGTGATTGTACATTAAACACAAAATATTAAAGACCGTAATTTTCAAAACATAGCAACTGCTAGAAGATCATCACAACTTTAATCATCAGAATCCTCAACACTGTCCATATTTTTACAACTGATTTCAACAGGAGAAGTACCAGGTTCAAGCCTGACAATTAAATCCCAAGCATTTTCTTGTAGAAGTATTTCCAATATTATTCTTCCATACGGGATGAAGGCCTGCACTTTGTTTCTAGAGACTTTCATAGAATGTTTCATATGGTTAAAAATGGTTTTAGGGAGATCTATTGTAACATGATGTGTTAGAAGAAAGATAAGGATTCTGTCGTTGTACGTTAAGGTGTTCTCAGGAGCCATACGAGGACGAAGGTTGGTCAAGGAAAATTTGAACCATGTTTTTGGAAAAGGGAGAAGCTTCTTAGGGTTATTTAGTTCATAAGGGACTGAGTCGTCAAATAAAATTTTGCACTGATCCACCAAGCTTAGATTCGATTGATAGTCATCAATCGTGGCTCCGGAGGAGACACATCTAGTTATTCTCTCTATCGAGGAGACAGAGACATCAACGGGTTGAAGGTAGACTTCTGACCAAATGGTTTTTCCATCGTTTCTAATTCTAGCATATTTCCAGAACTCTTTAACAAGGTTTGGATAGACGGTGCCATATAGGAGAGCGTAATAGCCCTGCCAAGACTGGGCTTGCATGCGTCTGAGTATCTCCAAACCATTGTCTCCGGGATGAGCAAGGTTGAGTTTCTTCTCAGGAATAAGGTGTAGATTTTCTTTGTTTCCAAGGAAGGTTGGTCCATTCCTTAGAGAGTTCATTATTCTAGTGAGGGGATAGTATTAAGAAAGTAAGGATGGATTTGAGTGTAGTTCTGAGGAGAGAGACAATCCTAGTATTTATGGACGGGTTAGGATGAACTATCTTAGTGTAACAGATCTGATTTACTATTTTCTAGATATGTTATGATTAGTTGAGCATACAAACGGATGTAATCATGTGTGAGAAGGAATAAGAGTAGTTGCTTCTTTATTGGGAAGAGTAAAAAGTTAGTAACTGCTTTGCATTCATTTATCATAAGATTTGATATATTAATGATGATTTCGTGAGCCGCAAAAAAGTTTTAATGATAGTGACAAGACTTTTTTTGTTTTTTTTTTGTTTTATTTTTAATTTATGTAAACTGATTGTATTCAGAGAGACCCCTTTATAGTACGACTTTGTGAACTGGAATTGACAGAACAATAGCAGAAATAACTATTTCGATGGAGAAGAGATTTGAGCTAGTTACAAAATTCAGACAGAATTTGAACAGTTTCCTAGCTACAAAAGGATTCGCAATTAATCTTCAACAAGCAGTTTTCTGGAAGGATATCAGACCCATATTCCTCAATTCTTCCTTTGATCATATCAACGATCCCATCCCTGAAGAAAATCTCGGACAAAACTCTTCCATAAGGGATGTAGGACTTTGCGAGATTTCTGGATTCAGAGATAGTCTTCCAGAGACAGTTGAAGATGGTGTATGGTAAATTTATTCGAAAATCATTTAAAAGAAGGTAAATAAACTCATGGTCATGAAATCTGATTTTGTCAGTACTTTCTCCTCTGGGAAGAAAATTTGTCAGCATGAGTTTGTACCAAGCTTTGGGAATATGTAAAATATTTTCAGGATTGTAAGGAATGTATCTGGAGGTTAGATCATGAAGGGAGGCAAAATTTATAGCAGGAAAGAATTTGTGTATGTCAAAATTAACATGAATTCCAACAGCCTCACATCCAGTTGCAAGGATCACTGAGAATAGGTTTATGACAATTGGGATTTCAAAAACATAGGAAGTGATGCATTTGCTTTCAATATCAAGATCAGCATGTTTCCATAAATCTTTGACCAGGTTTACATAGATAGGCTTTTCTAGCATCATGGAGTACCTAGTCCACTATTGAGTATATAAAATATCTGCTATACTATAAGCAGTGCCTTTTGAGAGTGAATGAGTAATGAATGAGAACCGTTTCTCAAGAATGAGTTCAAGAAGATTTGGATTACCGAGAAAGGTTAGTGGAGGCATGATAATGGATGGATGAAGAGGCTTAGAACTTATAAGTAGGTAGAATTATGCCTAGTCTAGGGATGATATAGGTTAGTGCAAAAGATTTTGATGAGATTTTAATTAGCTGTCAGAGATATGTTGTGTTCTCAAAAGATTCGCTTTTATTATGGTGTTCCTTTGCGTGTAGATTTTGTTAAAGGATTTTCTTTTATCTAGCAATTTCTTACAACTAAGTTTTAACAGATATTCTTTTAGTGGAATAATTTTCCTAAAGAGGTATGTAATGAGTCCTAAACATTTAACTAGTAAGATATGTCATGACAATTTATAAAAGTATTTTATGGGTTTACAGATTATAAGAGAAAGAGAAAGTGTACCTTAGGGATGCTTATCTTTTGAAGAGAATCTTATATCTAAACCTTTTCATGAAAGCATTCCTTTCTGAATCTTTGAGCATTTTTCTAATTCTGCCTATTTTCGAGTAAGCTGTAGAGATTTCTTGGGTTCTTCAAGATACGCTTGTGTTCTGACTTCTGACAAAAATGAATATTTTCTTGGAATGTGATCCTGGTTGAATTACAGCTTTTTCTCTTTTCTTGTTCAACCTTGTCCATCAACTCTCTAGGTTATAATAACCGAGATTAAGACTTAACATGATTAGAGTGACCACTTCATCTGAACTTAGCCAATTACATGCAATCCTTTTGGTAAGGTGATGTACTGAATGTTTTGAAGGAAAATTGACACTGTCATACCCCAAATTTTGACCACTTAGATTTCCCATCATTGTGCAAATCATCATCATAATATGGATGTACCTTCATGCCTCATCAATCTCCTCAAGGATTGTTGAGCATTCACTACAATCAAAATTAGGGTTTTAAACCGTCTCTGAGTGCTTAGACAAAGGGTCAATCAAGGAATGACATGATCTTTAACTTGTCTAACCTCTCAAACATCCACAATGGATCAAGAGGACTCCTACTTCAAGGATTAAGCACAAGGTTGCTCCCTTCTAGGTGGATCAAGTCTCAAGATCGACAGTGTCACCAAATTAGGGTTTTGGTCGACCAGGGCCTCCAGATGGAAATTTTCCTCTGGGCACAAGCCAATGATCCAAAATATAACCTAATATACTCCATGGAACCTCATGGACCCAATCATCAAGTCAATTTTGCCTCAGGGGATGCATTCATAAAAAATCAGGAATTAGGGTTTCTTGACCTAATTCACCCCTAAGTTAACTTTTAGGGCAAATCATGAGCCAAGACCTCAAGATAGGGTTTGAGGGTCTCTAATGAACTATATTGATCCATTTGGAACAATGGATTGATCCAAGAAGCTTGAGCAGCAACTTTCAATTTCATCTGCACCATAGTTAGGGTTTTAAGGAAAAAGTCAACTGTAACTTTGACTTTTGACCAGGACATGCTTCCAAACCCTATGACATGCATCAGTATACTCTATACCACCCATAGAATATGTCCATCAAGTTTGATTTAGGTTAAGGACATGATTTCCTGAAGAATTGCACAGTTTGGAATTCATCTGATAAAAAGTCAACTGTGCACAAAAGTCAACTTTGACTTTTTGAGATTTTTCACAAAAATGGATTTTTAACCCTAAAATGATGTTAATGTATGATTTGAATCATCATTCATCAAGAAAAATCAAGAAAAGTTGGATAACTTGTAAAAGGGGTAACCATAAAAACTTAGAAAATTTTCTAAGTTAAAAATAAAGTGGCTAGGGTACCAACTTTGGAGGGTCATAACTCCTAAACCACAAAGCCATTTTCTCCAATCCAAGGCTTGATTTGTAGATCTCATTGCCCTCTACAAAAACTTCAACTAGACCTAATTCCAATTCATTGGGGATTTTAAGTTATGGAGTGATCAAAGTCACTAAAAACATGAAAGTACAACTTTTTCAACACTTAGAAAAATTCTGGGCAAGGCAGATTTTGTGCTGAAACACCAAAACTTGTGAGATCTTTTCACATAGTTGCAAGCTGAATCAAGTCCAAAGATAAACATCAATGTTGTTGCAAATGTTGCCAAGAATTCAAAGAGCTTAACAGCATGAATTGATTCAACTTGAGCCAAGAGAAATCCATGCCCAAAGCCATGCTGCTGCAAGCTGTTTTGGAAAAATCAGTTTGCATGTTTGCTTGCCACACACGATTTTGAACCAAAAACTGAGGATCAGCATGTCACATGTACTCAAACCAATCACAATGCATCTGATCCAACTGATAAGGCTGAGTAAAAAAGCCAAGGAATCTTCCAACTTGAAATTCATCCACTTTGGCACATTTTGCCTTGAATTCAAAGGGGCATTAATGTGGAATAGTGCATTTTCAACAAAGCCACTCTACTCAGCCAAGTTCTCTGATTAAACAACAATAGAAACATCTGAAGAATGTGATTTTGGTCAAGGCATAGCCCTGCTCTTGGGAATGGCTAGTTTGCCTTGCTTGAGAAGAAATCTTCCAAGCCAATCCATGCAAATGTGATCTGATCCAGCAGCCATTCACTATTCCTCCAAGACAAAAGTTGATCACCTATAAATAGAGGTTCCAATGGATCATTCAACTCACACCAAAGCCAGTTACAACACTG
This sequence comes from Lathyrus tuberosus, assembly GCA_022829125.1. NCBI lineage: Eukaryota > Viridiplantae > Streptophyta > Magnoliopsida > Fabales > Fabaceae > Lathyrus > Lathyrus tuberosus. The sequence continues at coordinate 1,502,858 of JALAZF010000584.1, read as the reverse complement.
CTTTCTCTCATTCTTCCTTAAACCTCAAGTTTCTTGGTTTTTGAGTAACCACTATCGGGTTTTGAGTTGCAGCCTTAAGCAATCAATTCCAATTACTCAAACACATCACATATGATGTATTTGAGGTGTCCAAACACTTAAACACCGACTGTAACACCTCAGGCTCAAAATCACCCTTCAACCAAGCCATTATGCCTCAATTATGCAGGTGGAGGTCTCCAGCTTGATCCAAAGAGTTTCAAAGTGTTCCAAAGCTTCACCTCACTCCATAACATCCATTGAAGCTGTAGGGATCATTAATTCACAACTGGAACAAGGTTTGTGCAGAGTTCCATTTTAGCTTGCATCAAGGTAAGCCTCAAAACTCCAACTCCATGATCCAGGCATATTTCCTCGCATGATATTTTTGCCAATTGCTTGCCATCATGTGTTGATTGTTTTCCCTCAAAAAATTTGATCATAGCACTCATAATCATGCCTACTCGATTGCTTTTGCAAAATTAGGGTTCATACGGCCACAATGATATAATTTACTATACACTGAAAATGAATGAAATTGGGTATTGCCTTGTTCTTCCTTGTGAAAAAATGCATGAGTTTGGTGTTTGAATCATGTCAAATGGTTGAGAAACGAGAGAGATGGAGGGCTTCATGCACGAGCTAGAGGAAGAAGATGGCCATGGCGCCATTTTCAGAAAATCCAACTAGTTTGATATATATTTTTCACTTGCCATGTTATTAATGAATTGGCATTGCGCCCTAGTGGTTGATCAGCTGGTTTGTATGTATTGGCAAGCGAAAGGTCTGGGGTTCGAATCCCCCTCGCCCAGACCTTTTTTTTATCACTTTTTCCTATTTTCCTATTTTTCATATTATTTTGTTAATGATTTGAAAAATTAATAACTCACTCAATTTTAATTATTTTTGACTGATTCTTTTTGCAAAAAATCATAAAAATGTTGAAATACTTTATTCCACAAAAAATTAGATTTATATTATGTATTTAATATAATTAGTAGTTTTGTGAATAAATTCATTTTTATTTGTTTTTAAACATTTTAAAATGAACATCCATCTTGAAAAATCAAGACCAAATGAGTTTTAATATCTCTTGTGATTTATACCTCATTTTTCAAACCTTAAACCAAAATCACAAGTGGTTTATTCAAATCTATTTGGTATTTTTCATTGATTTTCTTTAAATATTTATTATTTAAAGATTAAAATTAGGGTTTGTTTGATTTTCACCCTCATCAAACAATTTCACTTGGGCCTCTATTAGAGTGTAAGACCCAACCCTTTTTTTTTTTTTGTAAAATACAACATTTTGGGCCTCTCTTATTGTATAAGTCCCAATGTATTTTCAAAAACCTCGGCGTGCTCGCCAGTTTAAAATTAACCAATTGGGCCTCTCCTTGAGCTATAAGACCCATTCAAAACTTTTTGGGCCTCTAATAGAGTGTAAGACCCAGCCACCTTTTAACCAAAAACATTTTGGGCCTCACTTATTGTATAAGTCCCTTTGCGTTAAAAGAAAATCTCGGCGCGATCGCCATTTTAAACAAAAAATTCAATTGGGCCTACCCTCGTGTTATAAGCCCCACTCTTTTTCTTTAAAACTTTTTGGGCCTTTTAAGAGAGTGTAAGACCCATCCCTCTGTACAAATTCCAACAGTGCGCTCACTGATAAAACTCTGGGCCTCTCCTTGAGCTGTAAGCCCCAAATCTTTCTTTTTCAAAGCACTTTCTCCTTTGATTTTGAATATACTGTTGTTTTCAATCTTTCTTTGTTGAACAACTAACCAAACAGCATGGAAGCTCTACAACCGAGTAAGTGGTTATTGCTTTCATTTACCGCTTTCATATACATATAACTGTATTGTGGGGCTGTTTCGCTGTAAGTCTTCTTTCATAAACTCATATCAACTGTGTAATAATAGTATAGATATTTCGAGTTTCCCCGGCAACTACGTCTAGAACTAGGTGACGTCGTTTATTCATAGAAATAGACAACTAGATCCCCAATAGGATCACCAGATACAGTCTTCTCTTCGATTGTCCTCATTAGGAATTGTCTAGAAACGCTACTCCCAGAGATGAATGTATTCTCCGTGAATGGTATCTTTGAGTCTCTTCCAAATTCTCAAACTTTCCTGACTTGATCTATTCCTTGTGAATAGCTTGCCTTGAATTTCTCGGGGTTTGGGGACCCACGAGCTTCTTAAAAGCACCGGCCTCCTCTTAGGCATCATACAAGGACCCACAGGCTTCCTAAAAGCAACCCCGCCTCCTCTTGGACTTAGTACAAGGACCCTACGACTTCTTAGAAGTATTCACAGCCTCCTTTTAGGCTTCGTATAATGATTTCTTCCTCCGGGAATGATAGCCTCCTCTTGGGCATCGTACAAGGACCCGTCGGCTTCTTAAAAGTTTCCAGCCTCCTCTTGGGCTTCGTACAAATTGTCCCGACGACCTCCTAGAGGTATAGGAACAGAACTTAGTCATCTGCATAGAACAGTCCTTTCAAAGAGTCTACTACTGTTTCTCAAAGCATGGTACAAAAGATGAAACTCTAGACTTAGACAGTCTAATATCCTTGAGTCTCAAAGACATTCTCAAGCACCCTTCAAGAATAGGAAGAAAACCCCGTAGATTCGGACAGTCTCAATACCCTTCGGATTTCCCACTTCCTTAAAGAACACGAATAACCCGGATCCTCGAATCAAATCCTCGAGTACAGTGGTGCTCATATAAGAACTAATTTTCTCTTTAAAAATCAGTATACTGGACCTGTCACTTAACTGAACAGTTGCCATAGCCTCCTCTTAGGCTTTGTATAATGATCCTTCTCCAGTAAAGTTAGCCTCCTCTTGGGCTTTATACAATGATCCTCCCCAGTGGAGTCAAACAACGTTCAGCCTCTCTCTCGGGCTTTGTACGAGACACATAAGAGACTCCCTCGTTGAGTCACTCACCCCTTTAGCCTCCATCTCGGGCTTTATACGAGATACAAAAACTCTCTTGTTGAGTCAAATAGCCTTCATCTCGGGCTTTATACGAGACACTAAAAGACTCCATCGTCGAGTCAAAACCTTTTAGCCTCTCTCTCGGGATTTGTACGAGACACATATTAGCCTCCTCTTAGGCTTTGTATAAGGAAACCACTGGTTGATCCAATTAACCTTTTAGCATCAAAGTTGTGCCTCGTTCACAGTACACAAACATCAATAACTCCTTCCCCTCCATCTAATTGCTGTAAGCGGCAAGCCTCTGGATCATCTACATCCATGCCACTGCCCCTCTTTTAGCATGAGAAATTCCTAAGGAAAGATAGCATTGCTCTACACTGAGTTAAAGTCTTCCCCTTCAGGTTGGAAATCCCCTATAGAGGAATTTATGGCATTGTCGGATTCACATATCCCGGTTAAAGTAATTCTCCTTTATAAAACAGTTGTGACATACAACCCCCTCTTTAGAGATGACAAATTCTCTCTAAAGTCAACACCTTCAGCTTCACATCTTGGGCTTTGAACAAGATACAAACCACCTTTCGCTTCACATCTTTGGCTTTGAACAAGACACCAAAAACCATTTCCTCCCATAGAATAGGAGGAACTACGAACGCTCATATTTCCCTGTTTCGGTAAACGGGAATACGTAGGCATAAGATTGAAAGAAAAAATCTTAGCGAGCACACTAAACAAAAACCCAAAATCCCATACTCCCGTATATCATAATCCAAAGCAGTATCCAAATAAAATCCCAGAGAGAAATCAGTATTGGCGAAAATACAAATAACCAATACAAAGGCCCCACCACATTGATCGCATCCGTAACCTAACAGACTGCTGTTTAAACTCAGTATGCAAGCAGGGTTAATTGGAAACATCTATTTCCCTTCCTTCGTCAGCTTTAATAGGATAAAAAATGAATCGACCTGTAGTTAAAACTCAACCGCAGAGAGCGACTGCGCTTAAGAACCGCGTCCAAAATCGGTCGCTACAGAAAAATGGCGCCCACCGTGGGGCCCATTTCTAAACCTTTTTTCTCTTCACTTATGTGAAAACCACAGATTGGGGCTTCCGTCGGGGAACCCATTTTCTGTCAGGAACTTAGGATTCATAGCTTTAAAGGTCTAGGATAATTAGGACAAATATATATACTGCTTTTCCTAATTGCTATACGTGTTTATTTTTCTGCTAATGGGAATGCGTGTGATGCCTCATGTGGAAAGATTGAGTATACACTTAAGATAAGTGATGGCGACGAAGTCGACCATCAACCTCAGTGGAGGCTGACCAATGCAACCCATTCTCTCACCTAGACAATGGGCCGATTGTGATGTCTGAGAAGCTGAGGAGCCAAACCCTTTTATAGTGCGGAAACTATCGGGAATATTTGTTACGCGATACTACCCTTATTTGAGGCTGGTGATCTATTCTCGGTGAATGGCACTTACTCTAAGATCACTCTACAACACGCTGGCGATCCGCTTGTTGTTTTGCTTTCCTGGGAGGAGCTGATGATAATGAGTACAGGTACAAAAATCACCCTAGTATAAACCTTTAGGGAATGGAAGAGCCTTGACTTCATGACAACGACCCTTTGACCCCATGTTTTTTCTATGTTTTTGTGTGCTGCATTCATGCATTCATTTAAAAAACATTAAAACATTAAAAAAATTTCTCTTCTAGTCTCTTTATTTTCAAATTAAACTAAGACTGTGATTGCAAATATCAGAGAAAAGGATTGCGCTAATGGATTTCGGTAGAAGGAGAACTTATAAGTATACCTTCAAGGTTCCAAAGCTAGAGGATTTGAGAAGGTTAGCAGGAATGATCACTAACCAAGAGGCTTTCAGAGCCAAGCACGGAGGTCTGCTACCACTGTTAAGAGTCCATGTGATTGAGGGAATCATGGATGCGCTAATTTAGTTTTATGATCCGGTTTATCACTGTTTCACATTCCCGGATTACCAGCTCGCACCAACGCTGGAGGAGTATTCTCATCTGATCGATTTACATATCACAGATCGAGCTCCATTTTCTGGACTGGAAGAAATTCCAAAGAATCAGACCATTGCAAGAGCAATTCATTTGGACGAGTCTGAGGTCAGGACTCACCTAACTACCAAGGGTGGCATCCAAGGTTTGCCAGCCCAGTTCTTGACAAAGAAAGCCCTGTATTTTGCCAGTATAGGAAACGTGACTGCTTTTGAAAGCGTCTTTGTCTTGCTCACCTATGGGTTATTTTTGTTTCCCAACATCAATAACTTCGTTGATATCAACTCCATTAAGGTTTTTCTCATTGGAAACCCTGTACCGACTTTGCTCACAGATGCGTATCATTCTGTACACTTGGGAAATTTATACAGCGGAGGGGAGATCACATGATGTGTACCTTTGCTTTACAAATGGTTTATCTCCCACTTGCCCAAGTCTGCTGCTTTTTGGGATTGCAAGAGTGCCTTACGTTGGTCGCAGAAGATCATGTCCCTCACCAACTCTGATATAGATTGGTGTAATAGGATCTATGATAGGATCAGGATCATTGACCCTTGTGGAAACTTCCCCAACGTACCCCTTATAGGAACTAAGGGAGGAATCAATTACCATCCAGTTCTCGTTCAGCGTCAATTTGGATACCCGATGAGACACATCCCACGGGGTGTTCATCTGGAAGGTCTTTTCTTCAAAGAAGGAGAAAATGACAGAGCATTAAAGATGGAAATAGTGCACGCTTGGAAGCATGTTCATAAGAAAGGATGAGAGTCTCTAGGAAAACCGGACTATGTCTCGGTGGAGCCTTATCTCCATTGGGTACAAACTAGAGCTCTCAAGCTAAAAATGCCTTATCCTCGTTACGGAATTCTTCCGCCAAAGGAATCTGTCATGTACTTCATGACGGAAACTGAAAAGCTTCGGGTTACTCTCAACAAAGTTCAAAAGGAGAGAAGATCTTGGAAGAACAAGTACCGCACCCTCGACGTAGAGTGCATAAAAATACAGCAATTACTAAAAGAAAAAGATGCTTTAATTGAAATTTTAGAGCAACATGCTGTAGAGAATCAAGATGACCAAAGGAATTTGCTCACTCCTTTCACTTGGCAAAGGAATGACAACCCGACAACGGCCCAAGAGCCCCGGTCAAAGAAAAGGAAAATACCAGAATCAGCACCCGAGTTCTCTCGGGACCCATTAGCTTAGGTTTCTGTTTCTGCATCTTGTAATCTACTGTATTTCCATTTCTGTAATCCTTTGAATTCAATAAAAAGGGGTCTCCCCACTACTTGATATTTGCAATCTAATTGTCGAAGTTTATTTTGATTAAACCAAAAAACAATTAATATAATCATTGCATTCATCATTCTCACATCGCGTATTCTTCTTACCTACGAATCTCACGTTTGTGTCTCGGTTGTAGAGTCAAACTGTCTCATTCGTACAATACTCGGGCCAATCGTCAGAAAAGGATGGATGATCTTGAGGAAGAAAATAGAGAGTTGAAGGAAGAGATCGACGCTCTGAGAGAGGATATGAGAAAGCTTCGTAACGACATGCAAGCCATGGCAGAAGCTTAACTACAAAGAACTATGATCTCAGAGATCACCTCAACGCCCATTATGGAGAAGTATGATCCTAGGTATCAAATGCCGAAAGATCGTCCTTGGGGCATACCTGTTAACTATATCCCGGAAGGATATGTTCTGCCGATCACTGAAGATCAGGGAATCACAACAGAAGCCACTGGGCCTGAAGGTTACAAACTTCAGGAAAACGAAGATGCCAGGGGCATATTGAAGACTCCTGAAGGTTACAAACTTTGGGAAACGCCAAGATTCGCTGCCGTAGTTACGGTACCATCCCCTGTGGTGCACACTGTCCCAGAAGGACAGATTCCATAGATACCTTCTGGTAAAAAGGAAACTATGTTTGACCGAATGGATGAATTCCAGGAACAGTTCTTAGAAATGCAGAAGGAATTGCAAGCCATTCACGGTCAGGATTTATTTGGAAAGGACGCCGCAGACCTCTGCTTGGTCCCTAATGTAAAAGTTCCGCACAAATTTCAAGTGCCCGACTTTGAAAAATACAAGGGTAACTCTTGCCCTCAAAGCCATCTGGTGATGTATGCTCGGCGGATGTCAGCTCAGATGGAGAATCAGGACCTACTGATTCACTACTTCCAGGATAGTTTAACTGGTGCCGCACTCAAATGGTACATGGGTTTAAACCGTGCCACTATCAGCACATTCAAAGATCTTGGCACTGCCTTCGTCCAACAATAAAAATACAATTTGGACATGGCACCCGACAGAGATCAACTCAGATCGATGTCGCAAAAGGACAAGGAAACCTTTAAGGAGTATGCTCAAAGGTGGCGTGAAATTGCCGCTAAAATTTGTCCACCTCTTGAGGAAAAAGAGATGACAAAGATCTTCTTAAAGACCTTAAGCATATTTTACTATGACCGGATGGTTGCTAGTGCACCCAGTGATTTCACCGAGATGGTGGGCATGGGCGTACGTCTTGAGGAAGCCGTCCGAGAAGGACGTTTGGTAAAAGACACTGGATCGACGAGCGGTATTAAAAAATACGGTAGTGCTCTCCCTAAGAAAAAGAGCAAGATATTGGGAATATCTTTCTCGGAAAGCAAAGGCGACGTTATCAACCAGTAGCAGCTGTAACTCCTGCTATCGGCCCTGGGCTTATTCCTACGTATCAACCTCAGGTTGCGCAGAGCCAACCTAATCAGTAAAGGACACAACAGCCTCTTCAGCAGGCTCGTCCTCCATATAACAACAACCGTATAACACGGCCATCATGATTTGATCCTATACCCGTATCGTACGCAGAACTATTTCCATTACTACTGGCTAAGGGGAACATTCAGACTAAATCTCCTCTTACAGTACTGGAAAATCTGCCTTTTTGGTTTAAGGTGGATCAAATTTGCCCTTATCATCAAGGAGGATCAGGGCATAACATAGAGACTTGTCTCAATTTCAAGTCTGACGTTAAAAAACTTGTTAGGAGCGGGGTCTTATCCTTCAAGGATACAAATCCTAATGTTCTCACAAACCCGCCGCCTCAACATGAGAAGGCTGCAGTCAATTTGATAGAAGGAGAGACTAACAATGTCTATCAAATTCATGATGTACTCTTGTTGAAAATCAATCTGGTCAAGATGCATTGTAGGCAGAGTGGATATGGTCATGTGCCACCTCATAATTATCACCAGTGTGATATCTGTTCTAAAAACAATCAAGGATGTTCTGTGGTGCAAGCAGCTCTGCAAGAACAGATGAATCTCGGAAGGATCCAAGAGCACCGAGTTCGTGGAGTTAACATGGTTTACACGAATTCTAACATCATTCAGAACCACGATATCCGTGCAATGAATGTCAACTTGGTGGCGATGCACTCAAGGCAAAGCCAGTATCATAATCTTCCGCGGCACGATTACAGTTCTTGTCTGACTTGCTCGGTAAACAAACAGGGTTGCTCTTTCATACAAGAAGCCCTCCAGCGTCAGATGGATCTTGGATGGATCCAAGACTACCATGATAGGAACCCTTATCAGATCAACATGGTTCAGATCTTTGATATTCGCGTGATGAAAACCAACCTGGTAGAGTTACATGCTGAGCAGGTCCGACTTGGATTCTTAATATCACATGACTATCAAAGCTGTAAAGCAGGTTGCAAAAACGACCAGGGTTGTACCCTTGTCCAGGAGGCACTTCAACACTTGTTAAATCACTGGTGGATGCCAATCTATATGGATGAAGATACTCAGCAAATTAGTATCAGTAATAGGAATCCTACTCGGCGTCAAAGTCAGGATGTCCGACTCATGGAAGCTAACCTAGTGAGGTTACATTGTATTCAAAGTGGGCGTGGCCAGGTGCCACCACACAATTATGACCGTTGTAGTGTCTGTTCAGAAAGTAACCAAGGGTGTTACCTTGTGAGAGCAGCTCTTCAGGGTCAGGTGGATCGTGGAGAGATTCGTCCATATCCGGGTTCTGGACCCATCAATTGGTCGCCGAACTACCTTGCCGATCAAGTTAAGGATGTTGTCACGATCTCTGGTCATCACAGGACCAGGTATGTTTTTGCCATTATCCCTCTACTTGACGAATCTAGAGCTCCCAACCGGGAGCGGATCGAGATTGCTTATGATGGTCAGAAAAATCAGAAGGCTCCCATAGTCATCTATCTACTGGGACCACTACCGTATGAATTAGCTAAGGCAATCCCTTACAAATACGGTGCAACAATAGTTGAAAATGGAAAGGAAATTCCATTACCCTCCATCGTGAATATTGCAGATATCAATCGTGTAACACGGAGTGGTTGAATCTTCAACCGAGGAGTTGAAGAGTCTAACAAGGAAAAGGAACTTCAGACGGAAGCTCCCGATCCATCAGTCAGTCAATCCAGTAATCCCGACCTTTCGAAAAATAATGATGAGATGCTGAAGCTCATCCAAAGGAGTGAATACAACATTGTTGATCAGCTGTTACAAACTCCTTCAAAGATCTCGGTATTATCACTGTTACTCAGTTCAGAAGTCACAGGGAGGCTCTGCAGAAATTCTTGGAGCAAGCCTTTGTGGAACAGGATGTAACAATCAGACAGTTCGATAAAATTGTCTCTAACATCACTTCCTGCAATAATTTGGGATTTAGTGATGAGGCATTACCTGAAGAGGGTCGTCGTCATAACATGGCGCTCAATATCACAGTTAACTGCCAGGACGATGCTTTAGCAAGCGTACTGGTAGACACAGGGTCAGCCCTGAATGTTATGCCGAAGTCCACTTTGATGCAATTATCATTCAAAGGCCCTCCGACGAGAATCAGCGAGGTCGTCGTCAAAGCGTTCGACGGATCTAGAAAAATAGTTATCGGCGAAGTTGATCTTCCCATAACTATCGGTCCTCACACTTTCCAAGTCACTTTCCAGGTTATGGACATCCGGGCAACGTACAGTTGTTTATTAGGAATACCTTGGATACATCAGGCTGGAGCGGTTACTTCAACCCTCCACCAAAAGATAAAGTTCGTTCAAAATGATCAACTTGTCATAGTTTATGGGGAACAGGCCTTGCTGGTGAGTAACTTGCCATCATCTGCTGGTATAGAACCTGAGGAGGTCATTGGAACTCAGTTCCAAGCACTGTCGGTAAGCAAGAACAATCAGTTCAGAGGAGGAACCTCGATATCCTCATACAATGATGCTATTAAAGTGGTCGAGAGTACCAATACAACAGGATGGGGACAGCTTGTCATTCCTACTGGCAATACAACAAAGAAGGGTCTTGGTTTTTCCGTAACCTGTACCCGGACAGCTGCCAACGATGAAAGTCTTCATCCCCTTCAAAACTTCTTCCACAGTGGAGGTTTCCTTCACCCAGTGTCTCAAGAAGTACATGCTATCAATGAGGAAGATCCCTCTGACACAGATGAAGAATGGAAGTCCTACCTTAACGAGGACGGTTATATGTCTCAGGAAGAGGTGCCTACGCCATTTTGCTATCCCGCACAGAATCCGAGATTTATACCGAGGTCAGACGTCAAAATGATATACGGAGATTATGATCCTGAAGGATGTCGTGCTCTGCCAAATTGATTAGAGGAGGACACTCTGATGAAAGACAATTTTGACTACAACTACTATGGCCCAATGGATGGTCTGCCAATGTGGCAGCCTTATCCAGGAGATTTGGGGCAAGAAAGTCAGCCGAACAATGAAAATCAGCTGACCGTCATAGAACAGAATACCTGTGTCCCCACCATGTCATGGGATCAACACTCAAGTTATTCAGAAACTACTCAACATGAAGATGAATTCGCAACGTTTGCAGGACTTGAATTCATCAACTATGCTTTTCCTGAGGTCAACGTCATCGAGAGGGATGACCCCTCCAGTTCCAGGAAAGTATGGGACACCCTGGGACAACCGAGCGGAAAATTTGTCTATATGGTCAAGTACACCGCTCCCGAAAGCTCTCGTATCAGGCTCAAAGATATCCAGCCAACTGGATGGGGAGATACAGCTGAGAGCACAACTACTATGCAAAATACAACTGAGGACTTCTCCTACGACAATTCTGCCTGGGAGACAAATTCCAATGATCCTGCTCCACTAGAAATCAGCGTCATTTCTGAAGACAAATCAAGGAATGTGCCAGACTTTGTGATTCACCGAGGTGTTCGCCGCCAATGGGTTGTCGTCGATGCTCCGAAGGTCGTTCGTCAGTCAAAGTAATTGCCATCTTTTAACCTTTCACCCTGCCCAGGTGAAACAGATGTTTTGATAGGGCTCACTTTCTGTAAATTATCCCTCTTCGCTTCACCCAAAGCGACAGAGTTTTGTTTTATAGGGCTGTAGTTTCAAGGATCGACTTGTTCATCAATAAAATAACGTCGTTCTGTAATTTCCGCATTAATTGATGTTTTCTCTTTTTGCTTTCTCAGGAAATGGTAATCCTAAAAAACAATTCAAAAAAAAAAATGAGCAGTAAAATAAAACACTACACACACTTGCATTTTCTCTATCTCTTCTAAACACGAATCATCACATCATGCAGATTGCTTGTTTTAAACCCCGTTGAAACATACGATCCGATGCCTTCTCTCGACTTTGAGTTCCCGGTATTCGAGGCAGAAGAAGAAGTTGACAACGAAATTCCAGAAGAGATCTCTCGACTACTCAGACAGGAGGAAAGGTCCATTGAACCTCATAAAGAATCATTGGAAACGGTAAACTTGGGTTCAGAACAAGAGAGAAAAGAAATCAGGATTGGGGCACTTCTCAGTCCAACTGCCAAAGAGAGTTTGATAAAGCTTCTCAAAGAATTCCCCGATGTATTCGCTTGGTCCTATCAGGATATGCCAGGGTTGGATACCAGCATCGTGGAACATCACTTACCGTTGAGATCAGAATGTCCGCCAGTAAAGCAAAGGTTGAGACGCACTCACCTGGACATGGCCATCAAAATCAAAGAGGAGGTACAGAAACAGATTGACGCGGGTTTCCTCCCCACGTCAGAATATCCTCAATGGTTAGCCAATATCGTACCCGTTCCGAAAAAGGATGGAAAGGTCAGAATGTGTGTCGATGACAGGGATCTAAATAAGGCTCGTCCAAAGGACGACTTTCCTTTACCACACATTGACATGTTGGTAGACAGTACAGCAAAGTTCAAAGTCTTCTCCTTCATGGATGGATTCTTAGGCTATAATTAGATCAAAATGGCGCCGAAAGACATGGAGAAAACTTCGTTCATTACCCCATGGGGTACCTTTTGTTACAAGGTGATGCCATTCGGTTTGAAGAACGCCGGGGCAACCTATCAAAGGGCCATGACTACTCTTTTTCATGACATGATACATAAGGAAATCGAGGTATATGTCGATGATATGATTGTAAAATCAAAAACAGAGAATGAGCACTTTGAACATCTGTCAAAATTGTTCGAACGTTTAAGAAAATTCAAGCTCCGCTTGAATCCCAACAAGTGCACCTTCGGTGTCCATTCAGGGAAACTACTAGGGTTCATCGTCAGCCAGAAAGGAATTGAGGTTGATCTTGACAAGGTCAAGGCCATTCAAGAAATGCCTTCTCCGAAAACTGAAAAACAAGTCAGAGGATTCCTGGGACGTTTGAACTACATCTCCAGATTCATATTCCTCATGACCGCGACGTGTGCGACGATTTTCAAATTACTCAAAAAGAACCAGGATTGCGTTTGGACAGAAGATTGCCAAACCGCCTTCGACAGTATCAAGGAATGCCTGTTGAATCCGCCGATTCTATCACCTCCAGTGGAAGGAAGGCCACTGATCATTTACCTCACAGTCCTAGAGGACTCAATGGGATGTGTACTTGGCCAACAAGATGAAACCAAACGGAAAGAGTCTGCCATCTACTATTTGAGCAAGAAATTCACCGACTGCGAAACTCAGTACACGATGCTCGAGAAACTTGTTGTGCCTTGGGTTGGGCAGCCAAACGTCTTCACCAATACATGATTCGTCATACTACTTGGTTAATCTCAGAAATGGATCCAATCAAGTATGTCTTCGAAAAGCCTTCTCTCACGGGAAGAATCGCCCGTTGGCAGATGTTATTATCACTATATGACATAGAGTACCACGCTCAGAAAGCCGTTAAAGGAAGTATTTTAGCCGATCATTTGGCTCATCAACCGATTCACAATCAAGAATCAATCGGGTTTGACTTCCCAGACGAAGATGTCATGTATCTAAAAATGAAAGATTGCGATGAACCGTTACCTAGTGAAGGGCCAGAACCAGGTTCCCAATGGGGACTTATCTTTGACAGAGCAGTTATTCATTATGGAAACGAAATTGGGGCAATCATTATTACCCCTCAGGGTACCCACATTCCTTTCACTGCCATACTTACGTTCAAATGTACGAATAACGAGGCCGAATACAAAGCTTGTATTATGGGTCTCGAAGAAGCAATTGATTTAAGGATAAAAAACTTGGACGTATACGGCGATTCAGCCCTGGTTATCAATCAGATAAAAGGAGATTGGAACACATACCAACCAGGATTGATTCCTTACAAAGACTACGCAAGAAGGTTGCTACCTTTCTTCAACAGAGTTGAGTTTCATCATATCCGTCGTGAGGAGAATCACATGGCTGATGCATTAGCCACCATCTCTTCCATGATTAGTGTAGGTCAATGGAACGACTTACCTAAGATCGACATAATGCGCCTTGAAAGGCCCGCTTACATCTTCACGATTGAAGCAGTCATAGACGACAAACCTTGGTATCATGGTCTTGCTCCGATGCGTCGATAGACCAGAGCAGACATGCTTATGAAATAAATTCATGAAGGATCCTTTGGCACTCATGCCAACGGACACACAATGGCGAGAAAAATTCTCAGAGCAGGGTACTATTGGTTGACAATGGAATCCGACTGCTATAAGTACATGAGGAGGTGTCACAAGTGTCAGATATACTCCGACAAAATTCATGTACCGCCATCACATCTCAAAGTTCTTTCTTCCCCGTGGCCTTTCTCGATATGGGGAATCGACATGATTGGCATGATTGAACCTAAGGCTTCAAACGGACATCGGTTCATCCTGGTAGCCATTGACTATTTCACCAAGTGGGTCGAAGCAACGTCATTCGCTAATGTAACCCGACAAGTGGTGGTCCGATTTATCAAAAACAATATCATCTGCCGTTATGGTGTTCCGAGCCAGATCATTACTGATAATGGATCTAACTTGAACAATAAGATGATGAAAGAGTTGTGCGCAGAGTTCAAGATCGAACACCATAACTCATCTCCCTACCGACCCAAGATGAACGGAGCGGTGGAAGCGGCTACCCTTTGCTCTTCATGGTTATCGCACATCTGTTCGCACTTCAACAGGGGCAACCCCTTTCTCTCTAGTGTATGGCATGGAAGCAGTGCTCCCCATAGAATTAGAGATCCCGTCAATCCGAGTATTGATAGAAGCTAAGCTCACCGAAGCTGAATGGTGTCAAAGCCGACACGATGAATTAAACCTGATCGAAGAGAAACGAATCACGGCACTATGCCATGGTCAGCTGTATCAACATAGAATGATGAAGGTGTTCGACAAAAAGGTCCGACCTCGCGTCTTCAGGAAAGGAGACCTCGTGCTCAAGAAGATACAATTATTTCTCACTGACTCCCGGGGCAAGTGGACTCCAAATTATGATGGCCCCTATGTGGTCACGAAAGCTTTCCCAGGCGGCCCTTGAGACTTGCAACCATGGATGGAGAGGAATTTGCTTACCCCACGAATGTTGATGTAGTCAAGAAATACTTCGCCTAAACTAAAAAAAAAACGTCTCGGTGGATTGAAAACCCGAAAGGGCAGTCCAGGCAAAAGTTAGAGACATGAAAAAAATCATCCCGATGGATTGGAAACATCATAGTATAATCCAGGCAAAAATTAGGGATAATGGCAAGTAACTATGTTCAACAAAGGCAAGTCCCTCAGCGGCAGTTACATCATCCGTCATAAAACTCCAGTCAAGGTCATCTTCGACAGAAGCTCAGGATGTCCCGAATTCAAAGTTGGTAGAAGGATAGTGGTCGTTATGTTTCAACGTAGCCCTTTTCCCTGTAAATTACCATTTTCTAACTTTGTAAATACTCAATGGAATCACGCGTTTGGCCGATCTCCATCTTATCAATAAAATTTGAGCCCTTGTGATTTTGTTTGTAATTCTTACTTGTTTTAGCTTTACAAAACGACATTTTAACATGATTAGCGATTCTTGAAATGAAAAAAAAATGAATTTACTTGTTAAAACTTTTTCTGCTTTTAAATTAAAGATGGCAATTTCTTTTGACTATTGAACATCAAAAGAGCATCAACCGCTTCTTCAGAAGTAAGCGAACTTCAAAGTGCAGAATCAAAGTACTCCTTCTAACCCAGTACGCCTGAATGAAGGGATCAACTATGTCAGAGACCTTGTTTCATCTGACACGCCACGACCGAGTTCTTATCTCCTAAGCCCGACCAACATAGTTCCCCGCGAGGACTACTTTTCCTAAGCAAGGTGGAATTGCTATCTTGAACCCATGATATTTCTACACACCCCGCGATGGCCGAGTATCCAGTCGTGTTCATCTTTCAGTTGTGTGTTGCGTCAGTTTTGTCAGCATATACATACACACATCATGCATTATTGATTTGCATTCACATTTCATATTGCATCACTATCACTCTAGTCGGTCTTGTCCCCTAGTGATAGAAGTTCTCTCAATCGAGTCGTCAGTTCTTGCCTCGTTAGGAAACACTGTGTCTGAACAGCCTAGCCTCCAGTTTATTTCTGGAAGGAAGTTGGCCCTTGACCACTTTGATAACTTGAACCTCTAAAAAACCAGAGGAACTTTCAGTCAGCATCACTCTTCGCCATTGAAGATGATATCCTTGCTTTCCCAGATTAAGGAAAATCCACAGAGAAAGCCTCGTAATCAGAGATTTGGCAGCATGCCAGTTTCGCTCCGAAAAAGACCGCTGATGAAAAGGTCATCGGCACCTCAAAATTGGATCCCATCATATGGCATTTCTCCGGGAAGATCCTGAGAAAAGTATGATGTAAGATCCCCACGCAGAAGCAGCCTCTCAAGAGACTCGCTTTCCCCAGTAGAAACAAATGGCGTCTCCAATAGAGAAATTTGTGCAATTCTACAACTCAGACGACTGGGTTCCCCAGTACGTATGACGTCAACTTTTTCCGTCAAATGGCATCTCCCCAGGAAAATTCGGCGATAAGTTTGAGGAAAACCGCTACGAATAGCGTCCCTTGTCAATAAAGTTTATTGACAAAAGAAACTTGGACCAGTTCCTCGGTAAGAAACCAGGATCGAGGGGAAGTTTAAATCAGAAACTAAGACCAGTTCCTCGGTAGGAAACCAGGATCGAGGGGAAGTTTAAATCAGAAACTAAGACCAGTTCCTTGGTAGGAAACCAGGATCGAGGGGGGGTTTATTTCAAAAGAAAACTGAGACCAGCTCCTTGGCTGAAGACCAGGATCGAGGGGAAGTTTACCTTTTCTAAGCATCTTCGCTTAGCTAAAGAAGATGAATGCGTAAGCTACCATTCATAACCACCATCAAAATTTCGGGTATTCCGATTTAATCCTCTTGCACCCCGAATGCCCAAATACCTTCGTCATTCACACCTTCGGGTCCAAGAAGATTAAATAGGGGAATCTGTCATACCCCAAATTTAGACCACTTAGATTTCCCATCATTGTGCAAATCATCATCATAATATGGATGTACCTTCAACCTCATCAATCTCCTCAAGGATTGTGAGCATTCACTACAATCAAAATTAGGGTTTCAAACCCTCTCTGAGTGCTTAGACAAAGGGTCAATCAAGGAATGACATGATCTTCAACTTGTCTAACCTCTCAAACATACACAATGGATCAATAGGACTCCCACTTCAAGGATTAAGCACAAGGTTGCTCCCTTCTAGGTGGATCAAGTCTCAAGATCGACAGTGTCACCAAATTAGGGTTTTGGTCGACCAGGGCCTCCAGATGGAAATTTTCCTCTGGGCACAAGCCAATGATCCAAAACATAACCTAATATACTCCATGGAACCTCATGGACCCAATCATCAAGTCAATTTTGCCTTAGGGGATGCATTCATCAAAAATCAGGAATTAGGGTTTCTTGACCTAATTCACCCCTAAGTTGACTTTTAGGGCAAATCATGAGACAAGACCTCAAGAGAGGGTTTGAGGGTCTCTAATGAACTATATTGATCCATTTGGAACAATGGATTGATCCAAGAAGCTTGAGCAACAAGTTTCAATTTCATCTGCACCACAGTTAGGGTTTTAAGGAAAAAGTCAACTGTAACTTTGACTTTTGACCAGGACATGCTCCCAAACCTTATGACATGCATCAATATACTCTATACCACCCATGGAACATGTCAATCAAGTTTGATTTAGGTTAAGGACATGATTTCTTGAAGAATTGCACAGTTTGGAATTCATTTGATAAAAAGTCAACTGTGCACAAAAGTCAACTTTGACTTTTTGAGATTTTTCACAAAAATGGATTTTTAACCCTAAAATGATGTTAATGTATGATTTGAATCATCATTCATCAAGAAAAATTAAGAAAAGTTGGATAACTTGTAAAAGGGGTAACCATAAAAACTTAGAAAATTTTCTAAGTTAAAAATAAAGTGGCTAGGGTACCAACTTTGGAGGGTCATAACTCCTAAACCACAAAGCCATTTTCTCCCATCCAAGGCTTGATTTGTAGATATCATTACCCTCCACAAAAACTTCAACTAGACCTAATTCCAATTCATTGGGGATTTTGAGTTATGGAGTGATCAAAGTCACTAAAAACATGAAAGTACAACTTTTTCAACACTTAGAAAAATTCTGGGCAAGGCAGATTTTGTGTTGAAACACCAAAACTTGTGAGATCTTTTCACATAGTTGCAAGCTGAATCAAGTCCAAACATAAACATCAATGTTGTTGCAAATGTTGCCAAGAATTAAAAGAGCTTAACAGCATGAATTGATTCAACTTGAGCCAAGAGAAATCCATGCCCAAAGCCATGCTGCTGCAAGCTGTTTTGGAAAAATCAGTTTGCATGTTTGCTTGCCACACACGATTTTGAACCAAAAACTGAGGATCAGCATGTCACATGTACTCAAACCAATCATAATTCATCTGATCCAACTGATAAGGCTGAGTCAAAAAGCCAAAGAATCTTCCAACTTGAAATTCATCCACTTTGGCACATTTTGCCTTGAATTCAAAGGGGCATTAATGTGGAATAGCGCATTTTCAACAAAGCCACTCTACTCAGTCAAGTTCTCTGATTAAACAACAATAGAAACATCTGAAGAATGTGATTTTGGTCAAGGCATAGCCCTGCTCTTGGGAATGGCTAGTTTGCCTTGCTTGAGAAGAAATCCTCCAAGCCAATCCATGCAAATGTGATCTGATCCAGCAGCCATTCACTATTCCTCCAAGACAAAATTTGATCACCTATAAATAGAGGTTCCAATGGATCATTCAACTCACACCAAAGCCAGTTACATCACTGCTTTCTCTCATTCTTCCTTAAACCTCAAGTTTCTTGGTTTTTGAGTAACCACTATCGGGTTTTGAGTTGCAGCCTTAAGCAATCAATTCCAATTGCTCAAACACATCACATATGATGTATTTGAGGTGTCCAAACACTTAAACACTGACTGTAACACCTCAGGCTCAAAATCACCCTTCAACCAAGCCATTATGCCTCAATTATGCAGGTGGAGGTCTCCAGCTTGATCCAAAGAGTTTCAAAGTGTTCCAAAGCTTGCAACTCACTCCATAACATCCATTGAAGCTGTATGGATCATTAATTCACAACTAGAACAAGGTTTGTGCAGAGTTCCATTTCAGCTTGCATCA
The DNA here is from genome assembly GCA_022829125.1 of Lathyrus tuberosus. Lineage (NCBI taxonomy): Eukaryota > Viridiplantae > Streptophyta > Magnoliopsida > Fabales > Fabaceae > Lathyrus > Lathyrus tuberosus. The sequence goes on along the minus strand of JALAZF010000584.1, from coordinate 1,483,878 downwards.
AGGTAAGCCTCAAAACTCTAACTCCATGATCCAGGCATATTTCCTCGCATGATATTTTTGCCAATTGCTTGCCATCATGTGTTGATTGTTTTCCCTCAAAAAATTTGATCATAGCACTCATAATCATGCCTACTCGATTTCTTTTGCAAAATTAGGGTTCATACGGCCACAATGATATAATTTGCTATACACTGAAAATGAATGAAATTGGGTATTGCCATCTTCTTCCTTGTGAAAAAACACATGAGTTTGGTGTTTGAATCATGTCAAATGGTTGAGAAACGAGAGAGATGGAGGGCTTCATGCACGAGCTAGAGGAAGAAGATGGCCATGGCGCCATTTTCAGAAAATCCAACTAGTTTGATATATATTTTTCACTTGCCATGTTATTAATGAATTGGCATTGCGCCCCAGTGGTTGATCAGCTGGTTTGTATGTATTGCAAGCGAAAGGTCTGGGGTTCGAATCCCCCTCGCCCCAGACCTTTTTTTTATCACTTTTTCCTATTTTCCTATTTTTCATATTATTTTGTTAATGATTTGAAAAATTAATAACTCACTCAATTTTAATTATTTTTGACTGATTCTTTTTGCAAAAAATCATAAAAATGTTGAAATACTTTATTCCACAAAAAATTAGATTTATATTATGTATTTTATATAATTAGTATTTTTGTGAATAAATTCATTTTTATTTGTTTTTAAACATTTTAAAATGAACATCCTTCTTGAAAAATCAAGACCAAATGAGTTTTAATATCTCTTGTGATTTATACCTCATTTTTCAAACCTTAAACCAAAATCACAAGTGGTTTATTCAAATCTATTTGGTATTTTTCATTGATTTTCTTTAAATATTTATTATTTAAAGATTAAAATTAGGGTTTCTTTGATTTTCACCCTCATCAAACAATTACACTTGGGCCTCTATTAGAGTGTAAGGCCCAACCCTTTTTTTTGTAAAATACAAAACATTTTGGGCCTCACTTATTGTATAAGTCCCACTGTATTTTCAAACACCTCGGCGCGCTCGCCAGTTTAAAATTAACCAATTGGGCCTCTCCTTGAGCTATAAGACCCATTCAAAACTTTTTGCCTCTAATAGAGTGTAAGACCCAACCACCTTTTAACCAAAAACATTTTGGGCCTCACTTATTGTATAAGTCCCTTTGCGTTAAAAGAAAATCTCGGCGCGATTGCCATTTTAAACGAAAAAATCAATTGGGCCTACCCTCTTGTTATAAGCCCCACTCTTTTTCTTTAAAACTTTTTGGGCCTCTTGAGAGAGTGTAAGACCCATCCCTATGTACAAATTCAAACAGTGCGCTCACTAATAAAACCCTGGGCCTCTCCTTGAGCTGTAAGCCCCAAATCTTTCTTTTTCAAAGCACTTTCTTCTTTGATTTTGAATATACTGTTGTTTTCAATCTTTCTTTGTTGAACAACTAACTAAACAGCATGGAAGCTCTACAACCGAGTAAGTGGTTATTGCTTTCATTTACCGTTTTCATATACATATAACTGTATTGTGGGGCTGTTTTGCTGTAAGTCTTCTTTCATAAACTCATATCAACTGTGTAATAATAGTATAGATATTTCGAGTTTCCCCAGCAACTACGTCTAGAACTAGGTGACGCCGTTTATTCATAGAAATAGACAACTAGATCCCCAATAGGATCACCAGATACAGTCTTCTCTTCGGCTGTCCTCATTAGGAATTGTCAAGAAACTCTACTCACAGAGATGAATGTATTCTCCGTGAATGGCATCTTTGAGTTTCTTCCAAATTCTCGAACTTTCCTGACTTGATCTATTCCTTGTGAATAGCTTGCCTTGAATTTCTCGGGGTTTGGGGACCCACGGGCTTCTTAAAAGCATCGGCCTCCTCTTGGGCATCATACAAGGACCCACAGGCTTCCTAAAAGCAACCCCGCTTCCTCTTGGACTTAGTACAAGGACCCTACGGCTTCTTAGAAGTATTCACAACCTCCTCTTAGGCTTCGTATAATGACCTCTTCCTCCGGGAATGATAGCCTCATCTTGGGCATCGTACAAGAACCCGTCGGCTTCTTAAAAGTTTCCAGCCTCCTCTTGGGCTTCGTACAAATTGTCTCGACGACCTCCTAGAGGTATAGGAACAGAACTTAGTCATCTGCATAGAACAGCCCTTTCAAAGAGTCTACTACTGTTTCTCAAAGCATAGTACAAAAGATGAAACTCTAGACTTGGACAGTCTAATATCCTTGAGTCTCAAAGACATTCTCAAGCACCCTTCAAGAATAGGAAGAAAACCCCGTAGACTCGGACAGTCTCAATACCCTTCAGATTTCCCACTTCCTTAAAGAACAGGAATAACCCGGATCCTCGAATCAAATCCTCGAGTACAGTGTGTCATACCCTAAATTTTGACCACTAAGATTTCCCATCATTGTGCAAATCATCATCACAATATGGATGAACCATCATGCCTCACCAAATGCCTCAAGGGTTGTTGAGCATTCACTACAGTCAAAATTAGGGTTTTAAGCCCTCTCAGAGCCTTAGACAAAGGATCAATCAAAGAATGACATGATCTCCAACTTTTATAACCTCTCAAACATCCACAATGGATCAAAAAGGACTCCAACTTTAAGGATTAAGCACAAGGATGCTCCCTTTCAGGTGGATTAAGTCTCAAAATCGACAGTGTCACCAAATTAGGGTTTTGGTCGACCAGGGCCTCCAGATGGAAATTTTCATCTGGGCACAAGGCAATGATCCAAAACATAACCTAATGTACTCCATGGAACCTCATGGACCCAAGCATCAAGTCAATTTGACCTCAGGGGATGCATACATCAAAAATCAGGAATTAGGGTTCCTTGACCTAATTCACCCCTAAGTTGACTTTTGGGACAAATCAAGAGCCAAGACCTCAAGACATGATTTGAGGGTCTCTAATGAGCTATATTGATCCATTTGTAACAATGGATTAATCCAAGAAGCTTGAGCAACAAGTCTCAAGTTCATCTGCACCACAATTAGGGTTTCGCGAGAAAAGTCAACTGTAACTTTGACTTTTGACCAGGACATGCTCCCAAACCCTAGGACATGCCTCAATATACCCTATGACACCCATGGAACATGTCCATCAAGTTTGATTTAGGTCAAGGACATGATTTCCTGAAGAATTACACAGTTTGGAATTCATCTAATAAAAAGTCAACTGTGCACAAAAGTCAACTTTGACTTTTTGAGATTTTTCACCAAAATGGATTTTTAACCCTAAAATGATGTTAATGTATGATTTGAATCATCATTCATCAAGAAAAATCAAGAAAAGTGGGATAACTTGTAAAAAGGGTAACCATAAAACTTAGAAATTTTTCTAAGTTATGGAAAAAGTACCACTGATACCCTAACTTTGAAGGACCATAACTCCTAAACCACAAGGCCATTTTTTCTCATACAAAGATGGATTTGTAGCCCTCATTACCCTCTACAAAAACTTCAACTAGACCGAAGTCCAATTCATTAAGGATTTTGAGTTATGGAGTGATCAAAATCAAGAAATCACACAAAATTCAAACAGTTGTTGTATCATGTAAGGGATTTCCAAAATGGTCAAGAGCATTACCAAATTCAACTTACACCATGAGATATGACATTGTCAAGTTGCCTTGCTGAAATCTGTCAAGGCAAGGCAGAATTTGCAATTTTGCTCGATTTGCCAAATTCAAATGCTCCTATCCACTTGGACACATCTGAGGATTGAATCTAAAGGGGACAATCACTGAGCCAAGCCTCCAAAGTCCATGGAACAAGAAATAGCATGTTGAACCTAGAATGGCCAAAATAGGGACAAGACTCCAAATTTGGATTGAAGCATTCAATGGAAGCATCAAGGTGGCATGGACTGAGCCATTCTCATCTGAAATCAGTCAAGACTTATCCAAGACCAAGGGGACCAAAGCTCTGTGCCCTAACCTCTAGTCAATGGCTAGAGGAGACTTGGATTTTCATTTGCCAACATTGGCCAAACCTACTTACCAGCTGCCATGCACTATTCCTTGCAAAACAAACTTGCTCTACTATAAATAGAGCTCAATTGTGATCAGTTTGAGTACACCAAAGCCATCAAACTGATGCTTTCCTCAAAATCTCTTCTTTCACTCCAATTTTGCCTTCTAAGGCAAGTCACTATCGGGTTTTGAGTTTGAGAGCTCTTCCAATCAAACCAATCACTCACACACCTCACATACATCATATAGAAGTGATCCAAACACTCACATAACATCTGGAACACTGATTTCACAAAATCACCAGCTGGTTGCTCAAGGTTTTAACCAAGTTGCAGCTGAGGTACCACAAAGTGATCCAGCCAATTTCAATCAAGTCCAACCATTCAAACACTCTCCATAAGGTGTAGGGAAGCTGTTCAGATCATCAACACTCATCTGTAACACCTCCAAATCAAAAATCACATTGCACTTGCTGTCACAGCCTAGAGGTAAGCACATACTTGGTCATCTCTCAATCTATGCATATTTCCTCGCACAATAATTTGGCCATATGTTCATAATCATGCATGGAATGTTTTCCTTCAATTAATTGCATTGTTTGAATCGTGTATCAAAAATCCTAGCCTTCATGCAGAAATTAGGGTTCTTGAGGTTTCTTCGTGATTTCTTGTTGTATGTTTAATTTAAATGAAATTAATGGACATAGACATGATCGTGAGGTTGAGACGAGCATAATGATATGTGGATTGCATGATATGATTACGTATTCAGTGAGATTGGATGGAAAACGCAAATCAGCCAAACCCAGAACACGCGCGTGTTCTTGGTGTGTTCTTGGCGCCATTTTTGAATAATTCAAATATTTGAATTTTGTGATTTTGTTTAATTGATTCAAAAATTAATTTCTCTCTGAGTTTTAATTATTTTGAGTTGATTCTTTTTTTAATAATTCACAAAAATGTTAAAATATTTTATTTTAACAAAAAATCCCAAAAATATTATTTATTTCATATAATTGATATTTTTGCAAAGAATTAATATTTTAATTGTTTTTGACATATTAAATATTTTTTCTACATTGATTTTGCAATTTTTAATGCTTTCTAATTATTTTGTAGGTCAATACTTAATTTTTGAAGCATTAATCCAAAATCACAATTTGTTTTTCACATGTTAAACAATTTTGATCATTTTAATTGAATTTTTATTCAATTAAATACATTTTTGAAAACAAATTAGGGTTTTTGGATTAATTCAACCCTCATAAATCATTTTCAAAACACTTGGGCCTCTAATAGAGTGTAAGACCCAATCCTTTCTTGACCAAAACATTTTTGGGCCTCAGTGCATTGTATAAGTCCCGATACCGTCAAAAACAAACGGCGTGATTGTCGCCTTTTCAAAATAACATCTGGGCCTCTCCTTGAGCTATAAGACCCATTCAAAACACTTTTGGGCCTCTAATAGAGTGTAAGACCCAATCCCCTTTTAACCAAAATCATTTGGGACTCACTTATTATATAAGTCCCTCCGCGTTAAAAGAAAACCTCGGCGCAATCGCCACTTCAAACGGAAAAGTCATCTGGGCCTACCCTCGTGTTATAAGCCCCACTATTTTTCTTTAAAACTTTTGGGCCTCTTGAGATAGTGTAAGACCCATCCCTTTGTACAGAAAACATTTTGGGCCTCAGTCACTTGTATAAGTCCATCTGTACAAATTCAACAGTGCGCTCACTGATAAAACCCTGGGCCTCTCCTTGAGCTGTAAGCCCCAAAACTTTCTTTTTCAAAGCACTTTCTCCTTTGATTTTTAATATACTGGTGTTTTCAATCTTTCTTTGTTGAACAACTAACCAAACAGCATGGAAGCTCTACAACCGAGTTAGTGGTTATTGCTTTCATTTACCGCTTTCATATACATATAACTGTATTGTGGGGCTGTTTCACTGTAAGTCTTCTTTCATAAACTCATATCAATTGTGTAATAATAGTATAGATATTTCGAGTTTCCCCGGCAACTACGTCTAGAACTAGGTGACGCCGTTTCGTTTATTCGTAGAAATAGACAACTAGATCCCAAATAGGATCACCAGATACAGTCTTTTCTTCAGCTGTCCTCATTAGGAATTGTTAAGAAACTCTACTCCCCAAGATGAATGTCTTCTCCGTGAATGGCATCTTTGAGTTTCTTCCAAATTCTCGAACTTTCCTGACTTTGATCTATTCTCGGTGAATAGCATTGCCTTGAATTTCTCGGGATTTAGGGACCCACGGGCTTCTTAAAAGCATCGGCCTCCTCTTGGGCATCGTACAAGGACCCACAGGCTTCCTAAAAGCAACCCCACCTCCTCTTGGGCTTAGTACAAGGACCCTACGGCTTCTTAGAAGTATTCACAGCCTCCTCTTAGGCTTCGTATAATGATCTCTTCCTCCGGGAATGATAGCCTCCTCTTGGACTTCGTACAAGGACCCGTCGGCTTCTTAAAAGCTTCCAGCCTCCTCTTGGGCTTCGTACAAATTGTCCCGACGACCTCCTAGAGGTATAGGAACAGAACTTAGTTATTTGCAAAGAACGGTCCTTTCATAGAGTCTACTACTGTTCCTCAAAACATAGTACAAAGATGACAATCTAGACTCGGACAGTCTAATCTCCTTGAGTATCAAAGACATTCTCAAGTGACCCCTTCGTTAAATAGGAAGGAAAACCCGTAGACTCGGACAGTCTCAATACCCTTTGGATTTCCCGCTTTCTTAAAGAACAGGAAATATCCCTGATCCTTGGATCAAATCCTTGAGTACAGTGTTGCTCATATAAGAACTGATTTTCTCTTCAAAATCAGTATACTGGACCTGTCACTTAACTGAACAGTCACCATAGCCTCCTCTTAGGCTTTGTATAATGATCCTTCTTCAATGGAGTTAGCCTCCTCTTGGGCTTTATACAATGATTTTCCCCAGCGGAGCCAGACAATGTTTTGCCTCTCTCTCGGGCTTTGTACGAGACACATAAGAGACTGCCTCGTTGAGTCAGTCACCCCTCTCGCCTCCATCTCGGGCTTTATACGAGATACAAAAAGGTTCTTATTGAGCCAAATAAACAACAGCCTCCATCTCGGGCTTCATACGAGACACAAAAAAAAAACTCTCTTGTTGAGTCAAATAGCCTCCATCTCGGGCTTTATACGAGATACCAAAAGATTCCATCGTTGAGTCAAAACCTTTTAGCCTCTCTCTCGGGCTTTGTACGAGAGACATATTAGCCTCCTCTTAGGCTTTATATAAGAAAACCACTGGTTAATCCAATTAACCTTTTAGCATCAAAACTGTGCCTCGTTCACAGTACACAAACATCAACAACTCCTTCCCCTTCATCTAATCGCTGTAAGCGGCAAGCCTCTGGATCATTTACATCCATGCCACTGTCCCTCTTTTAGCATGAGAAATTCCTAGGGAAAGATAGCATTGCTCTACACTGAGTTAAAGTCTTCTCCTTTAGGTTAAAAATCCCCTATAAAGGAAATTATGGCATTACTAGGATCCGCGTATCCCGGTTAAAGTAATCCTCCTTTATAACCAGTCACCCAACAGTTGTCACAGATAAACCCTTCTTTAGAGATGACAAATTCTCTCTAAAGTCGAGGTCCTTCAGCTTCACGTCTTGGGCTTTGAACAAGACACAAATAGACTTTTCAGCTTCACATCTTGGGCTTTGAACAAGATACAAATCACCTTTCGCTTCACGTCTTGGGCTTTGAACAAGACACCAAAAACACCCATTTCCTCCCATAGATCTTAGCGAGCACACTAAACAAAAACCCAAATCCCATATCTCCATCAATCAAAAGCAGTAATTCAAAAATATCCGTCCTAACATCCTAATCCTTGTTCCCCGCCAGAAACCTTCTGTCTAGATAAAAAGAAAGAAATCAGTATTGGTGAAAAATACAAATAACCAGTACAAAGGCCCCCCCACATTGATAGCATTCGTAACTTAACAGACCGCTGTTTAAACTCAGTATGCAAAGCAGGGTTAATTGGAGACATCTATTTCCCTTCCTTCACCAGCTTTAATAGGATAAAAAATGAATCGACCTGTAGTTCAAAGCTCAAACCGCAGAGAGCGACCGGCGCTTAAGAACCGCATCCAAAATCGCTCGCTACAGAAAAATGGCACCCACCGTGGGGCCCTTCAAAGTTAGGTCTAGGCACGGTCTCTCTTTTCTTCACTTGTGTGAATACCACAGATTGGGGCTTCCGCCGGGGAACCCATTTTCTGTCAGGAACTTAGGATTCATAGCTTTAAAGGTCTAGGATGTTTAGGACAAATATATATACCGCTTTTCCTAATTGCTATACATGTTTATTTTTCTGCTAATGGGAATGCGGGTGATGCCGTATGTGGAAAGAATGAGTATACACTTAAGATAAGTGATGGCGACAAGGTCGACCATCAACCTCAGTGGAGGCTGACCAACGCAACCCATTCACTCTCTTAGCCAATGGGCCGGTTGTTAAGTCTGAGAAGCTGAGGAGCCAAACCCTTTCGTAGTGCGGAAACTATCGGAAATAGTTGTTACACGATACTACCCTCATTTGAGGCTGGTGATCTATTCTCGGTGAATGGCACTTACTCTAAGATTGCACTACAACTCGCTGGCGATCCGCTTGTTGTTTTGCTTTCCTGGGAGGAGCTAATGATAATGAGTACAGGTACAAAAATCACCCTAGTATAAACCTTTGGGGATGGGTAGAGCCTTGACTTCATGACAATGACCCTTTGACCCCATGTTTTTTCTATGTTTTTGTGTGCTGCATTCATGCATTCATCTAAAAAACATTAAAACATTCAAAAAATATTTCTCTTCTAGTCTCTCTGTTTTTCAAAATAAACTAAGACTGTGATTGCAAATATCAGAGAGAAAAGGATTGCACTAATGGATTTCGGTAGAAGGAGAACTCACCAGTATACGTTCAAGATTCCAAAACTAGAGGATTTGAGAAGGTTAGCGAGAATGATCACTAACCCAGAGGCTTTCAGAGCCAAGCACGGAGGTTTGCTACCACTATTAAGAGTCCATGTGATTGAGGGAATCATGGATGCACTCGTTCAGTTTTATGATCCGGTTTATCACTGTTTCACATTCCCGGATTACCAGCTTGCACCAACGCTGGAGGAGTATTCTCACCTGATCGATCTACACATTACAGATCGAGCTCCATTTTCTGGACTGGAAGAAATTCCAAAGAATCAGACCATTGCAAGAGCGATTCATTTGGACGAGTCTGAAGTTAGGACTCACATAACCACTAAGGGTGGCATCCAAGGTTTGCCAGCCCAGTTCTTGACGAAGAAAGCCCTGTACTTCGCCAGTATCGGGAATGTAACTGCTTTTGAAAGCATCTTTGTCTTGCTCACCTACGGGTTATTTTTGTTTCCCAACATCAATAACTTCGTCGATATTAACTCCATTAAGTTTTTTCACATTGGAAATCCTGTGCCAACTTTGCTCGCATATGCGTATCATTCTGTACACTTGGGAAATTTGTACGGCAGAGGGGAGATCACATGCTGTGTACCTCTGCTTTATAAATGGTTTATCTCTCACTTGCCCAAATCTTCTACTTTTTGGGATTGCAAGAGTGCCTTATGTTGGTCACAAAAGATCATGTCCCTCACCAACTCTGATATAGATTGGTGTAATAGGATTTATGAGGGAATCAGGATCATTGACCGTTGTGGAAACTTCCCCAACGTACCCCTCATAGGAACTAAAGGAGGAATCAACTACCATCCGGTATTGGTTCGCCGTCAATTTGGATACCCGATGAGACACATCCCGCTGGGTGTTCATCTGGAAGGTCTTTTCTTCAAAGAAGGAGAAAACGACAGAGCACTAAAGATGGAAATAGTGCACGCTTGGAAGCATGTTCATAAGAAAGGACGAGAGTCTCTGGGAAAACCAGAATGTGTCTCGGTGGAGCCTTATCTCCATTGGGTACAAACTAGAGCTCTCAAGCTAAAGATGCCTTATCCTCGTTACGAAACTCTTCCGCCGAGAGAATCTGTCATGTACTTCATGACGGAAACTAAAAAGCTGCAAGTTACTCTCAACAAAATTCAAAAGGAGAGAAGGTCTTGGAAGAACAAGTACCGCACCCTCGATGTAGAGTGCATCAAAATACAGTAATTACTGAAAGAGAAAGATGCTCTGATTGAAATTTTGGAGCAACATGCTGTGGATAATCAGGATGAGCAAAGGAATTTGCTCGCTCCTTTCACTTGGCAAAGAAATGACAACCCGACAACGGCCCAAGATCCCCGGTCAAAGAAAAGGAAGATACCAGAATCAGCACCTGATTTCTCTTTAGAGAGGACTCAGGACCCATTAGTTTAGGTTTTTGTTTCTGCACCTTGTAATCTACTGTATTTCCACTTCTGTAATCCTTTGAATTCAATAAAAAGGGGTTTCCCCACTATTTGATATTTGCAATCTAATTGTCGAAGTTTATTTTGATTAAACCTAAAACAATTAATATAATCATTGCATTCATCATTCTCACATCGCGTATTCTTCTTCCCTACGAATCTCACGTTTGTGTCTCGATTTTAGAGTCAAACTGTCTCATTCGTATAATACTCGGGCCAATCGTCAGAAAAAGATGGATGATCTTGAGGAAGAAAACAAAGAGTTGAAAGAAGAGATTGACGCTCTGAGAGAGGATATGAGAAAGCTTCGTAACGACATGCAAGCCATGGCAGAATCTCATCTACAAAGAACTATGATCTCAGAGATCACCTCAACGCCCATAGTGGAAAGGTATGATCCTAGGTATCAGATACCGAAAGATCGTCCTTGGGGCATGCCTGTTAACTATATCCCGGAAGGATATGTTCCGCCGATCACTGAAGATCAGGGAATCACAACAGAAGCTGCTGGGCCTGAAGGTTACAAACTTCAGGAAAGCGAAGATGCCAGGGGCATACTAAAGACTCCTGAAGGTTACAAACTTCGGGAAACGCCAAGACTCACTGCCGTAGTCACGGTCTCACCCCCTGTGGTGCACACTGTCCCGGAAGGATATATTCCACAAACACCTTCTGGTAAGAAGGAAACTATGTTTGACCGAATGGATGAATTCCAGGAACAGTTCTTGGTAATGCAGAAGGAACTGCAGGCCATTCGCGGTCAGGATCTATTTGGAAAGGACGCCGCAGATCTCTGCTTGGTCCCAAATGTGAAAGTCCCGCACAAGTTCCATGTGCCCGACTTTGAAAAGTATAAGGGTAACTCTTGCCCTCAAAGCCATCTGGTGATGTACGCTCGGCGGATGTCAGCCCAGACAGAGAATTAGGACCTATTGATTCACTACTTTCAGGATAGTTTAACCGGTGCCGCACTCAAATGGTACATGGGTTTAAACCGTACTACGATCAGCACATTCAGAGATCTTGGTGCTGCCTTCGTCCAATAATACAAATACAATTTGGACATGGCACCCAACAGAGATCAACTCAGATCAATGTCACAAAAGGACAAGGAAACCTTTAAGGAGTATGCTCAAAGGTGGCGTGAAATTGCCGCTCAAATTTGTCCACCTCTTGAGGAAAAAGAGATGACAAAGATCTTCTTAAAGACCTTAAGCTCATTTTACTATGACCGAATGGTTGCCAGTGCGCCCAGTGATTTCACCGAAATGGTCGGCATGGGCGTACATCTTGAGGAAGTCGTCCGAGAAGGACGTTTGGTAAAAGACACTGGATCGATGAGCGGTACTAAAAAATATGGTAGTGCTCTCCCTAAGAAAAAAGAGCAAGATATTGGGAATATCTCTCTTGGAAAGCAAAGACGACGTTATCAACCGGTAGCAGCTGTGACTATTGCTATCAACCCTGCGTCTATTCCTACGTATCAACCTCAGGTTGCGCAGAGCCAACCTGACCAGCAAAGGACACAACAGCCTCTTTAGCAGGCTCGTCCTCCATATAATAACAACCGTACAACACGGCCACCAGTATTTGATCCTATACCCATAACATATGCAGAACTGTTTCCATTACTACTGGCTAAGGGGCACATTCAGACGAAATCTCCTCTTACAGTACCAGAAAATTTGCCTTTTTGGTTTAAGGTGGATCAAACTTGCCCTTATCATCAAGGAAGTCCAGGGCATAACATAGAGACTTGTCTCAATTTCAAGTCCGACGTGCAAAAACTTGTTAGGAGCGGGGTCTTATCCTTCAAAGATACGAATCCTAATGTTCTCACGAACTCGCTACCTCAGCATGAGAAGGCTGCAGTCAATCTGATAGAAGGAGAGACTAATAATGTCCATCAAATTCACGATGTACTCTTGTTGAAAACCAATCTGGTTAAGATGCATTGTAGACAGAGTGGATATGGCCATGTGCCACCTCATAACTATCATCAGTGTAATATCTGCTCTAAAGACAATCAAGGATGTTCGGTAGTGCAAGCAGCTCTACAGGAACAGATGGATCTCGGATGGATCCAAGAGCACCGAGTTCGTAGAGTTAACATGGTCTACACGAATTCTAACGTCATTCAGAACCACGACATCTGTACAATGAATGTCAACTTGGTGGCGATGCACTCAAGGCAAAGCCATTATCATAATCATCCGCGGCACGATTACAGTTCTTGTCTGATTTGCTCGGTAAACAAACAGGGATGCTCTTTCATACAAGAGGCCCTCCAGCGTCAGATGGATCTTGGATGGATCCAAGACAACCATGATAGGAACTCCTATCAAATCAACATGGTTCAGATCTTCGATATTCGCGTAATGAATACCAACCTGGTAGAGTTACATGCTGAGCAGGTCCGGCTTGGATTCTTAATATCACATGACTATCAAAGCTGTAAAGCGGGTTGCAAAAACGAAGGGGGTTGTACCCTTGTCCAGGAGGCACTTCAGCACTTGTTAAATCATTGGTGGATGCCAATCACATGGATGAAGATACTCAGCAAATTAGTATCAGTAACAGGAATCCTACTCGGCGTCAAAGTCAGGATGTCCGATCAGTCGAAGCTAACCTAGTGAGGTTACATTGTATTCAAAGTGGGCGTGGCCAGGTGCCACCACACAACTATGACAGTTGTGGTGTCTGTTCGGAAAGTAACCAAGGGTGTTACCTTGTGAGAGAAGCTCTTCAGGGTCAGGTCGATCGTGGAGAAATCCGTCCATATCCGGGTTCTGGACCCATCAACCGGTCGCCGAACTACCTTGCCGAGCAAGTTGAGGATGTTGTCACAATCTCTGGTCATCACCATACCAGGGATGTTTTTGCCATTATCCCTCTACTTGACGAATCTAAAGTTCCCAACCGGGAACGAATCGAGATTCCTTATGATGGTCATAAAAATCAAAAGGCTCCAGTAGTCATCTATCTACCAGGACCACTACCGTATGAATCAACTAAGGCTATCCCTTACAAGTACGGTGTAACAATAATTGAAAATGGAAAGGAAATTCCATTACCCTCCATTGTGAACATTGCAGACATCAGTCGAGTAACACGGAGTGGTAGAATCTTCAACCGAGGGGTTGGGGAAGTTAACAAGGAAAAGGAACTTCAAACAGAAGCTCCCGATCCACCAGTCAGTCAGTCCAGTAATCCCGACCTTTCGAAAAATAATGATGAGATGCTGAAGCTCATCCAAAGGAGTGAATATAATATTGTCGATCATCTGTTACAAACTCCTTCAAAGATCTCGGTGTTATCACTATTACTCAGTTCAGAAGCCCACATGGAGGCTCTACAGAAAGTCTTGGAGCAAGCCTTTGTGGAACAGGATGTAACAATCAGACAGTTCGATAGCATTGTCTCTAACATCACTTCTTACGATAATTTGGGATTTAGTGATGATGAATTACCCGAAGAGGGTCGCCGTCATAACATGGCACTCAACATTACAGTTAACTGTCAAGACGATGCTTTAGCCAGCGTACTGGTACACACAGGGTCAGCCCTGAATGTTATGCCGAAGTCCACTTTGATGCAATTATCATTCAAGGGCCCTCCGATGAGAGTCAACGAGATCGTCGTCAAAGCGTTCGACGGATCCAGAAAAACGGTTATCGGCGAAGTTGATCTTCCCATAACTATTGGTCCTCACACTTTCCAAGTTACTTTCCAGGTCATGGATATCCGGGCAACGTACAGTTGCTTATTAGAAAGACCTTGGATACATCAGGCTGGAGCGGTCACTTCGACCCTCCACCAAAAGCTAAAGTTCGTTCAGAACGATCAACTTGTCACAGTCTGTGGAGAACAAGCCTTGCTTGTGAGTAACTTGTCATCATCTGCTGGTATAGAACCCGAGGAGGTTATTGGAACTCAGTTCCAAGCATTGTCGGTGAGCAAGGACAATCATTTCAAAGGAGGAACCTCGATTTCCTCATACAAAGATGCTATCAAAGCGGTCGAAAGTACCGATACGACAGGATGGGGACAGCTTATCATTCCCACTGACAATAAAACAAAGAAGGGTCTTGGTTTTTCTGCAACCTGTACCCAGACAGCTGCCAACGATGAAAGTCTTCATCCCCTTCAAAACTTATTCCACAATGGAGGTTTTCTTCACCCGGTGTCTCAAACAGTTCATGCTATCAATGAGGAAGATCCCTCTGACACAGGTGAAGAATAGAAGTCCTACCTTAACAAGGACGGTTATATGTCTCAGGAAGAGGTGCATATGCCTTTTTGCTTTCCTACAGAAAGTTTGAGATTTATACCAAGATCAGATGTCGAAATGATCTACGGGGATTGTGATCCGGAAGGATGCCGCGCTCCGCCAAATTCATTAGAGGAAGACACTCCGATGAAAGACAATTTTGACTACACCTACTATGGCCCAATGGATGGTCTGCCAATGTGGCAACCTTATCCAGGAAACTTGGGGCAAGAAAGTCAGCCGAGTAATGAAACTCAGCTGAGCATCATTGAACAGAATACCTATGTCCCCACCATGTCATGGGATCAACACTCAGGTCATTCAGAAACTACTCAACATGAAGATGAATTCACAACGTTCGCAGGACTTGAATTCATCAACTATGCTTTTCCCGAGGTCAACGTCATTGAGAGAGATGACTCCACCAGTTCCAAAGAAGTTTGGGACACTCTAGGAGAACCAAGTGGAAAATTCGACTACATGGTCAAGTACACCGCTCCCGAAAGCTCTCGTATCAGGCTCGAAGATATCCAGCCGACTGGATGGGGAGATACAACTGAGAGCACAAATGCTCTGCAAAATGCAACAGAGGAATCCTCCTACGACAATTCTGCCTGGGAGACAGATTCCAATGATCCTGCTCCACCCGAAATTAGCGTTATTTCTGAAGACAAATCAAGGAAGGTGCCAGACTTTGTGATTCACCGAGGAGTTTGCCGCCAATGGGTTGCTGTCGAGATTCCGAAGATCGTTCATCAGTCAAAGTAATTGCCATCTTTTAACCTTTCACCCTGCCCAGGTGAAACAGATGTTTTGATAGGGCTCGCTTTCTGTAAATTTCCCTCTTCGCTTTGCCCGAAGCGATAGAGTTTTGTTTTATAGGGCTGTAGTTTCAAGGATCGACTTGTTCATTAATAAAATAACGTCGTTCTGTAATTTCCGCATTAATTGCTGTTTTCTCTTTTCGTTTTTCAGAAAATGGTAATCCTAAAAAACAAGTAAAAATAAAAACAAGCAGTAAAATAAAACACTGCACACACTTGCAATTTCTCTATCTCTTCTAAACATGAATCATCACGTCATGCAGATTGCTTGTTTTACACCCCGTTGAAACATACGATCCGATGCCTTCTCCCAACTTTGAGTTCCCGGTATTCGAGGCTGAAGAAGAAAATGACGACAAAATTCCAGAAGAGATCTCTCGACTACTCAGACAAGAGGAAAGGTCTATTGAACCTCATAAAGAACCGTTGGAAATGGTAAACTTGGGTTCAGAACAAGAGAGAAAAGAAATCAGGATTGGGGCACTGCTCAGTCCAACTGCCAAAGAGAGTTTGATAAAGCTTCTCAAAGAATTCCCCGATGTATTCGCTTGGGGCACTACTCTGTTTCATGACATGATACATAAGGAAATCGAGGTATATGTCGATGATATGATTGCAAAATCTAAAACAGAGAGTGAGCACGTTGAACATCTGTCAAAATTATTCGAACGTCTAAGAAAATTCAAGCTCCGCTTGAATCCCAACAAGTGCACCTTCGATGTCCGTTCAGGGAAACTACTAGGGTTCATCGTCAGCCAGAAAGGAATCGAGGTTGATCCTGACAAGGTCAAGGCCATTCAAGAAATGCCTTCTCCGAAAACTGAAAAACAAGTCAGAGGATTCTTGGGACGTTTGAACTACATCTCCAGATTCATATTCCTTATGACCGCCACATGTGTGCCGATTTTCAAATTACTGAAAAAGAACCAGGATTGCGTTTGGTCAGAAGATTGCCAAACTGCCTTCGATAGTATTAAGAAATATATGTTGAATCCTCTGATTCTATCACCTCCAGTGGAAGGAAGACCACTGATCATTTACCTCATAGTCCTAGAGGACTCAATGGGATGTGTACTTGGCCAACAAGATGAAACCAAAAGGAAAGAGTCTACCATTTACTATCTAAGCAAGAAATTCACCGACTGCGAAACTCGGTACACGATGCTCGAGAAAACTTGTTGTGCTTTGGCTTGGGCAGCCAAATGTCTTCGCCAATACATGATTTGTCATACTACTTGGTTGGTCTCCGAAATGGATCCAATCAAGTACGTATTTGAAAAACCTGCTCTTACGGGAAGAATTACCCGTTGGCAGATGCTGTTATCAGAATATGACATAGAGTACCACGCTCAGAAAGCCGTTAAAGGAAGTATTTTAGCCGATCATTTGGCTCATCAACCGATTGACGATCAAGAATCAATCGGGTTTGACTTCTCGGACGAAGATGTCATGTATCTAAAAATGAAAGATTGCGATGAACCGTTACCCAGTGAAGGGCCAGAACCAGGTTCCCAGTGGGGACTTATCTTTGACGGAGCAGTTAATCACTATGGAAATGGAATTGGGGCAATCATTGTTACCCCTCAGGGTACCCACATTCCTTTCACTGCTAGACTTACGTTCAAATGTACGAACAACGAGGCCGAATACGAAGCTTGTATCATGGATCTCGAAGAAGCAATTGATTTAAGGATCAAAAACTTGGATGTATACGGCGACTCATCCTTGGTTATTAATCAGATAAAAGGAGATTGGAACACATACCAATTAGGATTGATTCCTTACAAAGACTATGCAAGAAGGTTGTTGCCTTTCTTCAACAGAATTGAGTTTCATCACATCCCTCGTGATGAGAATCACATGGATGACGCTTCAGCCACTATCTCTTCCATGATTAGTGTAGGTCAATGGAATGACATACCTAAGATCGACATAATGCGCCTTGAACGGCCCGCTTACATCTTCACGATCGAAGCAGTCATAGACGACAAACCTTAGTACCATGATATCAAATGCTTCCTTCAGAAACAAGAGTACCCATCAGGGGCACTCAGAAAAGACAGGAAAAACCTCAGAAGATTGGCTGGAAACTTCTTCCTGAGCGGTGACACTCTCTATAAGAGAAATTTTGACATGGTCTTGCTCCGATGCTCAGACAGACCAGAAGCAGGCATGCTTATGAAAGAAATTCATGAAGGATCCTTTGGCACTCATGCCAACGGACACACAATGGCGAGAAAAATTATGAGAGCAGGGTACTATTGGTTGACAATGGAATCCAACTGCTACAAGTACATGAGGAGGTGTCACAAGTGTCATATATACTCCGACAAAATTCATGTACCGCCATCACATCTCAAAGTTCTTTCTTCCCCATGGCCTTTTTCCATATGGGGAATCGACATGATTGGCATGATTGAACCTAAGGCTTCGAATGGACATCGATTCATCCTTGTAGCCATTGGCTACTTCACCAAGTGGGTCGAAGCAGCGTCGTACGCTAATGTAACCCGACAAGTGGTGATCCGATTTATCAAAAACAATATCATCTGCCGTTATGGTGTTCCAAGGGAGATCATTACTGATAATGGGTCTAACTTGAACAATAAGATGATGAAGGAGTTGTGTGCAGAGTTCAAGATTGAGCACCATAACTCATCTCCCTACCGACCTAAGATGAATGGAGCGGTAGAAGCGGCTAACAAGAACATCAAGAAGATTGTTCAAAAGATGGTTGTAACCTATAAAGATTGGCACGAGATGCTACCCTTTGCTCTTCATGGTTATCGCACATCTGTCCGTACTTCAACAGGGGCAACCCCTTTCTCTCTAGTGTATGGCATGGAGGCAGTTCTCCCCATAGAAGTAGAGATCCCGTCAATCAGGGTATTGATGGAAGCTAAGCTCACCAAAGCTGAATGGTGTCAAAATCGACATGACGAACTGAATCTGATCGAGGAAAAGAGAATAACGGCACTATGCCATGGTCAGTTGTATCAACAGAGAATGAAGAGGGCGTTCGACAAAAAGGTCCGACCTCGTGTCTTCAGAAAAGGAGACCTCGTGCTCAAAAAGATTCAATCTTTTCTCACTGATTCTCGGGGCAAATGGACCCCGAATTATGATGGCCCCTATGTGGTCACGAAAGCTTTCTCAGGCGGCGCCTTGAGACTTGCAACCATGGACGGAGAGGAATTTGCCTACCCCACGAGTAATGATGTAGTCAAGAAATACTTCGCCTAAACTAAAAAAAAAAAACATCTCGGTGGATTGAAAACCCGAAAGGGCGGTCCAGGCAAAAGTTAGAGACATGAAAAAAAATCATCCCGGTGGATTGGAAATATCATAGTACAATCCAGGCAAAAATTAGGGATAATGGCAAGTAACTATGTTCAAATGAGGCAAGTCCCTCGGCAGCAGCAGTTACATTATCGGAAGAAAACTCCAGTCAAGGTCATCTTCGACAGAAGCTCAGGATGCCCAGAATTCAAAGTTGGTAGAAGGATAGTGGTCGTTATGTTTCAACGTAGCCCTTTTCCCTGTAAATTACCATTTTATAACTTTGTAAATACTCTTTGGAATCACGCGTTTGGCTGATTTCCATCCTATCAATAAAATTTGAGCCCTAGTACTTTTGTTTGCAATTCTTATTTGTTTTAGCTTTATAGAATGACGTTGTTAACATGATTAATGATTCTTGAAATAAAACAAAATGAATTTACTTGTTAAACTTTTTCTGCTTTTAAAAATAAAGATGGTATTTCTTTTGACTCTGGAACATCAGAAGAACATCAACCGCTTCTCCAAAAGTAAGCGAACTTCAAAGTGCAGAATCAAAGTGCTCCTTCTAACCCAGTACGCCTGAATGAAGGGATCAACTGTGTCAGAGACCTTGTTTCGTCTGACACCCCTCGGCCGAGTTCTTACCTCCTAAGCCCGACCAACATAACTCCCAACAGGGACTATCTCTCATAAGCAAGGTGGAATTGCTATCTTGAACCAGCGATATCTCTACACGCCCCGCGATGGCCGAGTATCCAGTCATGTTCATCTTGAAGAATGTGTGTCGCGTCAGTTTTGTCAGCATAAACATGCATGCATCATGCATTATTGATTTGCATTCATATTGCATCGCTATCACTCTAGTCGGTCTTGTCCCTTAGTGATAAAAGTCCTCTCAATCGAGTTGTCAGTTCTTTCCTTGTCAGGAAACGTTGTGTCTGAACAATATCGCCACCAGTGTATCTTTAGATCAGAGTCGGCACTCGACCACTTTGATAACTTGAACCTCTGAAAAGCCAGAGAACCTTCAACAGATGTCACTCTTCGCCATTGAAGATGATATCCTTGCTTTCCTGGATTAAAGAAAATCCCTAGAGAGAGCCCCGTAATCGGAGATTCGGCGGTACATCAGTGTTTCTCCGAAAATCACTGATGAAAAAGGTCATCGGCACCTCAAAATTGGACCCCATCATATGGTATTTCTCCGGGAAGATCCCGAGAAAAGTATGATGTAAGATCCCAAGCGGAAACAGTCTCTCAAGAGACTCGCTTTCCCCAGTAGAATTGACAAATGGCGTCTCCATTAGAGAAGTTTGTGCAACTCTACAACTCAGATGACTGGGTTCCCCAGCAAGTCTGACATCAAAAGTTTTTCCGTCAAATGGCATCTCTCCAGGAAAATTCGGCGAGAAGTTTGAGGAAAACCGCTACAAATAGCGTCCCTTGTCAATAAAGTTTATTGACAAAAGAAACTGAGACCAGTTCCTTGGTAGGAAACCAGGATCAAGGGGAAGTTTAAATCAGAAACTAAGACCAGTTCCTTGGTAGGAAACCAGGATCGAAGGGGAGTTTAAATCAGAAACTAAGACCAGTTCCTTGGTAGGAAACCAGGATCGAGGGTAAGTTTACCTTTTCTAAGCCTCATTGCTTAGCTAAAGAATATGAATGCGTAAGCTACCATTCATAACCATCATCAAAATTTTGGGTATTCCGATATTTAATCCTCATGCACCCCGAATGCCCGAATACCTTCGTCATTCACACCTTCGGGTCCAAGAAGATTAAATAGGGGCATCTGTCAACCCCAAATTTTGACCACTAAGATTTCCCATCATTGTGCAAATCATCATCACAATATGGATGAACCATCATGCCTCACCAAATGCCTCAAGGGTTGTTGAGCATTCACTACAGTCAAAATTAGGGTTTTAAGCCCTCTCAGAGCCTTAGACAAAGGATCAATCAAGGAATGGCATGATCTCCAACTTGTCTAACCTCTCAAACATCCACAATGGATCAAAAAGGACTCCCACTTTAAGGATTAAGCACAAGGATGCTCCCTTTCAGGTGGATTAAGTCTCATGATTTACAATGTCACCAAATTAGGGTTTTGGTCGACCAGGGCCTCCAGATGGAAATTTTCATCTGGGCACAAGGCAATGATCCAAAACATAACCTAATGTACTCCATGGAACCTCATGTACCCAAGCATCAAGTCAATTTGACCTCAGGGGATGCATACATCAAAAATCAGGAATTAGGGTTTCTTGACCTAATTCACCCCTAAGTTGACTTTTGGGACAAATCAAGAGCCAAGACCTCAAGACATGATTTGAGGGTCTCTAATGAGCTATATTGATCCATTTGTAACAATGGATAAATCTAAGAAGCTTGAGCAACAAGTCTCAAGTTCATCTGCACCACAATTAGGGTTTCGCGAGAAAAGTCAACTGTAACTTTGACTTTTGACCAGGACATGCTCCCAAACCCTAGGACATGCCTCAATATACCCTATGACACCCATGGAACATGTCCATCAAGTTTGATTTAGGTCAAGGACATGATTTCCTGAAGAATTACACAGTTTGGAATTCATCTAATAAAAAGTCAACTGTGCACCAAAGTCAACTTTGACTTTTTGAGATTTTTCACCAAGATGGATTTTTAACCCTAAAATGATGTTAATGTATGATTTGAATCATCATTCATCAAGAAAAATCAAGAAAAGTGGGATAACTTGTAAAAGGGGTAACCATAAAACTTAGAAATTTTTCTAAGTTATGGAAAAAGTACCACTAATACCCTAACTTTGAAGGACCATAACTCCTAAACCACAAGGCCATTTTTTCTCATCCAAAGATGGATTTGTAGCCCTCATTACCCTCTACAAAAACTTCAACTAGACCTAAGTCCAATTCATTAAGGATTTTGAGTTAT
The DNA here is from genome assembly GCA_022829125.1 of Lathyrus tuberosus. Classification (NCBI taxonomy): domain Eukaryota; kingdom Viridiplantae; phylum Streptophyta; class Magnoliopsida; order Fabales; family Fabaceae; genus Lathyrus; species Lathyrus tuberosus. The sequence goes on along the minus strand of JALAZF010000584.1, from coordinate 1,462,138 downwards.
GGAGTGATCAAAATCAAGAAATCACACTTTGTTCCAACACTTAGTGAAAATTTCACTAAGTCAGATTTTGCTTCAATTTTTGCCAAATGTAGAGGGATTTTTCACTTGGAATCAAATAGATCAAAACCAAACTTGTTCAAACAGTTGTTGTATCATGTAAGGGCTTTCCAAAATGGTCAAGAGCATTACCAAATTCAACTTACACCATGAGATATGACATTGTCAAGTTGCCTTGCTGAAATCTGTCAAGGCAAGGCAGAATTTGCAATTTTGCTCGATTTGCCAAAATCAGCCAAATTCAAATGCTTCTATCCACTTGGACATATCTGAGGATTGAATCTAAAGGGGAAAATCACTGAGCCAAGCCTCCAAAGCCCATGGAACAAGAAATAGCATGTTGAACCTAGAATGGCCAAAATAGGGACAAGACTCCAAATTTGGATTGAAGCATTCAATGGAAGCATCAAGGTGGCATGGACTGAGCCTTTATCATCTGAAATCAGTCAAGACTTATCCAAGACCAAGGGGACCAAAGCTTTGTGCCCTAACCTCTAGTCAATGGCTAGAGGAGACTTGGATTTTCATTTGCCAACATTGGCCAAACCTACTTACCAGCTGCCATGCACTATTCCTTGCAAAACAAACTTGCTCTACTATAAATAGAGCTCAATTATGATTAGTTTGAGTACACCAAAGCCATCAAACAGATGCTTTCCTCAAAATCTCTTCTTTCACTCCAATTTTGCCTTCTAAGGCAAGTCACTATCGGGTTTTGAGTTTGAGAGCTCTTCCAATCAAACCAATCACTCACACACCTCACATACATTATATAGAAGTAATCCAAACACTCACATAACATCTGGAACACTGATTTCACAAAATCACCAGCTGGTTGCTCAAGGTTTTAACCAAGTTGCAGCTGAGGTACCACAAAGTGATCCAGCCAATTTCAATCAAGTCCAACCATTCAAACACACTCCATAGGGTGTAGGGAAGCTGTTCAGATCATCACCACTCATCTGTAACACCTCCAAATCCAAAATCACATTGCACTTGCTGTCACGGCCTAGAGGTAAGCACATACTTGGTCATCTCTCAATCTATGCATATTTCCTCGCACAATAATTTGGCCATATGTTCATAATCATGCATGGAATGTTTTCCCTCAATTAATTGCATTGTTTGAACCGTGTATAAAAAATCCTAGCCTTCATGCAAAAATTAGGGTTCTTGAGGTTTCTTCGTGATTTCTTGTTGTATGTTTAATTTAAATGAAATTAATGGACATAGACATGATCGTGAGGTTGAGACGAGCATAATGATATGTGGATTGCATGATATGATTTCGTATTCAGTGAGATTGGATGGAAAACGCAAATCAGCCAAACCCAGAACACGCGCATGTTCTTGGTGTGTTCTTGGCGACATTTTTTAATAATTCAAATATTTGAATTTTGTGATTTTGTTTAATTGATTCAAAAATTAATTTCTCTCTGAGTTTTAATGATTTTGAGTTGATTTGTTTTTTAATAATTCACAAAAATGTTAAAATATTTTATTTTAACAAAAAATCCCAAAAATATTATTTATTTCATATAATTGATATTTTTACAAAGAATTAATATTTTAATTGTTTTTGACATATTAAATATTTTTTCTACATTGATTTTGCAATTTTTAATGCTTTCTAATTATTTTGTAGGTCAATACTTAATTTTTGAAGCATTAATCCAAAATCACAATTTGTTTTTCACATGTTAAACAATTTTGATCTTTTTAATTGAATTTTTATTCAATTAAATACATTTTTGAAAACAAATTAGGGTTTTTGGATTAATTCAACCCTCATAAATCATTTTCAAAACACTTGGGCCTCTAATAGAGTGTAAGACCCAATCCTTTCTTGACCAAAACATTTTTGGGCCTCAGTGCATTGTATAAGTCCCGATACCGTCAAAAACAAACGGCGTGATCGTCGCCTTTTCAAAATAACACCTGAGCCTCTCCTTGAGCTATAAGACCCATTCAAAACACTTTTGGGCCTCTAATAGAGTGTAAGACCCAATCCCCTTTTAACCAAAATCATTTGGGCCTCACTTATTGTAGAAGTCCCTCCGCGTTAAAAGAAAACCTCGGCGCGATCGCCACTTCAAACGGAAAAGTCATCTGGGCCTACCCTCGTGTTATAAGCCCCACTATTTTTCTTTAAAACTTTTGGGCCTCTTGAGAGAGTGTAAGACCCATCCCTTTGTACAGAAAACATTTTGGGCCTCAGTCACTTGTATAAGTCCCTCTGTACAAATTCAACAGTGCGCTCACTGATAAAACCCTGGGCCTCTCCTTGAGCTGTAAGCCCCAAAACATTCTTTTTCAAAGCACTTTCTCCTTTGATTTTTAATATACTGTTGTTTTCAATCTTTCTTTGTTGAACAACTAACCAAACAGCATGGAAGCTCTACAACCGAGTAAGTGGTTATTGCTTTCATTTACCGCTTTCATATACATATAACTGTATTGTGGGGCTGTTTCACTGTAAGTCTTCTTTCATAAACTCATATCAACTGTGTAATAATAGTATAGATATTTCGAGTTTCCCCGGCAACTACGTCTAGAACTAGGTGACGCCGTTTCGTTTATTCGTAGAAATAGACAACTAGATCCCAAATAGGATCACCAGATACAGTCTTCTCTTCGGCTGTCCTCATTAGGAATTGTCAAGAAACTCTACTCCCCAAGATGAATGTCTTCTCCGTGAATGGCATCTTTGAGTTTCTTCCAAATTCTCGAACTTTCCTAACTTTGATCTATTCTCGGTGAATAGCATTGCCTTGAATTTCTCGGGGTTTGGGGACCCACGGGCTTTTTAAAAGCATCGGCCTCCTCTTGGGCATCGTACAAGGACCCACAGGCTTCCTAAAAGCAACCCCGCCTCCTCTTGGGCTTAGTACAAGGACGCTACGGCTTCTTAGAAGTATTCACATCCTCCTCTTAGGCTTCGTATAATGATCTCTTCCTCCGGGAATGATAGCCTCCTCTTGGGCTTCGTACAAGGACCCGTCGGCTTCTTAAAAGCTTCCAGCCTCCTCTTGGGCTTCGTACAAATTGTCCTGACGACCTCCTAGAGGTATAGGAACATAACTTAGTTATTTGCATAGAACAGTCCTTTCATAGAGTCTACTACTGTTCCTCAAAACATAGTACAAAGATGAGACTCTAGACTCGGACAGTCTAATCTCCTTGAGTATCAAAGACATTCTCAAGTGACCCCTTCGTTAAATAGGAAGGAAAACCCGTAGACTCAGACAGTCTCAATACCCTTTGGATTTCCCGCTTCCTTAAAGAACAGGAAATATCCCTGATCCTTGAATCAAATCCTTGAGTACAATGTTGCTCATATAAGAACTGATTTTCTCTTCAAAATTAGTATACTGGACCTGTCACTTAACTGAACAGTCACCATAGCCTCCTCTTAGGCTTTGTATAATGATCCTTCTTCAGTGGAGTTAGCCTCCTCTTGGGCTTTATACAATGATTCTCCCCAGCGGAGCCAGACAACGTTTAGCCTCTCTCTCGGGCTTTGTACGAGACACATAAGAGACTCCCTCGTTGAGTCTGTCACCCCTCTCTCCTCCATCTCGGGCTTTATACGAGATACAAAAAGGTTCTTATTGAGCCAAATAAACAACAGCCTCCATCTCGGGCTTCATACGAGACACAAAAAAAAACTCTCTTGTTGAGTCAAATAGCCTCCATCTCGGGCTTTATACGAGATACCAAAAGATTCCATCGTTGAGTCAAAACCTTTTAGCCTCTCTCTCGGGCTTTGTACGAGACACATATTAGCCTCCTCTTAGGCTTTATATAAGAAAACCATTGGTTAATCCAATTAACCTTTTAGCATCAAAACTGTGCCTCATTCACAATACACAAACATCAACAACTCCTTCCCCTTCATCTAATCGCTGTAAGCGGCAAGCCTCTGGATCATCTACATCCATTCCACTGTCCCTCTTTTAGCATGAGAAATTCCTAGGGAAAGATAGCATTGCTCTACACTGAGTTAAAGTCTTCTCCTTTAGGTTAAAAATCCCCTATAAAGGAAATTATGACATTACTAGGATCCGCGTATCCCGGTTAAAGTAATCCTCCTTTATAACCAGTCACCCAATAGTTGTGACAGACAAACCCTTCTTTAGAGATGAAAAATTCTCTCTAAAGTCGAGGTCCTTCAGCTTCATGTCTTAGGCTTTGAACAAGACACAAATAGACTTTTCAGCTTCACATCTTGGGCTTTGAACAAGATACAAATCACCTTTCGCTTCACGTCTTGGGCTTTGAACAAGACACCAAAAACACCCATTTCCTCCCATCGACTAGGAGGAACTACGAACGCTCTGATTTCCCTGTTTCGGCAAACGGGAATACGTAGGCATAAGATCGAAAGAAAAGATCTTAGCGAGCACACTAAACAAAAACCCAAATCCCATATCTCCATCAATCAAAAGCAGTAATTCAAAAATATCCGTCCTAACATCCTAATCCTTGTTCCCCACCAGAAACCTTCTGTCTAGATAAAAAGAAAGAAATCAGTATTGGTGAAAAATACAAATAACCAGTACAAAGGCCCCCCCACATTGATAGCATTCGTAACTTAACAGACCGCTATTTAAACTCAGTATGCAAAGCAGGGTTAATTGGAGACATCTATTTCCCTTCCTTCATCAGCTTTAATAGGATAAAAAATGAATTAACCTGTAGTTTAAAGCTCAAACCGCAGAGAGCGACTAGCGCTTAAGAACCGCGTCCAAAATCGCTCGCTACACAGTGGTGCTCATATAAGAACTGATTTTCTCTTTAAAAATCAGTATACTGGACCTGTCACTTAACTGAACAGTCGCTATAGCCTCCTCTTAGGCTTTGTATAATGATCATTCTCTAGTGAAGTTAGCCTCCTCTTGGGCTTTATACAATGATCCTCCCCAGCGGAGTCAAACAACATTCAGCCTCTCTCTCGGGCTTTGTACGAGACACATAAGAGACTCCCTCGTTGAGTCACTCACCCCTTTAGCCCCCATCTCGGGCTTTGTACAAGATACAAAAACTCTCTTGTTGAGTCAAATAGCCTTCATCTCGGGCTTTATACGAGACACCAAAAGACTCCATCGTCGAGTCAAAACCTTTTAGCCTCTCTCTCGGGCTTTGTACGAGACACATATTAGCCTCCTCTTAGACTTTGTATAAGGAAACCACTGGTTGATCCAATTAACCTTTTAGCATCAAAGTTGTGCCTCGTTCACAGTACACAAACATCAACAACTCCTTCCCCTCCATCTAATTGTTGTAAGCGGCAAGCCTCTGGATCATCTACATCCATGCCACTGCCCCTCTTTTAGCATGAGAAATTCCTAAGGAAAGATAACATTGCTCTACATTAAGTTAAAGTCTTCCCCTTCAGGTTGGAAATTCCCTATAAAGGAATTTATGGCATTGCCGGATTCACATATCGCGGTTAAAGTAATTCTCCTTTATAAAACAGTTGTGACATACAACCCCCTCTTTAGAGATGACAAATTCTCTCTAAAGTCAACACCTTCAGCTTCACATCTTGGGCTTTGAACAAGATACAAACCACCTTTCGCTTCACGTCTTGGGCTTTGAACAAGACACCAAAAACCATTTCCTCCCATAGAATAGGAGGAACTACGAATGCTCTGATTTCCCTGTTTCGGTAAACGGGAATACGTAGGCATAAGATTGAAAGAAAAAATCTTAGCAAGCACACTAAACAAAAACCGAAAATCCCATACTCCCGTATATCATAATCCGAAGCAGTATCCTAATAAAATCCCAGAGAGAGATCAGTATTGGCGAAAATACAAATAACCAATACAAAGGCCCCACCACATTGATCGCATCCGTAACCTAACAGACCGCTGTTTAAACTCAGTATGCAAGCAGGGTTAATTGGAGACATCTATTTCCCTTCCTTCGTCAGCTTTAATAGGATAAAAAATGAATCGACCTATAGTTAAAACTCAACCGCAGAGAGCGACCGCGCTTAAGAACCGCATCCAAAATTGCTCGCTACAGACACTCATATGCTTGGGAGCAGTACTGAGTGAACAATAACTTCTATTTGATGATCCAATTCATAAGCAACAGATTACATCTGTTTTTGATTGCTTCTCACTTCTCATTTCCCTGATCCATAGAACCTGTTTGGTTCCGATACAGTTCTTAAGTTATGGATCTGAATCTTAAACGACAAACTTTGAGAATTGGTTGAGTTCTCCTTTCATAGCCTGAATTCAGTTTGCGTTTGTGAGAATTTCTTTTTCTTCGAAAGATGGTTGATTTCACAAGATTAGTGAGAACCTTTGAGATGTTATACAAAGAAGAATTAACATATCAGCTTCTGACTTTGTTCCTCAAGGTCGTTTCAGAACTTGTTCAGAACCAAAACATCATCACGCAACACATGTGTACATCACTAGACATGGTTTGCATGAAACTTCTTGTTCTCACAATGCTGATCAACTTATTTGGGGTTGGTCACGCATATTTATGAGTTAACTGATTTCTTCAAAAGAACATCATTAATGCCATCTTTTAAGACATCAGTTAGAGAACCTAGATGTCTGGATTGATAGCTTCTAATTTCAAAGCTCAAGTGGTTATGAGAACACTTGAACTGGCGAAAATCAGATTCTCAATAATTGGTTCTACTAGGATAGTCTTTTTTGGAACTTGATTTTTGAGCCAGTTAAAACTTAAAAGTTCGATCAGGATCAAGTATTTACTGAATCTTTGGGATTCAGTTCTTCATTGAATCTTTTGATCTTTTCAGATTCTGACATTGAATTATTTCTAATAATTTGAATTTTTCAGATTCTGACTTCAGCAGAAATTTTTCTGAAATTCAAAGTCTTAGAGCAGCAATCTTTCTTCTTTACATGAAGAGATTCAGAATGAGTTTCAAACGAGAAAGTCAAGGGTGGACCTAATTCGTTTCTTGAAAACATCTCAAAAACTCATAAAGAATTAATCTTCAACAAACAAGATTTCTTGCTTTTTGATGATTCATCTTTTAAGCATATACGTGGTTTTATCCGCACGTATTTTCCAGGATGAGCGTTCAACAGATACAGTTTCTTATCTGATGAATTTACCTTATCATCTGATTCTTTAATTTTTAATGAGACTTCATCTAGAATCAGTTAATTGCTCAAGAAGTAATCAGATTGATTACAATTTTGTACACAGTCAACTGCTGAACTGTTACAGAAATTGTAAGTGGATTTCAATCTCACCCAGAGTACTTCTACGCACCACATCTGGATCTTTTTTTGACACTGTTAAGTGTTTGATGTAAATCAATAACAGAACCGGAGCTCTAATACCAATTGAAGGTGCGAGAAAGACACAAGAAAGGGGTGTTTTAATTGTGTATTTACTCTTTTCTTAACTTTTCGCATCTTGTTAAAGAGACGCTCAAGAGCCTTCAAAGTTCGTTGAGAGATTCTAATCTCTTAACTATGGAGCATGAGAACCATATAGGTTCTGATCATAAGATACGATACTCAGAACTTGCAGTGCGGAAGCTTATCAGAGATAGGCTGCAAGGTTCTGACTTTGCTTAATATGAGGTTCTGATATTCAATGCAGAAACATAAATAGAGATACTAAGTAAGAGAGTAAAGGACGCACGATATATCCTGGTTCACCACGCGGGCTAATCCAGTCCACCCTCCTCAGGTGATTTCGCCTTGAACGCAAGGTCTTAATCCACTATAACCAAATCATGATTACACTTGCACGGGCCACGCCAGTGACTAACAACTTGCGCAGCCGCACTGTAACTAACAACCCAATGAACCATTTAGGGATCCAACAGGATATAACGTTCATTGACCGGGCAGACCCACTGCTGGGATTTCACAACTAGCCGTTCAGGGATTCATCACAATGAATATAACGCTACTGACCATATTTCAAGATTTTCCACAATGACCCTCAGCCATTGTGATCTCAAGTATCTGATCACCACGTGATCTACTCAAGGGCCTCAACTCACAGCTGAACCGTTTAGGGATCCATTCTGGATATAACATTCACTGGAGGAGTCTCAATTCATTTAGTTGTATTGGAGAACTGGAGATTACAAATTGCGCTTCTTAATAGGCAAGTTTCTCCTAAGTTTAAGTACAAAGAACACACTCATGTGTTCAAGCAAGATTTGAGCAACAACTCCTTGCTTTCATAAGAAACTACCAAGATGTATTTAGATATTACAATTGTTGACATCTTGTAGATCTTCTTCTTCTTCATCTTCTTGGTTGAGCAAGCTATGTGTAGCGAGTGATATTTGGATGTGGTTGCGAAGCACAATCGCTCTAGTACTACAGCTCGATTCATTTTTATCCTATTGAAGCTGATGAAGGAAGGGAAATAGATGTCTCCAATTAACCCTGCTTGCATACTGAGGTTAAACAGTCAAAACTGTTGGTTTACAGATGCTACAAAGATTCAGGGTCTCTCCTTGGTTATTTTGTCGAAAAGGGGTGTTTTAGGCTATCGGTTGAGATGTTAGGACGGATATATATATGAAAGTATGGGATTTTGGGTTTTTGTTTAGTGTGCTCGCTAAGATTTTTCTTTCAATCTTATGCCTACGTATTCCCGTTTACCGAAACAGGGAAATCAGAGCGATCGTAGTTCCTCCTATTCTATGGGAGGAAATGGTGTTTTGGTGTCTTGTTCAAAGCCCAAGACGGGAAGCTGAAAGTGGTTTGTATCTTGTTCAAAGCCCAAGATGTGAAGCTAAAGGTAGTTTGTATCTTGTTCAAAGCCCAAGATGTGAAGCTGAAAGGTGTTTTCTTTTCTTTAGAGAGAATTTGTCATCTCTAAACAAGGGTTTGTTTGTCACAACTATTGGGTGACTGGTTATAAAGGAGGATTACTTTAACTGGGATATGTGAATCCAGCAATTCCATAATTTCCTTTATAAGGGTTTTCCAACCCGAAGGAGAAGACTTTAACTCAGTGCAGAGCAATGCCATCTTTCCTTAGGAATTTCTCATGCTAAAAGAGGGATAGTGGCATGGATTTAGATGATCCAGAGGCTTGCCGCTTACAGCGATTAGATGAAGGGGAAAGAGTTGTTGATGTTTATGTACTGTGAACGAGGCACAACTTTGATGCTAAAAGGTTGATTTGGATCAACCAGTGGTTTTCTTATACAAAGCCTAAGAGGAGGCTATTGACCCAACAAGAGGGTGTTTTTTATCTGTCTCGTATGAAGCCTGAGATAGAGGCTAAAAGGTTTTGACCCAACGAGGGAATCTTTTGGTATCTCGTATAAAGCCCGAGATGGAGGCTATTTGACTCAACAAGAGAGTTTTTTGTATCTCGTACGAAGCCAGAGATGAAGGCTATTATTGTTAGCTCCGCTGGGGAGAATCATTGTACAAAGTCCAAGAGGAGGCTATCGTGAATGTTTCAGTTGAGTGACAGGTCTAGTATGCTGATTTAAAGAGAAAATCAGTTCTTATATGAGTAATGTTTGCACTCAGGAATTTTGATTCGAGGATCAGGGTTATTTCCTGTTCTTTAAGGAAATGGGAAATCCAAGGGTATTGAGACTTTCCGAGTCTACGGGTTTCATCTCCTAGTTTTGGAAGGAGCTTGAGAATGTCTTTTGAGACTCAAGGTAATTAGACTGTCCAAGTCTAGAGTTTTATCTTTTGTACTATGCTTTGAGAAGCAGTAGTATACTCTTGGAAAGACTGTTATATTAAGATGACTGATTTCTGTTCCTATACCTTTAGGAGGTCGTCGGGATAATTTGTACGAAGCCCAAGAGGAGGCTGGAAACTTTTAAGAAGCCGAGGGATAATTTGTACTAAGCCCAAGAGGAGGCTATCATTCCCGGAGGAAGAAATCATTTATACGAAGCCTAAGAGGAGGCTGTGAAAACTTCTAAGAAGCCGATGGGTCCTTGTACAACGCCCAAGAGGAGGCGGGGATGCTTTTAGGAAGCCTATGGGTCCCCAAACCCCGAGCAGTTCAAGACAGGCTATTCACAAAGAATAGATCAAGCCAGGAAAGTACTAGAATTTGGAAGAAACTCAAGAGATGTCATTCATGGAGAAAATATCATCTCTGGGGAGTAGAGTTTCTTGACAAGTGCTTTTAAGAATCCTGTGGGTCCCCAAACCCCGAGAAGTTCAAGACAGGCTATTCACAAAGAATAGATCAAGTCAGGAAAGTTCGAGAATTTGGAAGAAACTCAAGAGATGCAATTCACGGAGAAGAGATCATCTATGGGGAATAGAGTTTCTTTGACAACTTCTACGAGTGACAGTCTATGAAAGGGTTCACCGAGAATGCTGCCTTTCATGTCTCCATATTGTTTAACCCCAAGAGGAGGGAAGACCGTGTCTGGTAATCCTATGGGGATCTAGTTTTGACTATTTAAGAGTGATCAACAGGCTTAATGCTAGACGTAGTTGCCGGGGAAACTCTAAATATCTATACTATTATTACACAGTTGATATGAGTTTATGAAAGAAGACTTACAGCGAAACAACCCCACAATACAGTTATATGTATATGAAAGCGGATAAACACTTACCCGGTTGTAGAGCTTCCATGCTGTTTGGTTAGTTGTTCAACAAAGAAAGATTGAAAACAACAATATATTTCAAAATCAAAGGAGAAAGTGCTTTGAAAAGAAGGATTTGGGGCTTATAGCTCAAGGAGAGGCCCAGGGTTTTACCAGTGATTGCACTGTTGAATTTGTACAGAGGGACTTATACAAGTGACTGAGGCCAAAAAATGGTTTGCTGTACAAAGGGATTTGGGTCTTACACTCTATCAAGAGGCCCAAAAGGTTTAAAATGGCGATCACGCCGAGATTTTCTTTTAACGCGAAGGGGCTTATACAATATCCGAGGCCAAAATTTGTTTTTGGTTAAAAGGGGATTGGGTCTTACACTCTATTAAGAGGCCCAAAAGTTTTGAATAAAAGAAATGGGTCTTACTACACGAGGGTAGGCCCAATTGATTGTTTTTTTTAAAAAGGCGACGATCGCGCCGTTTACTTGTACAAGGGGACTTATACAATAAGTGAGGCCCCAAATTGTTTGTACAAGGGGGTTTGGGTCTTACACTCTCTCAAGAGGCCCAAAAGTTTTTAAAGAAAAGGAATGGGGCTTATAACACGAGGGTAGGCCCAATGTTTATTTTTCAAGGGATGATGATCGCGTCGAACTTTTTTTGAAATACAACGGGACTTATACAATAATTGAGGCCCAAAATGGGTTGTATTTACAAAGGGTTGGGTCTTACACTCTATTAGAGGCCCAAAAGTGTTTTGAAAATGATTTATGAGGGTTGAATTAATCAAAAACCCTAATTTGTTTTCAAAATGTGTTTTAATTGAATAAAAATTCAATTAAAATGATCAAAATTGTTTAACATATGGAAAACAAATTGTGTTCTTGGAGTAATGCTTCAAAAATTAAGTATTGACCTACAAAATAATTAGAAGGCATTAAAAGTTGCAAAATCAAGTTGGAAAAAATATTCAAAATGTCAAAAACAATTAAATTATTAATTCTTTGCAAAAAATATCAATTATATGAAATAAATAATATTTTTGGGATTTTTTGGGAAAATAAAATATTTTAACATTTTTGTGAATTATTAAAAAAAGAATCAACTCAAAATCATTAAAACTCAGAGAGAAATTAATTTTTGAATCAATTAAATAAAATCACAAAATTCAAATATTTGAATTTGAGAGAAATGGCGCCAAGAACAGCTGAAGAACACGCGCATTTTTCAGTTTTTCCCAGATTTGCATTTTCTATCCAATCTCACTGAATACTTGATCATATCATGCAATCCACATACCAATCAACTACTCGTCTCAACCTCACGATCATGTCTACGTCAATTAATTTCATTTAAATTAAGCATAAAACAAGAAATCACGAAAAATCCTCAAGAACCCTAAATTTTACATGAAGGCTGGGATTTTTGATACACGATTCAAACAAAGCAATTACTTGAGGGGAAACATTCCATGCATGATTATGAACATTTGGCAAAAGTATTCTGCGAGGAAATATGCATAGATTGAGAGATGACCAAGTTTAGGCTTACCTCTAGGTCGTGACAGCAAGTTCAAAATGATTTCTGAGTAGGAGGTGTTACAGATGAGTTGTGATGATCTGAACAGCTTCCCTACACCCTATGAAGTGTGTTTGAATGCTTGGACTTGATGGAAATTGGTTGGATCACTTCATGGCATCTCAACTGCAACTTGGTTAAAACCTCGAGCAATTGACTGGTGATTCTAAGAAATCAGTGTTCCAGATGTTGTTTAAGTGTTTGATCAGCTCACATATGATGTATATGAGGTGTGTGTGTGATTGGTTTGAGTGGAATTGCTCTCTAATGAAAAACCCAATAGTGACTTGCTAAGAAGGCATTTTTGAGAGTGAGAAGTGGATTTTGAGAAAGGCAAGTGTTGTAGGCCTTTGGTGTACTTAAACTGATCACAATTGAGCTCTATTTATAGTAGAGCAAGTTTGTTTTGCAAGGAATAGTGAATGGCAACTGCTGAGTAGGTTTGGCCAATGTTGGCAAATGAAAATCCAAGTCTCCTCTAGCCATTGATTAGAGGTTAGGGCACAGGCTGCTGGTCCCCTTGGTCTTGGATAAGTCTTGACTGAATTCAGTTGCTAATGGCTCAGTCCATGCCACCTTGATGCTTCCATTGAATGCTTCAATCCAAAATTGGAGTCTTGTCCCTATTTTGGGCAATTCTAGGTTTATCATGCTATTTCTTGTTCCAAGGACTTTGGAGGCTTGGCTCAGTGATTGTCCCCTTTAGATTCAATCCTCAGATGTGTCCAAGGTGATGACAAGGCTTGGAATTGGCTGATTTTGGTAAATCGACCAAAAGTGTAAAAATCTGCCTTGCCTTGGCAGATTTCAGCAAGGCAACTTGCCAATGTCATATCTCATGGCTTAAGTTGAATTTGGTGATGTTCTTGGCAATTTTGGAAAGCTCTTATATGATACAACAACTGTTTGATCATATTTGGTTTTGATACTTTTTGGATCCAAGTGAAAAATGTCCCTACATTTGGAAAAAAGTAAGGCAAAATCTGACTTAGTGAAATTTTCACCAAGTGTTGGAACAAAGTGACTTTTCTTGATTTTGATCACTCCATAACTCAAAATCCATGAGGAATTTGGACATAGTTCAATATGAAGCTTTTGTAGAGGGCAATGAGATCTACAAATCAAGCTTTGGATGGAAAAAAATGGCTTTGTGGTTTAGGAGTTATGATCCTCCAAAGTTGGTACCTTTGTCACTTTTTTTAATAACTTAGAAAATTTTCTAAGTTTTTATGGTTACCCCTTTTACAAATTATCCCATTTTCTTTGATTTTTCTTGATGAATGATGATTCAAACCATACATTAACATCATTTTAGGGTTAAAAATCCATTTTTGTGAAAAATCTCAAAAAGTCAAAGTTGACTTTTGTGCACAGTTGACTTTTTATCCGATGAATTCCAAACTGTGCAATTCTTCAGGAAATCATGTCCTTGACCTAAATCAAACTTGATGGACATGTTCCATGGTTGTTATAGGGTATATTGAATCATGTCCTAGGGTTTGGGAGCATGTCCTGGTCAAAAGTCAAAGTTACAGTTGACTTTTCTCGCAAAACCCTAACTGTGGTTCAGATGAAATTGAAACTTGTTGCTCAAGCTTCTTGGATCAATCCATTGTTCCAAATGGATAAATATGGTATATTAGAGACCCTCAAATCATGTCTTGAGGTCTTGGTTCATGATTTGTCCCAAAAGTCAACTTAGGGGTGAATTAGGTCAAGAAACCCTAATTCCTGATTTTTTATGAATGCATCCCCTGAGGCAAAATTGACTTAATGATTGGGTTTATGAGGTTCCATGGAACATATTAGGTTATGTTTTGGATCTTTGGCTTATGCGCAGATAAAAATTTCCATCTGGAGGCCCTGGTCGACCAAAACCCTAATTTGGTGACACTGGCGATCTTGAAGCTTGATCCACCTAGAAAGGAGCAACCTTGTGCTTAATCCTTGAATTGGGAGTCCTCTTGATCCATTGTGGATGTTTGAGAGGTTTAGACAAGTTGAAGATCATGTTATTCCTTGATTGATCCTTTGTCTAAAAACTCTGAGAGGGCTGAAAACCCTAAATTTGATTGTAGTGGATGCTCACCTATATTTGGGAGACTGATGAGGTATGATGGTTCCTCCATATTGTGATGATGATTTGCACAATGATGGGAAATATTAGTGGTCAAAATTTTGGGTATGACACTATGAGCAGCAAATCCTTGCTTCAGATCTTCAATGTAGTCTTGACGAGAAGGTAGGTTGATGACTTGACAGATCTTCAATGTTGTCTTCTTCATCAACAACTTCTGTTCTTAATTATTGTTGTTGTGTTTATTTGTCTTCTTGAGTTTCAACAACAACTACCATTAGTGAAATAATGATAGCTTTGAATATGTTAAGTGTTACAACGAGAAATCATCGTTGTTGCTATCTTCACAATGACTTGGTCAATTTTGTAGAGGAACATTCAATTCATGATTCTACAAGTGATCGACACATCAGAAGCAAAAACTCTTTCCATTAAATAGCCGGTAGAAATATAACCGTTTGAGAATACTGTTGGTTGTTTGGAAAAGAGACGTTGTGATAAAATGAGTTGTACTGACACGTCTCCTTTTTGCAGAGGGAGAAGTGACCGAACATCTTTTCTTGGGCTGTGTGTACATTTAACTCACAACAGTAACATTTAGACTTCAAAACTTCAGTGGCTTCTGATGTAAATTTGATGAAGCATGAGTAGAGTCTTCTTAGCAGAATATCTGATGCTTCAAGTCTTCAGTCGATTGAAGAATTCCATTAGGAATCAGTCTTCAGAACTTCAACACTTGGTCTTTAAGAACGTTATTCTTTTCTGTTTCAAGTCTTCAGAATCTTCATAACCTGTCTTCAGAGTCTTCAGAACTTGATATTTGAAACCTTGATCTTCAGAACACATAAGTCTTCAGATTCTTTCTGCACTTGGTTTTCAGTGCCTTCAGCCATCAGAACTTCAAGTCATAGGAGTCTTCCGCACTTTGGTTCTTTCAGAGTGTACTTCTTCAGAAGCTTCGATATCTTCAGAATCTCAATCACTTTCAGAGAACATCCACAAGAGCATTGTAACAGAAATCTTGGCATCCTTGGATCTGGCTGATCATGACTAGATAAAGAAGCGTTCTTGCTTATCGCGACTTTAGTCACACATAATAACTTCGCATATGTATATATTAAATCATAGTACATCTAGCTGGTGCATGTTGGTTCTGATGTCTTTAGTTCTTATGATCTGCATACAACACACGTTAGACCATAAAATGGTTCTTTCACAAATACTTATTATTATCATCAAAACATAGATTGACTTGTAGAGACAATTCTTGCTCTCACAAAGACTTCACATAATTGTGCAAATCATCACCACAATATGGATGTACTTTCATAACTCATCAATCCTCTCAAAGATTATTGAGTGTTCACAATAGCCAATAATTAGGGTTTTAAGCCCTCTCAGAGCATTCAGGCAAAGGGTCAATCAAGAATTAACATGATCTTCAACTTTTCAAGCCTCTCAAACATCCATGAAGGATCAAGAGGTCCCCCACATCAAAAATATAACACAAAAATGCAACATTTCAAGTTGATCAAGCCTCAAGTTCATCAGTGTCACCAAATTAGGGTTTTGGTCGACCAAGGCCTGCAGAGAGAAATTTTCATCTGGGCATGAGCCAATACTTCAATATATGATTCAAGAAGCTCAAACGAACCTCATGCATCCATTCATAAGTTCAAACTAGTCTCAGGGGGTGCATCCATCAAAGATCAGGAATTAGGGTTTTGACCTAATTCAGTCCCTAAGTTACTTTTGAGGAAAAGAATGAGCCAAGACCTCAAGATATTCTTTGAGGGCCTCAAATACATCATTTTGATCCTCTCACAAGATTGAATTGATTCAAATAACTTGGTTCGTAAGCAATATAAGGATTCAAATTCATCTGGACCACAAACTAGGGTTTCTGAGAAAAAGTCAACCATACCTTTGACTTTTGAGCAAAGCATGACCTCAAACCTTGGGACATGATTCAAGATACTTAAAAACACCTTTGAAATCCATCCATTAGATTCAATTTAGCCCAAGGACTTGATTTCATAAAGAATCACAAAGTTCAAGATTCATCTAATACAAAAAGTCAATAGTGATCAAAACCAAGTATGACTTTTTGATTTTTTTTGACAAACATGGCCTCTTCAAGTAAAAAACAATGTTAACTTGTGATTTGGATCATGATTAATCAAGAAAAATCAAGAAAATTGGGGTTATTTGCAAAAGGGGCAACCTTGAGAAACTTGAAATTTCACTAAGTTACGAAAAATAATGGTTTTTACCTAACTTTGCAAGACCATAACTTGTGATCCAAGCAACCATTTTCTTCCATCTAAAGCTTAAATGAAAGCTCTCATCACATACTAAAAAAGTTTCCTACTGATCCATGGTAAAAAAACTGCATGGATTTTGAGTTATAAGGCCATAAAGTTAGGGTTTCATGAGATTTTGACTTTGACACTTAGAAAATTTTAGGCAGAATCTGTCTCATGTTTTGACCAACTTTGGAGGTATTTTTCATTATGATCCAAGATGAATCAAGACCAAATGTAAACATCAAATTTGAGGTATGATATACAAGCTTTCCAAAGAGTACAAGAACATCCATTGATTCAACCTGAGCAAGAAGTTATGAACCTTAAAACATGCCTTGATACAACATGCCTTGCATCCCACAATTTCTTGTGCCAATTTTGGCTTCCATCAAGATTCTTCAGCTTCTGTGTTCATGCATGATAATTCACTCCACACTTAAAAAAAACGAAATTAACTGCCACCACCATGTTCCTTATTAAAAAACGAACAAAATCCATGTTTACATCTTTTGATTTCATTGCGTATTGAGAGAGATAAGTGAGCTTTTGCAAAATGGACATGGAGGGAGCACACGAGGAAGAAGATGACCGTTGGCGCCATTTTTCAAATTTAATTCAATTTTTTGAATTTTTATTATTTTCTTAATTATTTTCAAAAATTAATTTCTCTCTCAATTTTAATCATTTTCAAGTGATTTTTTAAACATAAATCCTTCACATATTTAAATATTTTATTCCAAAAAAAAAAAAAAATTATTTGATATATTTTTAAATATTTTAAAGAATTTTATTTTAATTTGTTTTAAACATTTTAAATAATTTCTTTTTCTTAACTTTTCAATACCAAATGAATTTTAAATCATTGTTAGTTCTTTAAGTTTTAGAGTTGGCATTAATTTTGTAAAACAAATAATAGCAGCAATATGCTAGATAGGATATTTTATCTTGCTAAAGAAGAACAGGTTGAGCAAGAAGTCCTATTGTGAAATGGAACATGTTGAGTTGAAGTGGTTTCAACATCTGGAACAACATGTCGTACTAAGATGTCCCATGCAGGTCCATTCGACATCGCGCCAGAACTGAAGTGAATTAAAGATTCTGTTATGTATAAACAGATGCAGAATATTCAGGGAATAATATCCAAATTCTATGTGGCGCTGAATTAAAAGGTATGAAGATTCAAATTGAGAAAAATATTGGAAAATATACACTTTCTAAATATGGAGATATTTTAGGAAGTTAAAGATTGAAGTCCTATTATGTAGCAGAAGTTTCTGCTGATTTGTAGCAGCTTATTTGCTGTGTCTATGAAGGCCCAAATCCAGTTGGAAATAGGTTATATATAGATGCAGTGTAACCTAGAATTGTGACTGAACCAAAAATGTAAAAGTTCTATTATTAGGGTTGGCTCCTGTACCACTCGACATGTGAGTTGGACAGTTTGTTAGTATGATCCTCGAAGCTGTTAAGTAAGAGGAGTATTGTTCTTGGAGGAAGCTTTTAAGTAACTCTAAGTTGTGTATTGGAAGTGTGTCTTCCTTGTTGAATTGTTGTATAGGTAAAGAGTCGTTGATGTAGTGGCTGAGTGGTGACTGCTAGACATCATTGCGATGATTGGGAGTGAGAAGGGTTTCTCATATCTAGAGAGGATCTAGGTAGAAGGGTCATTGGGTAGTGATTAAGTGATAAGTTGTAAACGGAGAGTTTAGCTTTGAATTAATACTGCTGATAGTGGACTTCATCCCTGGCTTGGAAGCCCCCAGAGTAGGTGTGTTAGACCGAACTGGGTTAACAATTCTGTGTGTTTTTCTTTTATCTTTTCAGTACCAAGCTTATTGTTATATACCTTGCCATGTGTGTTCATGTCAGACCAGATGTCGAATGGCATGTTATAGGACATCTGAATTCTGCACATGTACAAGAATTTCAATCATGATTTTAAATAATTTATTTGATATTTTTATCATTTTTAATTGATTTTTCCTTTTAAAAATACCTAAAAAATATAAATTAGGGTTTCTTTGATTCAATCTTTCAGAAATTCATTTCAAATAATCTTGGGCCTCTATTAGAGTGTAAGACCCAACCCCCTTATGTACATAAATAAATTTTAGGCCTCTAGTATAGTATAAGTCCCACAACATCTTTAGGTATCACAGTGCGATCACTATTTTCAAATAAATCATCTGGGTCTCTCCTTGAGTATAAGCCCTAATCTTTTGTACATAAACTTTGTTTTAAACAATAAACAACCTCCATGGGCCTTTCCTTGAGTTGTAAGTCCCATACATCTGTTTTCAAAGTCATATGTCTATTTTAAACTGCTTGAAAACAACAGGGCCTCTGATAGAGTGTAAGACCCAACACCCTTCTGTAAATAGAAAGTCTTTTAGCCTCATTCCTACTGGGCTTTGTACAGGATACAAATAATCACCTGGGCCTCTATCTAGAGTGTAAGACCCAACACCTTTTGTTTCTCTCCTACTTGAGATCAAGTCATCTTCAAATTCAAAACTTTCTTCAATTTCTTCAAAACCCTAATTCAATCTTGAAGAAAACATCTGATCAATCAAAATACACTTGGACCTCTATCCAGAGGGAAAGACCCACCACTTTTCTCAATCAATACTTGTTTATACAATTGTTCATATGTCTGTATATACTTATACATATCTTGTTAAGTCTCTCTTAGCATTTACATCATCCTCAGTTTAGACTAGTTCAAACAAATAGGATATAATCCTCAGTAAGATTCAGCCTTCCCTTAGGCTTCCTATAATGATTTTCTCAGTCAGCCTCAATCTTGGGCTTTGTACAAGACATATATAATACTCCGCAGTTGAGTCAGTTATCAACCTTTTTTAGCTTCAACCTTGGGCTTTGATCAAGTCACAAAATCCAACATCCCCACAGATGAGACCGAGAGTCCTCTCCGTAGGAGGATATTTCCTCTATACATCACACTTCAAAACAAACAATCAAAACTTTTTTTCCAGATAATTGATGTAAGTGGCACACTTGTTGATTCAAAATCCAAGCTGAAGTCCCTCCTTTATCATGGCTAAAATTTCTCTTTCATCTAAGTGATGTAAGTGGCAAGCCTCTGGATTCTAAACATCCATGTAAATGTCCCTCTCTTAGTATGCAAAGACTCCCAAAAGGAAGTTGTGGCACTATTGTATTCCACACATCCCAGTTAAAGCAACTTCCTTTATAATCAATTCCTCAATATTTGTGATGAATAGGTGAGATATCTCCCTTTAGAGATGACAAATTCTCTCTCAGTCAAACTTTTAGCTTCAATCTTGGGCTTTGAACAAAACACAAACATTCTTTTATCTTTAATCTTGGGCTTTAAATAAGACACAAACAAACTTTTAGCTTCAATCTTGGGCTTTAAACAAGACACAAATACACTTTTAGCTTCAATCTTGGGCTTTGAACAAGACACCAAATTTCCTCCCATAGAATAGGAAGAACTACGATCCCTCTGATTTCCCCGGATCTCTTTACGGGAATATGTAGGCATATGATTGTGAAATATTAGCGAGCACACTAATAAAAAATCTTAGGTCCAGTAGCTTCCCAAAAACAATAGAAAAACCAAAAACAACAAAAACATTTCCTCAGCTTTCCCAAAGGAGAAACTTTCCCTATCCAACAGTAAATGGATTTAAACAACTAAGTAATACAACATTAGAAACATATGTAAATAAAGGTTCCTATAGATTACTATAGATACTCTATGTGTTAATAGCTTCCCTTTGTATAACCAACCCCCAATCCCTAATTTCTTCAGATTTGTTAAAGAAAACACTTGCACGCAGGGTTAGTTTGAGATATCTTCCCCTTCCTTTTAAGCTTAAAAGGATAAATATAGAAATCAGAAAGTAGCACCAAAAGCGGTTGTGGTCGCGTCACAAAAACCGAAGTTACACTATTGAAGGAGGTTCTCCCAAATGGGCTTGCTTGATAGTGGGTGGTGTTACACTTGTAATTTTAAGCTACTAGAAAGTCAACAAAGAATGTCAATGAAAAGATATTTATTGTGAAAGCATTAATGAAGTGTATTTAAAGAAACATTAATGATAAGTCGACGATAGACCGACGATGAAGGGTCAACCTAAATGTCAAAATAGCCAGACATGGTTTGGATGAATCTCAGAGATAAATCGCCAAGACACGAATCGCTGGGAAATATGTCTAAAATCTCAAAAATGACAGTCGAAGAAAACCTTTATTCCATCAAGAGGGTTGGTTAGTTAAACCACGTGATATAAAGGACTTTGTAAATTTACAAGTCTTGAGGCTTTGATAGTTAGTGTCGACAGCACCTAGGAGCAGTTACCGTCAAAGTTTCGTGAAGAATTGGGGAGGAGTTACAACGCAACATGGTTCTGAATAGAGAGTGTCTTGGAAGATACGTGAACACACTAGTGGGAACATGAAGATTGAACGTGGAGTAATTGTAGTAGTCCCACAATTATCATAACCGTCGTCGACAATTACTTTGTAAATAGAATAAATAGCATACTCATACATGGGATCAAGGGTTGAAAAGTTTTATACATACTCTCTATACCACCAGAGTACCTGAGTCAATAAGCGAAACAGTTGAGCGAGAAACATGTATGCATCTGCTTCCGGTATTTTTTCTTCCTTAAACGGAACTTGTACTTTGATATTTGTTTTTCTTATGTCATTTATTGAATTTTAACTTATCATTTATCACAATATGACTTCATTTAAAGTCTTTTTCTACGTCGTTATCGTTCACCGCGATAACTGCACTTAATTCACATGCACGTGTGTTCACACAAGTTATTTGCACAATTTGCTTTGGAGATTTTTCGAGTTTTTCTCACAGACTTTCAAACTTGTGATTGTTTACAAAAAACACCGGTAAACAAATTGGCACGCCCAGTGGGACCCTTATG
Source organism: Lathyrus tuberosus (assembly GCA_022829125.1). NCBI lineage: Eukaryota > Viridiplantae > Streptophyta > Magnoliopsida > Fabales > Fabaceae > Lathyrus > Lathyrus tuberosus. The sequence goes on along the minus strand of JALAZF010000584.1, from coordinate 1,440,623 downwards.
TGCAAATATCTTTGTAGAAAAGTAGTGTCTTACGTTATTTTCTTTAGTGTCTTCCATTTTGTTGTCTTTTGTGTTGTATGCACTTGAGAAGTGGTAAACAACTTTCCGATATGTCTCGAAAAAATCTTACCCCTTCCCAAGGTAAAACTCTAAACCCAGGAGGGCAGCTGACGAGTACTACTATCGGCAGTTCTGTGGCTCCAACCTCGGTCAAGGAAATATGCACTGCCATAAGCCAAGAAGTGGCATATTCTATACCGCCAGATGTGGAGTTTCATCACCACAAGTACCAATCACACCAACTCTTTCTAGGGAAATACAAAATTTAGAAGACCAGAGGCCTCCTTATCTAGGTTTCTTGTTGCCTCAGAGGAACAACTGTATGGCATGCAAACTGCAGTGATGGAAAGCCCGCACCCTAGTACGTCAATATATTCTGAAAACACGATGGCAACGTCATCGTCCTTTAATCCGTATTTGGCTTTAGCGTCCACTATGGGCAAATTTGGCCCACTAGGACAACCACCAGGAGGTATGGGGTATTTTCCTCCCCAGGGTGTTTTGTGTTAGAACATGATTTGTTCATGACATATACTCCTTGGGTTTTTAATGATAACAAAGTATTTAAAGAACAATGGTTATATTTAATTTGTGTTTCTTGTATGCAGGTTCTAATACTTGTACATATTTATATACAAAATATGATATACAAAGGCACACTTGAGAAAAGCTAAATTGCTAGCTCTGGTGGTGCAGAATCTAAAGAACACTTGCTAAGTGATGTCTGGCGTAGACTGTGAAGCTGAAAGCCTCATCATCAGAAGAAGCAACATAATTGTCTCTACACTTGGTGAATGTAAATTGGCTTCTGGTATCATTCAAAGTTGGTGATAAAGCTAAAGTTGTCTGTACTGCATAAAGCAAGCTTCATTGTCAAATCAGCTTGTTAGTTAGAGTCTAAGTTCACAAGGCTCAAGTAAGGTTGCGCGCTTTATATATATCTACTCTCAACGGCTCTAGAGTATAGGATCTTTTTGAAGACTCAATGGTTAAACATGTTACACAATGGATCAAGATCTTTTGGTGTATCTATCTTCAACAGCTCTTGTACTTTGGAGTAAAGCAAAGACACTTGATCAAGTTATCTCTTCCAACGACTAGTTTGCTGCAACTGCTATATAAGTGGCTGAAGGTTCAAACTGAATCTTCAACAAGGAATAACCAGATGAAGGAGTAATAAGATCAACAATTATTAACTCTATCGTGTGTCATACCCCAAATTTTGACCACTAAGATTTCCCATCATTGTGCAAATCATCATCACAATATGGATGAACCATCATGCCTCACCAAATGCCTCAAGGGTGGTTGAGCATTCACTACAGTCAAAATTAGGGTTTTAAGCCCTCTCAGAGCCTTAGACAAAGGATCAATCAAGGAATGACATAATCTCCAACTTGTCTAACCTCTCAAACATCCACAATGGATCAAAAAGGACTCCCACTTTAAGGATTAAGCACAAGGATGCTCCCTTTCAGGTGGATTAAGTCTCAAGATCGAGAGTGTCACCAAATTAGGGTTTTGGTCGACCAGGGCCTCCAGATGGAAATTTTCATCTAGGAACAAGGCAATGATCCAAAACATAACCTAATGTACTCCATGGAACCTCATGGACCCAAGCTTCAAGTCAATTTGACCTCAGGGGATGCATACATCAAAAATCAGGAATTAGGGTTTCTTGACCTAATTCACCCCTAAGTTGACTTTTGGGACAAATCAAGAGCCAAGACCTCAAGAAATGATTTGAGGGTCTCTAATGAGCTATATTGATCCATTTGTAACAATGGATTAATCCAAGAAGCTTGAGCAACAAGTCTCAAGTTCATCTGCACCACAATTAGGGTTTCGCGAGAAAAGTCAACTGTAACTTTAACTTTTGACCAGGACATGCTCCCAAACCCTAGGACATGCCTCAATATACCCTATGACACCCATGGAACATGTCCATCAAGTTTGATTTAGGTCAAGGACATGATTTCCTGAAGAATTACACAGTTTGGAATTCATCTGATAAAAAGTCAACTGTGCACAAAAGTCAACTTTGACTTTTTGAGATTTTTCACCAAAATGGATTTTTAACCCTAAAATGATGTTAATGTATGATTTGAATCATCATTCATCAAGAAAAATCAAGAAAAGTGGGATAACTTGTAAAAGGGGTAACCATAAAACTTAGAAATTTTTCTAAGTTATGGAAAAAGTACCACTAATACCCTAACTTTGAAGGATCATAACTCCTAAACCACAAGGCCATTTTTTCTCATCCAAAGATGGATTTGTAGCCCTCATTACCCTCTACAAAAACTTCAACTAGACCTAAGTCCAATTCATTAAGGATTTTGAGTTATGGAGTGATCAAAATCAAGAAATCACACTTTGTTCCAACACTTAGTGAAAATTTCACTAAGTCAGATTTTGCTTCACTTTTTGCCAAATGTAGAGGGATTTTTCACTTGGAATCAAAAGAGATCAAAACCAAACTTGTTCAAACAGTTGTTGTATCATGTAAGGGCTTTCCAAAATGGTCAAGAGCATTACCAAATTCAACTTACACCATGAGATATGACATTGTCAAGTTGCCTTGCTGAAATCTGTCAAGGCAAGGCAGAATTTGCAATTTTGCTCGATTTACCAAATTCAAATGCTTCTATCCACTTGGACACATCTGAGGATTGAATCTAAAGGGGACAATCACTGAGCCAAGCCTCCAAAGTCCATGGAACAAGAAATAGCATGTTGAACCTAGAATGGCCAAAATAGGGACAAGACTCCAAATTTGGATTGAAGCATTCAATGGAAGCATCAAGGTGGCATGGAATGAGCCATTCTCATTTGAAATCAGTCAAGACTTATCCAAGACCAAGGGGACCAAAGCTCTGTGCCCTAACCTCTAGTCAATGGCTAGAGGAGACTTGGATTTTCATTTGCCAACATTGGCCAAACCTACTTACCAGCTGTCATGCACTATTCCTTGCAAAAAAAACTTACTCTACTATAAATAGAGCTCAATTGTGATCAGTTTGAGTACACCAAAGCCATCAAACAAATGCTTTCCTCAAAATCTCTTCTTTCACTCCAATTTTGCCTTCTAAGGCAAGTCACTATCGGGTTTTGAGTTTGAGAGCTCTTCCAATTAAACCAATCACTCACACACCTCACATACATCATATAGAAGTGATCCAAACACTCACATAACATCTGGAACACTGATTTCACAAAATCACCAGCTGGTTGCTCAAGGTTTTAACCAAGTTGCAGCTGAGGTACCACAAAGTGATCCAGCCAATTTCAATCAAGTCCAACCATTCAAACACACTCCATAGGGTGTAGGGAAGCTGTTCAGATCATCACCACTCATCTGTAACACGTCTAAATCAAAAATCACATTGCACTTGCTGTCACGGCCTAGAGGTAAGCACATACTTGGTCATCTCTCAATCTATGCATATTTCCTCGCACAATAATTTGGCCATATGTTCATAATCATGCATGGAATGTTTTCCCTCAATTAATTGCATTGTTTGAATCGTGTATCAAAAATCCTAGCCTTCATGCAGAAATTAGGGTTCTTGAGGTTTCTTCGTGATTTCTTGTTGTATGTTTAATTTAAATGAAATTAATGGGCATAGACATGATCGTGAGGTTGAGACGAGCATAATGATATGTGGATTGCATGATATGATTACGTATTCAGTGAGATTGGATGTAAAATGCAAATCAGCCAAACCCAGAACACGCGCGTGTTCTTGGTGTGTTCTTGGCGCCATTTTTGAATAATTCAAATATTTGAATTTTGTGATTTTGTTTAATTGATTCAAAAATTAATTTCTCTCTGAGTTTTAATGATTTTGAGTTGATTCTTTTTTTAATAATTCACAAAAATGTTAAAATATTTTATTTTAACAAAAAATCCCAAAAATATTACTTATTTCATATAATTGATATTTTTGCAAAGAATTAATATTTTAATTGTTTTTGACATATTAAATATTTTTTCTACATTGATTTTGCAATTTTTAATGCTTTCTAATTATTTTGTAGGTCAATACTTAATTTTTGAAGCATTAATCCAAAATCACAATTTGTTTTTCACATGTTAAACAATTTTGATCATTTTAATTGAATTTTTATTCAATTATATACATTTTTGAAAACAAATTAGGGTTTTTGGATTAATTCAACCCTCATAAATCATTTTCAAAACACTTGGGCCTCTAATAGAGTGTAAGACCCAATCCTTTCTTGACCAAAATATTTTTGGGCCTCAGTGCATTGTATAAGTCCCGATACCGTCAAAAATAAACGGCGCGATCGTCGCCTTTTCAAAATAACATCTGGGCCTCTCCTTGAGCTATAAGACCCATTCAAAACACTTTTGGGCCTCTAATAGAGTGTAAGACCCAATCCCCTTTTAACCAAAATCATTTGGGCCTCACTTATTGTATAAGTCCCTCCGCGTTAAAAGAAAACCTCGGCGCGATCGCCACTTCAAACGGAAAAGTCATCTGGGCCTACCCTCGTGTTATAAGTCCCACTATTTTTCTTTAAAACTTTTGGGCCTCTTGAGAGAGTGTAAGACCCATCCCTTTGTACAAAAAACATTTTGGGCCTCAGTCACTTGTATAAGTCCCTCTGTACAAATTCAACAGTGCGTTCACTGATAAAACCCGGGGCCTCTCCTTGAGCTGTAAGCCCCAAAACTTTCTTTTTCAAAGCACTTTTTCCTTTGATTTTGAATATACTATTGTTTTCAATCTTTCTTTGTTGAACAACTAACCAAACAGCATGGAAGCTCTACAACCGAGTAAGTGGTTATTGCTTTCATTTACCGCTTTCATATACATATAACTGTATTGTGGGGTTGTTTCACTGTAAGTCTTCTTTCATAAACTCATATCAACTGTGTAATAATAGTATAGATATTTTGAGTTTCCTCGGCAACTACGTCTAGAACTAGGTGACGCCGTTTCGTTTATTCGTAGAAATAGACAACTAGATCCCAAATAGGATCACCAGATACAGTCTTCTCTTCGACTGTCCTCATTAGGAATTGTCAAGAAACTCTACTCCCCAAGATGAATGTCTTCTCCGTGAATGGCATCTTTGAGTTTCTTCCAAATTCTCAAACTTTCCTGACTTTGATCTATTCTCGGTGAATAGCATTGCCTTGAATTTCTCGAGGTTTGGGGACCCACGGGCTTCTTAAAAGCATCGGCCTCCTCTTGGGCATCGTACAAGGACCCGCAGGCTTCCTAAAAGCAACCCCGCCTCCTCTTGGGCTTAGTACAAGGACCCTACGGCTTCTTAGAAGTATTCATAGCCTCCTCTTAGGCTTCGTATAATGATCTCTTCCTCCGGGAATGATAGCCTCCTCTTGGGCTTCGTACAAGGACCCGTCGGCTTCTTAAAAGCTTCCAGCCTCCTCTTGGGCTTCGTATAAATTGTCCCGACGACCTCCTAGAGCTATAGGAACAGAACTTAGTTATTTGCATAGAACAGTCCTTTCATAGAGTCTACTACTGTTCCTCAAAACATAGTACAAAGATGACACTCTACACTCGGACAGTCTAATCTCCTTGAGTCTCAAAGACATTCTCAAGTGACCCCTTCGTTAAATAGGAAGGAAAACCCGTAGACTCAGACAGTCTCAATACCCTTTGGATTTCCCGCTTCCTTAAAGAACGGGAAATATCCCTGATCCTTGAATCAAATCCTTGAGTACAGTGTTGCTCATATAAGAACTGATTTTCTCTTCAAAATCAGTATACTGGACCTGTCACTTAACGGAACAGTCACCATAGCCTCCTCTTAGGCTTTGTATAATGATCCTTCTTCAGTGGAGTTAGCCTCCTCTTGGGCTTTATACAATGATTCTCCCCAGCGGAGCCAGACAACGTTTAGCCTCTCTCTCGGGCTTTGTACGAGACACATAAGAGACTCCTTCGTTGAGCCAGTCACCCCTCTCGCTTCCATCTCGGGCTTTATACGAGATACAAAAAGGTTCTTATTGAGCCAAATAAACAACAGCCTCCATCTCGGGCTTCATACGAGACATAAAAAAAAACTCTCTTGTTGAGTCAAATAGCCTCCATCTCGGGCTTTATACGAGATACCAAAAGATTCCATCGTTGAGTCAAAACCTTTCAGCCTCTCTCTCGGGCTTTGTACGAGACACATATTAGCCTCCTCTTAGGCTTTATATAAGAAAACCACTGGTTAATCCAATTAACCTTTTAGCATCAAAACTGTGCCTCATTCACAGTACACAAACATCAACAACTCCTTCCCCTTCATCTAATCGCTGTAAGCGGCAAGCCTTTGGATCATCTACATCCATGCCACTATCCCTCTTTTAGCATGAGAAATTCCTAGGGAAAGATAGCATTGCTCTACACTGAGTTAAAGTCTTCTCCTTTAGGTTAAAAATCCCCTATAAAGGAAATTATGGCATTACTAGGATCCGCGTATCCCGGTTAAAGTAATCCTCCTTTATAGCCGGTCACCCAATAGTTGTGACAGACAAACCCTTCTTTAGAGATGACAAATTCTCTCTAAAGTCGAGGTCCTTCAGCATCACGTCTTGGGCTTTGAACAAGACACAAATAGACTTTTCAGCTTCACATCTTGGGCTTTGAACAAGATACAACTCACCTTTCGCTTCACGTCTTGGGCTTTGAACAAGACACCAAAAACACCCATTTCCTCCCATAGACTAGGAGGAACTACGAACGCTCTGATTTCCCTGTTTTGGTAAACGGGAATACGTAGGCATAAGATTGAAAGAAAAATCTTAGCGAGCACAATCAACAAAAAATCCAAATCCCATATCTCCATCAATCAAAAGCAGTAATTCAAAAATATCCGTCCTAACATCCTAATCCTTGTTCCCCGCCAGAAACCTTCTGTCTAGATAAAAAGAAAGAAATCAGTATTGGTGAAAAATACAAATAACCAGTACAAAGGCCCCCCCACATTGATAGCATCCGTAACCTAACAGACCGCTGTTTAAACTCAGTATGCAAAGCAGGGTTAATTGGAGACATCTATTTCCCTTCCTTCATCAGCTTTAATAGGATAAAAAATGAATCGACCTGTAGTTTTAAGCTCAACCGCAGAGAGCGACCAGCGCTTAAGAACCGCGTCCAAAATCGCTCGCTACATCGTGTATGCATATTTTCTGTTGTAGGTTGTAATTGTAAAATCCTTAAGATTTCTTATACATTGAATATCTTAGAAATCTTAAGAGCTTTAGGTCTTTGTTATGGTGATTTCCCGTACCTCTGACATTAGTATCAAGTACACCTTATTCTCTATTCTGCTAAACTTTTTTAGCATTTTAGATTAAGTCTCGCGCCAAGATGCTTGAGCCATGTAAGTCTCATGCTATGTGTTTGAGCAATGAAAGTCTTAATCAAGTGGATTGATTGGGCAGAAGTCTTGTATCATTGGGATTCAAGCAAGGAAGTCTCTCGCCAAGATGCTTGAGCCGTGTAAGTCTCATGTTATGTGCTTGAGCAATGAAAGTCTTAATCAAGTAGATTGATTGAGCATGATGGCTCGGTTCATGAAACTTGGAGCAGAAGTCTTGTACCTAAGGGGTTTGAGCAGGAAGGCTCATTTCATGGAACTTGGAGAAGAAGTCTTGGGCCAGTGTGGCTTGAGCAGGTTGGATCGGTTTGTGGAACTTGGAGCAGAAGTCTTGAACCTGAGGGGTTTGAGCAGGAAGGCTCATTTCATGGAACTTGGAGTAAAAGTCTTGAGTATATAGGACTTGAGCAAGAAGTCTTGGACCTAGGGTCTGAGCAGTGTAAAATACTTATGCAGAATACATAAGCGATTGTAATCATGATTTAGTTATAGTGAAAATCTCTTATGAAGCAAGGGGACTGGACTACTCTCAGTTGGGAGGAACCAATATAAATCTTCGTGTCTTTTGCTATTATTTATTTTCTTTTGTTAACATCCGCTGCTAAGTATAATCAAAATCTGAACACTAGTTTTAGATTCTAAACTCTGATCAGACGTAAATAAAGAAAATGGAAAACACAATTCAATCCCCTTTCTTGTGTACTTTTATCACCTTTATTTTGTCCTTAACCAATAACTCTATTCAAGTTATGAGACAGTTAATGGATGAAAGCAACCACAATATCATTCACATGATTACACAGCAGATAAGTAACATGTTTAGCCCACTTATAGGAGTTATCAATAGTTAACCCACCAAATGGGAAAGATTGCTGATTTTTTGGGGACACCACCAGCGCCACCGACTCCAGTACCTAACATTTCCCAGGGGGATAACCCCCTAGAAAATAGGGTTGTCGAAAACAATCAAAAACCAAAATGTTGACCAAGTCCTGAGACAAGCCCGACAAGATAACGTATGGGTAAAGGATAATATCACAAACATCGTCAAACGTGTTTTGGTACAGAATGGCCTCAACGTAGGCCTCCACAAGCAAACTATATATCCCTATTGTCTGAGTATGTAAGGTAAACTGAATTGCCTAGGGGCTAGAAAGTCACAAAATTCACCAAGTTCGCTGGTGATACTAGTGAGTCCACCATCAAACACGTCGCCCGGTACCAGACCGAGGCTGGTGATTTAGCCAACAATGAGAACTTGAAAATCAAGTATTTTCCAAACTCATTGACAAAAAACACTTTTACATGGTTCACCACCCTTCCCCCAAATTCCTTTTTTACGTGGGTCCAATTAGAGAGGGGCATTTCAGGAACAATTCTACTTGGGACAGTGTAAGATTAGGAATTAGCCAGTGAAAGGTGGTTGAAAGCATAATTGATTATCTCAATAAGTTTATAACCTTAAAAGCAAGATGTTTTACACAAGTACCAGAATATGAGTTAGTTGAACTGGCAGCAGGGGGTCTCGATTACTCCATTAGGAAGAAATTAGACACCCAATACTTGAGAGACATGTCCCAGTTGGCCGATAGAGATCTACAAGTCAAACAATTAAAGGCTGAAAAAGCTAGAACTTCTAAGTTCAGTAAAAAGAAAGTAGCTTATGTTAAAGTCGACAACATAGAAAACTCTTATGACTCAGAGTATGAGTATGTGGAGGAGAATGAGTTTAGTGTGGCCGAACTAAAGCCAGGGCCTCCCTATACATGCAAGTTGTTGAAACCCTCAAACAGGAAGAATCCTGTAGAGCCCAAAAATGAAAAATTCATTGTTAGAACTTAAACCTTCAAAATTACTAAGTGTGATGAAATCTTTGATCTATTGGTTGCTGATGGACAAATCATTTTTCATAAAGGGACTAAAGTCCTAACATTAGAATAGAGAAAGAAAAAAAGGATTTTGTAAATTCCATAATTTTTGGGGTCATAAAACTTCCCAATGTGTACTTTTCACGGACCTGGTGTAAAATTCTCTCAAGGATGGAAAACTCAAGTTTGCTGACAAGCAGAAACCACACCCAGAAGAGGAAGTTGAAACTAAAGTTGAGGTTCTCTTTATTGATCCAGTGGACATCATGGTCGTTGACACCGTCGATAGTGTTGGGGCTGAAGACAACAAACCAAACCACGAGGATCAAACAACAAAGGCCTATCCCAAAGTTGAAGAGGAGCTGGTTGATTTTTTGAATTGTTGCAGGTTGAATAATTCATAGGTAATGTTGTGTCCTAGGTGTAGCTTTGTGTTTGACAAAGAAGCTGCTAAAGAGCTGGAGAGGACAAATCCTTACCAAGCCAAAAAGTTTGTCCGACAGGATAAACCCAAGGAACTTTTCTCTAACAAAGGAAAAGGTGCATCATAGTTCCAAGGAAAGACTTATGTCCCCACTGCAAATGCATCTCCTAGAGAATGGCTACGCCCTGCTCGGAAATTAGAAACTGGTGGGGGCAAATGGAAAGTAGTGCATGCTGATTCTGGTTCTTCATAAATAGACAACTGTCAAGTTTCAAAGAAATACTCTTATGTATCGCAGAACTACATGGGAAAAACCCCATAACCAGGACTCAATGGAGGAGACAGCGGAGAAACAAGAAAGTTGCACGAGAGGCTAAAAGCTCCAATGGAGGTGATAGCATTCGATTTGTGGATGAAGGCCGAATTATTCGACGGCCAGTCAAGCAAAGGTTGTTTCCCCTTCTATCACCCATAAAAGAGGAGAAACAAATAAAAGTAAAGGTAGTCGAAGACGCCGATATGGAGACATACAACTTCGATTCAGAGACTGAGCCGAAATTAGATATCATTTGCAATATGATATATGTGTTACCCTTAGAGTATGACACAGTCATAGAAGTGATTGAGGAAGAAGGTCTTGATGAAGAACTAGCTGCCAACAAACCTCTGTGCTATTATGTAATGAATGACGGCTCAGTGAATGTGGACCATGAAATTTTTGAAAGACCAGGCATGGCCATTCAACAACACCTAAAGCCTTTGTATATAAAGGCCAAGGTAAATGGCGTGGGGATCAACAAAGTTTTGATTGACTGTGGTCCATGTGTCAATGTTATACCTCAGTCCCTCTTGGGAAAAATAGGCAAATTTACCACAAATTTAGCCTGTAACAACATGGTATTGTCCAACTATAAGGGAAAAACTAGAAAACCCTTATGGGTTATTTAAGTCGGCGTAGTGGTGGGAACCATCACAAGGCCAACACTGTTTGTGGTGGTGCCAACCAAAGCAAGCTATAATTTGCTATTAGGTAGAGAATGGTTTCATGGAATAGGATGTGTGCCCTCATCTATGCATCAACGGATCATCATATGAAAGCATAATTGGATTATCGAATACCAACAAAGTGGATCAGAGTTTTTTCAAAGCAGATGTCAATCACATCGACAGACTCAACTTTGACCAGAAATTGGCTAACATTTCACCATGTAAACCCGCTGGAGGAGGATATAACTTTAAAGGGCATGAGGTATCTTATACGGTGAACCTACACCCTCAATATGGGTTTACCTGGGAATATGAAACTGTCAGAGGTTATAACTTATGGTCTAAATCTACTAGAGATCATGATTGAGTCAGATGCGTTGGCTCGGATTTTGGACTATGTGGCTGAAAACAAAATATTAGCGGCCTTAGAGGCCGAATCTCAACAAATACTAGTTGTCGAAGCCATTAAGCCTGGGAACTCTTAGGAAAATCAATATGGTTTTACCGGCCAAACAAAAGCTTCATAAAGCCGAAGGTTAAATTACATCTATCATAATGAGCCTTTGGAGTTCGAGAAATACCCAACAATCTCGACCAAAAAAATGCATGCGCATGATCCTTTGGAAGAGATAGACTTGGGAGATGGGATGATGAAAAGGCTGACGTACATTAGTGCCAAAATCACCCCACACTTAAAAGCAGAAGTAATCAAGGTGCTAAAAGAATTCAGATATTGCTTTTCTTGAGACTATGATGAAATGCCTGGACTCAACTTTAACCTAGTTAAACTAAAGCTGTCAATCAATCCTGACAAGAAGCCAGAGAAGCAGACCCCAAAGAGGTTTGCGCCTGGAATCATGTCCAAGATCAAAGCTAAGATGGAAAGATTTCTATGGCATGTCAGGTATGTCGAGTGGCTCGCTAATATTGTTCCAGTTATTAAGAAAAATAGTACCCTTAGTGTCTGCATAAACTTCAGAGATCTTAATGCTGCCACTCTAAAAGACTAATATTAAATGCCAGTGGCTGAGATGTTGGTTGATTCAACGGCTGGATTCAAATACATGAGTCTCCTTGATGGATACTCTGGTTACAACCAGATTTTCATTGCAGAGGAAGACGTAGTAAAAATTGCATTTCGATGCGCGGGGGGCTTAGGTACATACGAATGAGTAATGAAGACTTTTTGCATAAATAATATTAGTGCTACTTACCAGAGAGTAATGAACTCAATGTTTTATGAATTTATTGAAACATTTATACAAGTGTACATTGATGACATTGTTATACAATCTTCATCTAAGGATGGTCACTTCGACCATCTTGACATGGGATTTTCTTGGCAATTTCGTCCATAATAAGGGATTAAAGATAAACTTAAACAAAACAAAATCCATACAAAATACTGAGACCCCGACCAATAAAAACATATCTTTAGTCCTTGTTAGGAAAAATCAACTTTCTAAGGAGATTCATTTCAAATCTAAGTGGCAAGACAAAACTACTTGCGTCGCTATTATGGTTAAAGAAAAAAGAAGGTTTAATGTGGGGACCAGAACATCAACAAGCCTTCGACGAGATTAATAGGTACCTGTCAAAGCCTCCCGTGAGTGCAACTTTCCAATTAGGTGTATTTTTTAATGATGTCAAAACTACTGTTAGTGTTTATGTACATTGGGCAGTATCATCTGAGTCTAGCTGTGCATTTTAGCATTAAGAAGTATAACAACATGATGAAAAGGATTAGAAAAAATTCATGCATCAAGAAATGGTTTTATGTGTATAAAAACCTATTTTTATGTGAAAAATTGTCTACAGGTCGACACATAGGCTTCAGAGGCCAACAAATAAAAGTAAAACTTTTCTACACGTCGACATATACACGTTACAGGCCGACACGTAAAGGAAAATTTCTTCTAAAGGTCGACACATGCATTCTATTGGTCGGCTCATGTGTTGCATTATTGACGCATGTAGGCTCTATTAGATGTGCCGCCTTTACAGGTCGATACATGACCTGTATAGGTCGACACATGACTTGCATAGGTCGACCTATACATCAAAAATCTTGAAAAATTGCATTGTTTTCCTTTTCTTTTACATTCCTTTTGCTTCATATTTGCTCACACACACACACACAAACACACACACACACACACACACACACACGCACACACACACATATATATATATATATATATATATATATATAATTGCTACATGCATCATTTTTTTCAATGATTTTGGTAAAATCATAAACGAAACCTGAAACATACTAAGAGTCTTCTTCATCTTCAACCTTGGTTTTATGCATACACACAAACAAAGTATACATAATCATTTATTGTTTGGGTGCCATCAAGAATCAAGTTGATAACGTCCAATTTAGCTTGTGGTAATGTAAATTGGGTTGAGATCTTAGGGGGGTTTCAAATAATAAAACCAGGGGGTTTCAAATAAGAAAACCAAGGTGGGTTCCTTCAAGATCTAAATGGGGATTTGAAGGTTTTGGACAAGATTATTAAAGTTTGGATTTGATCGAGCGAAGGCTTTGAAGAGCTGTCGTTCTTGCAAAGGAGTAGTGTGAGAGAGTGGATCATCTTGGTAAATCTTAGGTTACAACAATTCACAATTTGGATTCGATCGAGTGAATGCTTTAAAGAGATGTGGTTCTTGCAAAGGAGTAGCGTAAGAATGTGAATCAAATCGGCATTGTTAGGTGACTTGATCAAGCTTAGGTCAAGGGAAGAGAAATTACTAGGATCAACATCAAACTTAGGGTTCGTAGGGTTGCATTTCTACATTTATCTTGTGAACTACATTTTCAAAGTAAGGTTAATTTCATGATCTTAATTCAAATTCTAATTGAGGGAATACGAACCCATAGTGAGGCCAATTAGGGAACTGTCTAAAAAAATCCTTGTGTACTCTCTCTATCTCCTTTACATTTTGTTTGTAAATTATTGAGTTCATCATTGTGTGATTAACTTGTTTGGTGATTTCTTTTGAAAATCATTTGAAAAACGGTTTGTTGAATTGATCACAATCATATTGATTGTGATTGGATTTTAAGATAAACAAAACTATACAAATTTCCAAACAAAATCGATTACACACAAGGTGCTCGATAATTTGTCTCAATAGTATTTTTGTGTGATTTATCATTGGTTATTGCATTGCTTTTTGAGTAGCTTTCAAGAGAATGTGATTGAAGCTTATTGATTGAATAGCTTATCATTATCTTCGATTTATTTTCACATATGCATATTCAAGTTTTTCGATAGTGGTTCGATTTAGACTAATAGATCCAAGTTACTTTCGCTAGCCATTGATTTTGAAAACTCTTTTCCGTAAAGAAATTTTTTATTTGGGGATCTATTCAACCTCCCCCCCCCCCCCCCCCCCCCCCCCTCTAGATAAGTCGCCTTCGTCTAAGAAGTGGTATCACGAGTTTTGGTTAATTCCGTGTTTCAAATATTCACTTATTAGAAAATGGCTATCGAACATAAAAAGGCGTACAATAGAGCTCCAATTTTTACCGGCGAAAACTATGGCTATTGTAAAGCTTGTATGCATATCCATGTTAACTCGGTTGATAAGGGTGTATGGGACGTCATCATCAATGGTCCTAATTAAATTACAATGACCAATGCTCAAGGCGTCGTCGTACAAAAACCGGAAGCACAATGCGATGATTATGATAAGATATTGTGGTCACATAATTGGAACAAAATATTCTCATATCCGCACTGGGTGTCGATGAGTATTATCGTGTCTCTCATTGTGAGACTGCCAAAGCTATGTGGGACGCACTAGAAGTTGCCCATAAGGGAACTAATGAGGTCAAACAAGCTAGGATTAATATGTTAAATCAAGATTTTGAACTATTTCGCAAGAAGCACGGTGAAACCATTGCCGAAATGAAAAAGAGGTCCATACATCTTATAAATCGCTTGAAAGCTCTAGGTAATCCTATCTCCAATGATATAGCTACTAATAAAGTTTTGAGTTGTCTTAATAGGGAATGGCAACCCAAGGTCACTGCAATCAAAGAAGCAAATGATCTTAAAACACTTGATCTCACAACTTTATTTTGCAAGCTAGAAGAACAGGAGCAAGAACTCACTTACTTCAAAAAAACATGATAAAAAGCATGAGGAGAAGATGAATAAGGAGAAAGGTAAAGATAAAGAGGAAGAAAAAAGTCTATTGCTCTAAAGGCTTCAAGCTCAAAGTCCTCAACTAATCAGCAAGTTGATTGTGAAATAAGAGATGACGACAATTCGGATGAAGAAGATATGGGACTTTGTGTGAAAAGATTTAACAAGTACATAAAAAAAAAAGGTGTAAAGTTCTTGATGCATACTTTCAAAAACTTGATGCGTGCTTTTTGTAAGTATACAGAGTATATTAGAGTAATATAAAAGGTTATCGAATTCCACAGAGACCTAATGGTCAATATATCTTCTTCTATTACTACAGTGTTTATCTAAGGAGATCGTAAAAAGGTTTTGGAAAAGGAACAAAATAAAATAATAAACTTTTAATAAATTCAAAGATGTAATACTAGAATGCGGCTCTCATCATACAACAATACTCTAATTATTTCTAAATAGAACTATTTACGGACAATATTTTCTTCCTTGAAAAAGATTTAATTAAAAAGGAACTGTCACTTTCGTGTATTTGGTACTGGAATTTACTCTCTAATCTTTACTGTCAGCTCTCGCGTATCCGGTTGCGTTTGCATTAAAGTAACAAATCCTTTTTATAAACTAGATGCTTTTACTCTGTTGAAAAATGGTTTGGATTGGAAAATTTAACTTAAAAGGGTTATCGGATTTTACTCAAACAACCGGATTCTAAACCTATAAACGCGTCTGAAAATATTTTTAAAATCACCTTATAGAAATATTAAACATTCCTAAAAATAGTTTTAATCTTAAGTGTCGGACAGCTTTCGATCTTACCCGATGTGTCACGATTCTACTTTCGTAGTAACCAATCAAATTAATTTCGGAAAAATTGAATTAAAATCAAAACAGCCCCAATAGTAATCCTAAAGAAACAACAAACACAGTACCTTCGAATCGAAGGTCCTCACATTCCAGCACTAATGGATTAGCCGGACATATTCATGGTGAGCATTTTAGCTTTTGTTTGCAATACAGTATTAAACATAATAAGCGATTCAATTAAAGTAAAGAACATGCAATGAAAATAAATTAAGTAAGGTGAGGAAATAAAGCAAGGCAAAAAAATAAATAAAGTAAGGAGAAGTAAATAGACAAGATAAATGAAATGTAAATAATACTGAAAAATAATAAGAAACTGCTCCAAACGGAGACTTGAATCTGGTACAAAGTAAATTGATGAAAATAACTTGAACGGAATTGAAAATGCTGGCAACATTAGTTGCTACAAATAAAGTGCTCCAAACTCAATAACAACAACGGTGCAATAACTCTCCGATGTGAAGAATTAGAGCTTTAAGAATGTAAATATATGGCCTAAGTTGTACTAAGCTTGGATGCCTTCAAAATATGGTTTTAAACCCTATTTATAATGCTACAAAGTCTTGGAAATCAAGTCACATCTATTGGGTTCGTGTGAGAGAAAAAAGGGAGAAGTGGGGAGTTCATCCTCAACCGCTTTGACCGCCACGTTTTTATAAGGGATGGAGACTGCCATCCCCCATGGCGACCGCCACATAAACAAAAAGTGAAAACTTAGTCTTTGTGGCCGTTGGGTCTTGGGACACCTCATCCACATCATGGCTACTGTAGCGAGCGATTTTTGTTGGTGACGCGGCCACCTTACCGCTGGGGTTTTCCTCACCGCAATGGTAGGAGGGGGTGCTACTTTCTGATTTTTTATTTATCCCATGAAGCTGGAAGGGAAAGGGAAGGTATCTAAAACTATCCTTGCACACGAATGTCTAACAGGACAAACGCTTAAAGAGATTGGGGGGTCCGGGGTCAGGTTATACAATGGGCAGTTGTTAGCTACACATCTTATATGTGGTTATCCACAAGATATTAGCTTTAGGTTTTGCTTTGTACTTGATGGTGTTTATCTGTTAATGGGTTTGGAAAGTTTCTTGGGAAATGTGAGAGAATGAGTGAGTTTTTATTGATGTTTTTGGTAAGGTACTAGACCTAAGTTTTGACGTGTGAAGGTATTGGACCTAGAGTTTTTGTTTGGTATGTTCGCTAAGATCTCGCAATCTTATGCCTACGTATTCCCGTTTAAAGAAACATGGAAATCAGAGAAATCGTAGTTCCTCCTATTATATGGGAGGAAAAAGATGTTTTGGTCTCTTGTTCAAAGCCCAAGATTGAAGCTAAAGGTGTATTTGTGTCTTGTTCAAAGCCCAAGATTGAAGCTAAAAGGTTTACTGAAAGAGAATTTGTTATCTCTAAAGAGGTATTGTTGATTTTTATGTGTGCCTTGATCAAAGTCTGAGGTTGAAGCTAAGAGGTTGATTGACTCCATAGGGGAAGTCCTTATACAAAGCCTAAGAGGAGGTTGTATGAGACCGACTCAACAAGAGAGTGGATATATTGGTGTCTTGCACAAAGCCCAAGACGGAGGCTCAAAGAGACTGACTCTTTGTGGATATCATTATATGAAGCCTAAAAGGAGGCTAACTCCGCTGGGGAGGTACTTATCTGTCTTGTATAAAGCCCAAGATTGAGGCGAAAAGGGTTTGACTCAACAAGAGAGTGATTTTATCTGTCTCGTACGAAGCCCGAGATTGAGGCTAAAAAGGGTTGACTCAACAAGAGAATCTGGAACTTGATTGACTCAACAAGAGAGTCTAAAAAGTGGTTGACTCAACAAGAGAGTCTGAAAAGGTGATTGACTAAGCAAAAGAGTCTGAAAAGTGGTTGAATCAACAAGAGAGTCTGAAAAGGTGATTAACTCAACAAGAGAGTCTGAAAAGGTTAGCTCTACTGGGGATAATCATTTGTACAAAGCCCAAGAGGAGGCTGACTTTCCTGAGGAAAGGATCATTATACAAAGCCTAAGAGGATGCTAACTTCTACCGGGGGTTATTGAGATCCCGAGGCAGGTCCAAGTGGGGAATCAACTCTTGCCGAGGGTTACAGAAGAGTTGAGATATCAGATGCCTTGAGGTTCTAATTTGAGATAGTGTTAGACTGACCCTGGCTTGGGGATTTTAGGAGAGAGACGAGGTTTTAGAACCCACAAGTTTTAACTCTGCTGGAGATTAATCTAGAATCCAGGGTTTCCTCCTACGTTTGTAGGGAACTTGAGAATGTCTTTGAGACTCAAGGGGATTTAGACTGTCCAGGTCTATTAGTGTGGTCTATCTTTGTACAATGCCCAAGAGGAGGCCGACTCGTTTAAGGGATGAGTATCAACCCTAAAATTTGTCTGAGAGTTTTTGTGACTCTTTTAAGAAAGACAGCTCTAGCAAAGGATGACTAAGTTCTATCCTATACCTCTAAGAGGTCATGAGGGTCCTTGTATGAAGCCCAAGAGAAGGCATGAGAACTTTTAGGAAGCCGACGGGTCCTTGTACAAAGCCCAAGAGGAGGCGGGGATGCTTTTAGGAAGCCTGTGGGTCCCCAAACCAAGAGAAGTTCAAGAAATACAATTCACAGAGAAGAGAAGGGAAGACTGTATCTGGAAATCCTATGGGGATCTAGTTCTGACTGTGTTTAAGAGTGACCAACATGGCTTTACCTAGTTCTAGACCTAGTTGCCGGGGAAAACTCTAAATAACTATACTAGTATATATACAGTTGATATATGACAAGTATTTAAAGGAGTATGAAAGAAGACTAACCATGCGCAGCTTCCCACAATATAGTTATATATTGGACATCTATTTAAAAGAATGAAAGAAGACTAACCATGCGCAGCTTCCCACAATACAGTTATATATATATTAAAGCGAGTAAATGAAAGCGGATAAAAACTTACAGGTGAGCAAGCTTCCATGCTGTTTTGTTAGTTGTTCAAAGAAATTAAAGAAAGTTTTGATAACTGTATATTTGAATCTAAATCAAAAGGGAAATTGCTTTGAAAAGATTGTTGGGGTTTATACTCAAAGAGAGGCCCAAGGTTTAACTGTGATCGCACCGTTGTTTTGAATATCGTATCGGGACTTATACAACGACTGAGGCCCAAAGAGGTTTTCTGTACAAAGGTATGAGTCTTACAACTCAAGGAGAGGTCCAAAGATTATTTTGAAAAAGAAAGATGAGACTTACACCACGAGGGTAGGCCCAGATGGTTTGTTTGAATACGGCGATCGCGCCGAGGTTTTTGAAAACACAGTGGGTCTTATACAATGTCTAAGGCCCAACAAGGTATCTTATTTACAAGGAATGGGTCTTACACTCTATTAGAGGCCCAAAAGTGTTTTTGTACAAGTGATGGGTCTTACAACTCAAGGAGAGGCCCAAAGGTTATTTTACACTGGCGATCGCGCCGAGATTTTTTATCGTGTCGGGACTTATACAATATCTGAGGCCCAAAATGGTTTTGGTTAAAGGGGATTGGGTCTTACACTCTATTAGAGGCCCATGAGTGTTTGAAAAAGATTTGTGAGGGTGAAAATCAAAGAAACCCTAATTTTGTTTAAAATGTAATTAATTTTATTTAAAAATTAACAAAAATTATTGAAAACATGTGAAAAATGAGTGGTGATCTTGGATTAATGCTTCAAAAATCATGTTTTTATCCACAAAAATGATTGAAAATCAATTAAGTTTGGAAAATCAAGAAAGAAAAAATATTTTAAATGTTAAAAACAAATAAAAATTAATTCTTTTGCAAAAATATCAAATATATGAAATAAATAATATTTTTGGGAATTTTTGGTAAAATAAAATATTTTAACATTTTTTTGAATTATTAAAAAAAGAATCAACTCAAAATCATTAAAATTCAGAGGGAAATTAATTTTTGAATCAATTAAATAAAATCAAAAAAATTCAAATATTCAAATATTTGAAAAAGGGCGCCAAGAACACCTTGGTCTTGCCAGCGTGCTCTGTTCTTAGCTGATTTGCGTTTTCTCATCAATCTCACTGAATACTTGATGAAATCACATAATCCACATATCAATGTACTCGTTTTCAACTCACGATCTTTTAAGCATGGAATAAGAAATCAAAGAGAAACCTCAAGAACCCTAATTTCTGCATGAAGGCTCAGAAATTCTACACACGATTAATACAAGGCAATTAATAGAGGGGAAACACTCTATACATGATTATGAACAAATGACAAAATTATTGTGCGAGGAAATATGCATGAATCATGAGATGACCAAGTTGAGGCTTACCTCTTGCAGCTGGTGATCGTGTTTTAAGCTGGAGGTGTTACAGCTTGGTTCCAATGATGTGGACAGCTTCCCTAAGTGCTATGGAGTGTGTCTGAATGCTTGGAATAGATTCAATTGAGCTGGAACTGGATTTGGCACCTCAACTGCAAATCTGTCAAAAACTTGTGCACATGGCTGGTGATTTTGTGATTCTGATGTTCCAGATGTTATGTGAGAGTTTGGATCACTTCTATATGTTATATGTGAGGTGTGTGTGTGATTGGTTTGGTTGAAATTCCTCTCAAACTCAAAACCCGATAGTGATTTGCTTTAGATGGAAAATTTGGAGTTAAAGAGGAGATTTTGAGGAAAGCATTAGTTTGGTTGCTTTGGTGTACTCAAACTGAGCACAAATGAGCTCTATTTATAGTAGAGCAAGTTTGTTTTGCAAGCAATAGTGAATGGCAACTGGTACAGGTCTGTGGCCAATTGTGATTAAATGGAATCTCAAGTCTCCTCTAGTCATTGACTTGAGATTAGAGCACATGCCTATGGTTCTCTGATTCAAGGATAAGGCTTGACTGAAGTGTTCATCTTTGCTCTGATACATGCCACCTCTAAACATCCATTGAATGCTCCAAAACAAAATTGGAGTCTTGAAGCATCTTTGGCTTTTTAGGTTTGGCATGCTACTTGTAGTTCTAAAGACTTGGGAGGCTTATGGATCAGTGTTTGTCCCTCCTTGAGGTGTACAGATGGATAACCATGTTTGTTATTGCATAATTTAGACAAATCGAGCTCTTGTGCACAAATCTGCCTTGTCATGACAGTTGCAGCAAGGCATGTTGCAGCTGTCATAATTCTTAGCTCAGATGGAATTTGATGGAGTTCTTGGCCATTTTGAAAAGCTCTCATATGATACAACATATGTGTGATCATAGTTTGTCTTGACACTTTTTGGATCCAAGTGAAAAATTCCCCCTACATTTTGAAAAAACTGAAACAGATTATGACTTAGTGAAAATTTCACTAAGTGTTGGAAAAAGTGGCATTTTCATGTTTTTGTCATTTTGGTCACTCCATAACTAAAAATCCATGAGGAATTGGTTGACACTTTTAAACTATGCCATGAGAGCTACAAATCCATATTTGGACCATCCAAAATGGTTGCTTGGATCCCAAGTTATGATCCTTGGAAGTTGGAACCCTAGACATTTTGTTTCATAACTTAGAAAAATTCTAAGTTCTAAGTTTTTTATGGTTACCCCTTTTACAAGTTATCTCACTTTATTTGGTTTTTCTTGATGAATGATGGTTCCAATCACACATTAACATCATTTTAGGGTTAAGGAACCTTGGTTGACCAAAAAATTAAAAAGTCAAACTTTGACTTTTTGTACAGTTGACTTTTTCGGCAAATGAAATCTAAATTGTGCGATCCTCTATGAAATCAAGTCCTTGACCTAAATCAAACTTAATAGATGGATTCCATAGGTGTTGTAGGGTGTATTAAATCATGTCCCAATGTTTGGGAGCATGTCCTGGTCAAAAGTCAAAGATACAGTTGACTTTTTCTTCAAAACCCTAATTGTGGTCCAGATGAAAATGAAACTTGTGAATCAAGGTTCTTGGATTAATCCATTGTTGCAAATGGATAAATATAGTGTATTAGAGACCCTCAAATCATGTCTTGAGGTCTTGGCTCAAGTTTTGTCCCAAAAGTCAACTTAGGGGTGAATTAGGTCAAGAAACCCTAATTCCTGATTTTTGATAAATGCATCCCCTGAGGCTAAATTGACTTGATGATTTGGTACATGAGGTCCCTTGGAGTATATTGAGTTATGTTTTGAAGCATTGACTCATTCCCAGAGGAAAATTTCCTCCTGGAGTCCTTGGTCGACCAAAACCCTTAATTTGGTGACACTGGCGATCTTGAGGCTTGATCCACTTGGTATATTGCAACCTTGTGCTTACTTCTTGATGTGGGAGACCTCTTAGTCCTCCATGGATGTTTCAGAGGCTAGTCAAGTTAAAGATCATGTCAATTCTTGATTGATCCTTTGTCTAAATTCTCTGAGAGGGCTTGAAACCCTAATCCTTGTTTGTGGTGAATGCTCACCCATCTTTGGGGAGACTGATGAGGCATGTAAATACATCCATATTGTGGTGATGATTTGCACAATGATGGGAAATCTTGGTGGTCAAAATTTGGGGTATGACAGCTACCTCTGTGGTGAACGTCATGCTAGACGCCATGAGTGCAAAACACACATTTTCCTCTGTTTCTCATCTGATTTGCCTCGTTTCTTCGTGTAACGACTCTTATTTGAAAAATACCTGAAAAATAAACATAATACGACATAAGACTACTAAAACATAATAAAAATACACTAAATATCATGTGAATCAAATCGGAATACACAATACATTTTTGTGTTATCAAACTCCCCCACACTTAAACTTTTGCTTGTCATCAAGCAAACTGCTACACATATGAAAAATCTTTGTAAAGCTTTTCAGCATGTAATATCGAGACTCGTGAAATACAATGCATACGGATACTCATACTAGGCTACAAACTTCACTTTGGCTAAGATTGTTTCGATAGGTACTCGCTTACACACTAAGGATGTCGTAGGAATACAATTTCGCGGTTGTGCGTTCCTAAGCCTCCCTCCTATACAAACCAATCCAAATCATGTCATTATACTTAAGCCTAACTCACTCATCCCTCTTTTGTCCCTTTTCATTCCGACGCAATCACATTAAGCCCGTTATCCTTACACGCTCATGGTAGGATAACCTGTTAGTGACTATGATCTCATCATCGTTATTTTTTTTCTTTTTCTTGCACATTGGCATAAGTATCAACAGGTAAAAGAATTTGCACCATTGGGCTAAGTGATCGGGTGAGAATCACCTAACTTAGAAGGGACACTTCTTTTTATTCATTTTTTTCTTAACTTTCTTTTTAAGACTGAGATCATACACTTATTTGCATCAGCTTCCTACTTAGGGTGTGCTTAGGATGGTGATGACTCATAAATATACTACTTATGGACTAATAAAGGGAGCGAACTTAAAGTTATGGCATAACAAGTACTCAAATAGATCTCCATAATCGGGAGACTTAAGGTGTTAAAACGATATTGATTTTTTGTATTTTTTCCAAGTCTCCACAATCTATCCTAAACTTCATCAATAGCCTAAAACTTTCAAAAGGTGCACTGAATTTTAGAGTCAAAATTTTTGTTACGGCTCAAGAAAAAAAGGGAAAACAATAAACAGCATAAAACCACACATAAAGACTTGATAACACATGCAATGACTCTACTAACAATTAAACTAGAAATCCATAACAACATGAAATAAATGACAGAAAGATAAATCAAAGTAGAAACCGATAAAATAAAAGCACTAAAGTTCCTCCCCCACACTTAAACAAAACATGGTCCTCAATGTTTTGATGAAATGTGAAAAAAGGAAAGAAAAAACCTGTTAAATTGCTATTGGAGGCCACCACAGCCAACTCCACTCTGATCTGGATGTCACGGATGACGACTCCTACTTCGACGGCAGGAACTCTGGGATATACGGATTATATCAGAGTAATATAAAAGGTTGTCGAACCCACAGAGACCTAATGGTCAATCTATCATCTTCTATTGCAAAGGTGTTTATCTAAGGCGATCGTAAAAAGGTTTTGGAAAAGGAGAAAAAATAAAATAATAAAATTTTAATAAATTCAAAGATGTAATACTGGAATGCAGCTCTCATCGAACAACAATACTCTTATTATTTCTAAATATAACTACTTACGAGGCAATATTTTCTTTATTGAAAAATATTTAATTAAAAAGGAACCGTCACTTTCGCGTATTCAGTACCAGATTTTACTCTTTAATCTTTATCGTTCGCTCTCGCATGCCCAGTTGCATTTGTGTTAAAGTAACAAATATTTTTTAGTAACTAGATGCATTTACTCAGTTGAAAAGTGGTTTTGATTGGAAAATTTAACTTAAAAGGGTTGTCGGCTTTCGTTTGGGCAACCGGATTGTAAACCTATAAACACGTCCGAAAATAACTTTAAAATCACCTTCTAGAATTATTGAATTTTGCTAATTAATTAACAAGGTGCTTTCACGGTGTTTGTTAACCAAAAACTAACCAATTTCAATCTTAGGTGTTAGAAGACTTTCTATCTTACCTGACGTGTCAAGATTCTACTTTCGTAGTAATCGATCAAATTAATTTCGGAAAAATTGAATTAAAATCAAAACAGCCCCAATAGTAATCCTAAAGAAACAACAAACAGAGTACCGTCGAATTGACGGTCCTCACATTCCAGCACTAATGGATTACCCGGACATATTCATGGTGAACATTTTAGATTTTGTTTGAAATATAGAATTAAACATATTAAGCAATTCAATTAAAGTAAAGAACATGCAATAAAAATAAATTAAGTAAGGCGATGAAATAAATAAAGTAAGGTGAAGTAAATAGACAAGACAAATAAAATATAAATAATACTGAAATTAATAAGAACCAACTCCAAACGGAGACTTGAATCTGGTACAAAGTAAATTGACGGAAATAACTTGAACGAAATTGAAAATGTTGGCAAGATTAACTGCTACAAATAAAGTGCTCCAAACTTAATAACAACAATAGTGCAATAACTCTCTGATGTGAAAAATTAGAGCTTTAAGAATGTAAATTTATGGCCTAAATTGTAACTAAACTTGGATGATCTCAAAATATGGTTTTAATCCCTATTTATAGTGCTACAAAGTCTTTGAAATCAAGTCACAACTGCTGGGTTCGTGTGAGAGGAAAAAGGGAGTAGTGGGGAGTCCATTCTTCAATTGCTATGACTTTTGTGTTTTAATAAGAGATGGCAACAGCCATCCCCTTGTGGTGACCGCCACATGAACAAAAAGTGCAGACTTGGTCTTTGTGGTCGTTGGGTCATGGGACACCTCAGCCATGTCATGGCTACCTCTGTGGTGAACGCCGTGTTAGATGTCGTGAGTGCAAAACACACTTTTCCTCTATTTCTCATCCGATTTGCCTCGTTTCTTTGTGTAATGGCTCTTATTTGAAAAATACCTGAAACACAAACATAATACGACATAATACTACGAAAACATAATAAAAAGACACTAAATAGCATATGAATCAGGTTGGAATATACGATACATTTTCGCGTTATCAAACTCCCCCATACTTAAACCTTTGCTTGTCCTCAAGCAAACTGCTACACATATGAAAAATCTATGTTAAACTTTTCAGCAGTTAATATCAAGACTCATGAAAAACGATGCATATGGATACTCATACTAGGCAACCTACTCCACTTTGGCTAAGATTGTTTCGATAGGTACTCGCTTACACACTAAGAATATCGTAGGAACACAATTTCACGGTTGTGAGTTCCTAGGTCTCCCTCCTATACAAACCAATCCAAATCATGCCATTATACTTAGGCCTAACTCACTCATCCCTCTTTTGTCCCTTTTCATTCCGACGCAATCACATTAATCCCGTTATCCTTACACATTCATGGTAGGATAACCTGTTAGTGACTATGATCTCATCATCATTATTTTTTTTCTTTTTCTTGCACATTGGCATAAGTATCAACAGGTAAAAGAATTTGCACCGTTGGGCTAAGTGATCGGGTGAGAATCACCTAACATAGAAAGAACACTTCTTTTTATTCATTTTTTCTTAACTTTCTTTTTAAGCCTGAGATCATACACTTATTTGCATCAGCTTCCTACTTAGTGTGTGCTTAAGATGGTGTTTACTGCTAAATAAACTACATAGGGACTACTAAAGGGTAAGAACTTAAGGATATGACATAACAAGTACTTAAATCAATCTCCATAATCGGGAGACTTAAGGTGTTAAAACAATATCGATTTTGTGGAGTTTTCCCAAGTCTCCACAATCTATCCTAAACTTCATCTATAGCCTAAAAGTTTCAAAAGGTGCACTAAATTTCATATTCAAATTTTTTTTATGGCTCAAGAAAAAGAGAAAATCAATAAACAACATAAAACCAGGCATTAAAACTCGACAACACATACAACGACTTGACTAACAATTAAACTGGAAATTCTAGCAGCATGAAATAAATGAGAGAAAGATGAATCTAACTAGAAAGTAATAAAATAAAAGCAGTAAAGTTTCTCCCCACACTTAAAATAAATATTGTCCTCAATATTTTGATGAAAGGTGGAAAAAGGAAAGAAAGAACATGTAAAACTACTACTCCGGGGCACCACGGCCAACTCCACTTTGATCTTACCCTTGCTGTCCTTGTTTCCGCTGACCACTTCTACTTCGGTGTCGGGTATTCTAAGATATCGGAGTCTGTTGGAGATGTTATTGCATGGTGCGCATGTTTGCTTTGGTTTCTCGCATCACTTGCATATGAATGTTCGTTTAAGCTTGTGATGCTTGCATATGTTGCATGTAGCCCAACATTTCTTGTTGTTGTTGGTACATGGCATAAAATAGACTATCACCTCATCATTATGAGATCTTCGACTGCGCAATTCTTGAAACAGCTCATCATATTGCCCGCTTCCGGAGGAAGTACCTGCAAAAGTGTAGAAAAAGAAGGTGCATTGTGTGCATGTGGAACCTGACTATGTGAAGTACGAGGAGGGCGTGAGTCATGGACGGGAGAGATGTGCTCTCTCCTATCACACTCAGCATCGGTGTCACCACTTGCAGCGACATTCACAGGAATGTCCGTGGGCACCGACTCAGCTCTCTTTTTGGGCCTGCATCATGGTTAGTTGTGCATAATTTTTTTAACAAATGTGGAAAATCAAAATAAGATAATAATTAAAATTTTCAAATGAAATGCATAAAAATTGAAAATTTCGTGGTGGTTCTGGTTCTATCCTGAGTATCAGCTTTTCAGGTTTGGGTTTAGTTTTTTCATCCACCACCTCAAAATCTAACCTCACCCTCTTGATAATGAAGATTTCCCTAGTTTCATGGTCCTCTAATTTTCTCTTTTTATGCATGACCTCAAACAAGGGTGAATTGGTGTGGATATTTTCCAATACCTCCACATATGTTTTGGATTGGGAATCTACCTTAGCTTCCACAAGCTTTTGCGGAAAAGGAATTGATGGGGTATAGGGAGGAGGAACAACAACAGGTGATTCCTTCTCTACCTCTTCGACAACCTCCCTTTTGGGTGGTGTTGGTAGATTTTTCTCAATCTCTACTCTTTTCTCACCAGAACTCTCCTCAGCCTCATTATCACTCTCTTTAGGATTTTGGATTTGTTTTTCATTACTGGTTATTACAACATCCATATGTCTCTCAGGGGAGGGTCCTAGAGGTGTTTGTGCAAGCAGTGAGATTTGAGTCTCCAATGCTTTGTTGTGAGTCGCTAGAGACTCGACCACAGTGCTCAGCTGCCTAAGGTTTTCATTAATGTGGAGAATTTTTTTTCTAAACTCCTCATTCTGGAGAGTTTGTATTGCCACAAAGCATTTCATCATAGATTTTAGCCTAGAGTGAGTTTGCGTATGTCATACCCCAAATATGTCCTAACTTGTTTATTTTCTTGTACCTAGCTTTGTGTTGCTTCATAATCTTCCTTTAGATGATCATTTGGCCTTTAGCCATGATCCTCTAGGATTTAGGTCATAAAATTCTTGTACATGCTTATGGTGTTTGCAAGCTTTTGTTAGGGTGATTTGGTTTCAAGAAGAGATAAAGGAGGAATGTGCCCTCATTTTTATGGTCAAGCAGTTATGACATGGTCAAGGGCCTAAGTTATATGATTGGATCCATTTCAAAGCATGGCCATTGGTTTTCAAGTAATGTGAATCCTATTTCAACTAGATTACAAGCCTTGCTTCAATGTGTTTTAAACCATACTTCAAGACTGACCTTAAGGCAATGTGATTGATCAAGCTAAATTTTGGCTAGATTTCTTGCAAATTTGTTCAGGAAATAAATATTCAAGCTTCATCCTTAGGTAATCTTTGTTTTGATCCATGTTTGCAAAATTAGTGGATAATTCATCCAAGAGGTCCATGGCATGTTGGAATTAAGGTTATGAGCAAGTCATGAATAATTCATTTTCGTGCTTCAAGATGATACAAGGCTACAATTAGATCTCATTTTTCAAGTCATGCTTGGTTTTGTTCTACATTTCAAGTCATGTTTAGGCGCAAAAGAAAATCATGGTGCCAAATTATTCCAAAACAATTCAAGTTATTCCAAGATTTGCTTTCAATGCCATGACCAATTCATTGCCAAGGCACATTTCAAGAATGTCTCAAAACATTATTTCAAGATTGCTAAAGCTTTTTAATTAACCAAGACATGAGAAAGACTTTATTCCAAGCCATGTTTTCAAACCACAATTACAAGAAGTTTAAGACATGATTATGATCAAATTTAATTCACATTTAATTGATCCATCAAAATGTTTTCAATTACAAACCGTGCGAAGAAATTCTCAAACCAAAATTGGATCCAAGCCATTGATTCAAAAGTATGATTCAAAATACATGTTACAATACCAATTTGTTTGTACAAGTCACAAGACCTAGATTTCTAAGTTCTACAATACCTAGACTTAGAACTAGTAATGCCAAATGCTTCAAGCTACACACTTCATACCAATGCTCCATGATTCGTGCCACCAAATCTCTTTGTGACTCCAAGTTATTTTTGTCCAAATTTCCTCATCAAGCTACCAAAACATGGTTCTTTCATCTTCATCATCATATGACCACTCCTTGAAAGTTCAAGCACTTAACCTACATGACAAAAATGCACCAAGAGTAATGGAAGTTGGACTCAAAATTACAAAAGAATCCACATGAATACAAGATGAGTTCAAATAGCACACATACTCAAGACTACAAGAGAAGGTGGCTTCAAGACAACCTTGCCCACACAAGCCAATCCAAATCACTCTTTATCCTCATGCCAAGTAAACCAAGAGCAATGCATACATGGAAAAAGAGAGGAACACAAGAGTTAGAAAAAAGAAAGAGTAAAAGAATTCATGTTTTTCTACACCAATTCATACTCAATACAAGTAATACGCGAGCAATTTCTAAACCATGTCAAGTGCACAATGCAGCAGAAATTGTGTAAGGACCACAAAAGTCAAGGATTCAAAATGGACAAGAATGAAGTATATGCAGCGGGTCAAAATGCACCTGAACAATACATAGTAGTACAATTCAAAGTTTCTAAGGTCCCTAATTCATTCACAAACAACATTAGTACAATCCTAGCCATTGATCCAAATTCCATCAAATTTCATAAAATGCTCGAAGAAACGAGGATGGTACACAAACTGCAGACAAGTACAAAGGTGCAATTGGTACAATTCATGTGGGACAAAAAGGCAAAAGGGGAATATCAGAGCATGTGTGACGCGTCCTCCACCACCCTCAACAATCCCATAATTTCAGGGTTGCACCATACCTCTTATAACAAACTCAGAAGCTTACCTCAACCCAAACCTCCATCTGAACCAAAATCAAAGCCAATCCCATTCCTAATTCCTAACCTAAATCATTCAAACGTACAAACTATATAAACACACTCTTTTCATTTCATGAGACACATTTTTTCACAAAAAAACTCTTTGCAAAAATCTCATTCATAAACCCTATTCACTAGAGCTCAAAAATCATTTCTGACACACATAGAATTTCACATTGAAATTCTATGTGCTTTTGAGCTAATACCTATTTCAGAACAACAATAACACAACAACAATACATAACACCACAGTAGAGTAACGAGGGAAGAAGAGAAGTAGAAGTCAGAAAAATAAGAGTTTGAGCAAAATCACCTAGAAATCACTCTAGGAGGCTCGTTTGAAGAAAGTCTTCAGAAGGTATCTCTTAAACTTCATTTTTCCTCAAGATACACTCTTTTGCTTGATTTCGTGTTTGTACCCTTAATAACATAGCTTTCTCCGTGTTGTTTGCTCAAATCCGTTGATATTTGAATTTAGGGTTTATTTTGGGAACGGTCTCAATTTGGGGTTTTGGTAAGTTTTTTGAAAAAACTAGGTTTAGATTTGGAAAGAGAGAAAGGGTTTGAACAAGAATGAGAGGGAAGAAACACTTTTTCCTCTTTTGAAGTTCCTCTGCCACGCAGGATAAGTGGTGAGGGAGATGGACTTTGGTGTCAGTGAGAAGTGTCACCGGCCTTGACATGTGGAAGTTTTCATGTGTGTACTTTCCTGCTTCCCTACCTTATGCACGCGCATCTTGGCCTTAGATCTTGAGTCTTGTTTGACTCTATGAAGGATCAACGATCTAAATTCTCTAGAAGGTCAAAGGCTAACTTGGGAGTTCATGGTGGACTCCCCACAGCGTTGGCCATATATCATGTGGGCTTGGATCTACCTGCTTTTCACACCCCCAGTTTGCTAAATGTATCCTGGCCCATTACCCTTTGTTTTCATTTTATTTTATTGTTTCATGTTTTTGTTATATTTTATCTATTTTATATTTTGCTCTTTAGTTATTTTATTTTATATTTTATTTTGTTATATTTTTATAATATATGTGAAAAATAAAAAATATTTTTAATTATTAGTTTTTTATTAATTTTATTATGCTTTTTTATTTAATACTAATTAATCTATTTAAAGATTAATTTTATTAAATATTTAAGTTTAATTCAATTAATTATTTTTACTAATTTATTTAATTCTAAAAGCTCAAAAATACTTTTTAATAATTAAATTCTAATTAATTTTATTAAACTTTTTTATTTAATACTAATTAATCTATTTAAAGATTATTTTTATTAAATATTTAATTTAAACTAATTAATTATTTTCATTAATTTCACAAATTCAAAAATCCGAAGATATTAATTTGT
Source organism: Lathyrus tuberosus (assembly GCA_022829125.1). NCBI lineage: Eukaryota > Viridiplantae > Streptophyta > Magnoliopsida > Fabales > Fabaceae > Lathyrus > Lathyrus tuberosus. Next base: position 1,409,716 of record JALAZF010000584.1, on the reverse strand, counting down.
TAATTGACTTTAATATTTTTATTTAATATTGATTAATTATTTGATTAATCTTATTAAATATTTACATTTAATTTGATTAATAAAGCCCTTATCTTGTATGCTTTATTTTGTTCACTTAGTGCTTGAATTTTGTGATACTCTTGCCTTTGTTCATGTGTGATTTGTGATCCATTTAATAGTGATTTTGATTCTCATCCACATATGCATGCTTAAACCCTTTTTAAACTAATATCTTGATTTGAATATCAAGCCATTTTCAAACATCTTGTAAGACGATTGTTTTCACGATCGCCATCAACCTTATAGCCTCCTCTTGGGCTTTCATACAATGGTTCTCATTTTTCATTTCATGTGCTTTTTTATATGCCTTTGTGTGATGTTTTTACTTGTGTTATGGTTTGGATTCATCCCTATTTGAGCAAATGTATCCCCACTCCCATAAGGTGTAATAATTTTAATATCTGTGCTTTGATTGCTAGCTACTTAGGTTTTCTCTTAATGCAAGATAAAATCAACTACCCAATTTTTCAAAAACAAGATAAATAAGCTTGAGTCAACATCAAGCATTTTTCATAAGAAAATAAATAGTGTTTTTCCCCACCATTAACCCCTAAACCAACTACCCTTCATATTGCATTCACCCTTGTAAGTCGATTGTTTTTACGATCGCCATCAACCTACCCATTCACCAAAACTTTTCTTAAAACAACCAATAAACCCTTGATCCAACATCAAGTGGCCTTTTTCCTAATCAAATTCAAAATACAATAAAATACAAGAAGAATTGTGCACCACGAGCCTTAAGTGGTGGAGAAGGGGTTCTAATGGCTATCCATATACTCACTCTGATTATTTCAACACAAGGTGTTCGACTTGGTTGATTGGAATAACCGCCTCTACCTATAGTCTTTAGTGTTATTCAACTCAAGAATAAACCTTCTCAAAATCTAAAAAACACATACCTCATCAAATTCATATTTTTCCTCGTGTCACCACTTTCTAAACCCTTTTTCAAGGTAATAAAATCAACCAACAAACAACTATTTTCTACTCCAAACTACGGAGCTCTGACTTCCTTATTTAAGAATGAGGATACTTAGGCACGAGGATATTCATCATTGGCGAGAACCCTAATAAAAAACATCAATTTTCCCCTTAGCAAGCTTTGAGACATCAAATACCCTTTCATGCTTAGACAACTTAGATGGTTCCCATCGAGTATGATGGATGTAGGGGGTGCTAGTACCTTCCCCTTACATAACCGACTTCCAAACCCAACATGGTTGCGATGACCATACATTATCCTTTCACCCGTGGGTTTTCTCGATGTTTTCCCTTTCCCCTCATGGGAATAAATAAAGTTCAATGGCGACTCTCCTAAGTCCGTCTGTGATCGTGCAACCCTGTTTTGTGAATCACGGAATCTTATTTTTCGAGGTACGACAGCGTCGCAATGAAATCCTCCATTAATATTTCGAGCTTAGATTTATTAGAATCTTGCGGCTCCTCAAAGCACTGGGAGTGGTAATTGTAGAGAAAATTTGGGTGATGCATAGTAACAGAGATAAGAGTGCCTTAGTCTATACGGTGCAACAACAGGGTACGATATTTGACGTAATTGGTCCCCGGCAACGCTGCCAAACACTTGATGTGTGATTTTCGCAAGTATACGGAATGTATCAGATTAATATAAAAGGTTGTCGAACCCACAGAGACCTAATGGTCAATCAATCGTCTTCTATTGCTACGGTGTTTATCTAAGGCGATCGTAAAAAGGTTTTGGAAAAGGAACAAAAATAAAATAACAAAATTTTTTAACAAATTCAAAGATGTAATACTGGAATGCGGATCTCATCGAACAACAGTACTCTTATTATTTCTAAATAGAACTACTTAAGGGGTAATATTTTCTTCCTTGAAAAAGATTTTATTAAAAAGGAATCGTTGCTTCCGCGTAATTTGGTACCGGATTTTACTCTCTAATTTTTATCGCCCGCTTTCGTGTGCCCAGTTGCATTTGCGTTAAAGTAGCAAATCTTTTTAGTAACTAGATGTTTTTACTCAGTTGAAAAGTGGTTTTGATTAGAAAATTTAACTTGAAAGGGTTGCCGACTTTCGCACGGGAAACCAGGTTCTAAACCTATAAACGCGTCTGAAAATAGTTTAAAATCACCTTCTAGAAATATTGAATTTTCCTAACTAATTAACAAAGTGCTTTCACGGTGTTTGTTAACAAAAAACTAACTAATTTTAATCGTAGGTGTCAGACGGCTTTCGACCTTACCTGACGTGTCGCGATTCTACTTAAGTAGTAACCGATCAAATTAATTTCGGAAAAATTGAATTAAAATCAAAACAACCCCAATAGTAATCCTAAATAAACAACAAACAGAGTACCGTCTAATCGACGGTCCTCACATTCAAGTACTAATGGATTAGCCGGACATATTCATGGTGAACATTTTAGGCTTTGTTTGAAATACAGAATTAAACATATTAAGCGATTCAATTAAAGTAAATAACATGCAATGAAAATAAATTAAGTAAGGCGAGGCAATAAAGTAAAGCGAGGAAATAAATAAAGTAAGGCGAAGTAAATAGACAAGACAAATAAAATGTAGATAATACTAAAATTAATAAGAACCTGCTCCAAACGGAGACTTGAATCTGGTACAAAGTAAATTGATGGAAATAACTTGAATTTAATTGAAAATACTGGCAAGATTAACTGCTACAAATAAAGTGCTCCAAACTCAATAACAACAATAGTGCAATAACTCTCCGATGTGAACAATTAGAGTTTAAAAAATGTAAATTTATGGCCTAATTTGTAACTAAGCTTGGATGATCTCAAAATATGGTTTTAATCCCTATTTATAGTGCTACAAAGTTTTTGAACTCAAGTCACAACTACTAGGTTCATGTGAGAAGAAAAAGGGAGTAGTGGGGAGTCCATTCTTCAACTGCTTTGACTTTTGCGTTTTTAGAAAGGATGGCGATTGCCATCCCCCCTGTGGCGACCGCCACATGAACAAAAAGTGCAGACTTGGTCTTTCCTGCCGTTGGGCCATGGGAAACCTCTGCCACATCATGGCTACCTCTGTGGCAAACGCCATACTGGACGTCGTGAGTGTAAAACACTCATTTTCCTCCGTTTCACATCCGATTTGCCTTGTTTCTTCGTGTAACAACTCTTATTCGACAAATGCCTGAAACACAAACATAATATGACATAATACTATAAAAACATAATAAAAAGACAATAAATAACATGTGAATCGGGTTGGAATATACAATACATGTTTGCGTTATCAATTCTCCGACAAAAACCTCATCAAATTAAGAAGATAATCAAACTCATCACAGGAAGATGATGACAAGAAAGGAAGATCAAGACGTTCATGTTACAATTGTGGCAAAACCGGCCATTACAAGCCGGAGTGTCCATTGATAAAAAAAGACAAAGAGAAAGGCCATCACAAGATATCTAGAAAATCTAGAAGTGCTTATATTGCCTGGGAAAGCGACAGTGATTCCTCAAGTGATGAGGAAGAATCGGAAAATGTTTGTCTCTCGGCTTATTATCGTGACAAGAAGAGAAAGAATGCAAGTCACTCTAAATATGAACGTGTTGATGAATTTTTTTATTTCAAGTTGCAAAAAGGTTTTGAAAATCTTCATAGAGAAGACGTAGACGCTTTCAAAAAGTTAGCTTTAAACAAAAAAAATTTGTACATTTTGAAGCTAAAGTTTTGGAAATCGAAAAAGAATATGGAAGCTCTTAAGAAATCTATGGTAGATATTCAAAAAGTTAAAGACGAGGATGAATAACCTTCATGGTTCGTTTGTGAAACTTGTCACGTTTGGAAAAAAGAGGTAAATACTCTTAAAGCTAAGTTGGTCAAGGCATTACAGCCAAAGGTCACTTTTGTTATTGATACTACTAAATATAAGATACCCTCTCATAATCCTTATAGAAGGTATAACTTTGTTGAAAAGGATCAAATTAGCAAAGGTAACTCTTCTCATCATTTACTTGTCACTTTTATTGCAAGAAGGGTCATACCATTGTAAAATACAAGTTTGGAAAATTTCTTGTGCCTAAAGGCATTTTTCAATGGTTGCCTAAATGCAACTAAGGTTTCACTCACCCTCAAGGACCCAATGAAGATTGGGTACCCATCACTTCTTGTTGATTTTGCAGGGTAAATGTCTTGGTTATATGAAGAGAGTATTGGATATTATTTGTGGTTGCTCAAGACATGATACAGGTGATATCTCTTTATTTCTTTGACTTTGTGGCATGAAAGAAGGGGTGTGTTACCAAAGGTATCAACATCTAGTGTTCGTTAATTGGTAAAAGTGTGTAGATTACTTGTAATGCTTCCATCCAAAGAAATGTAGAAAAGGTATTTCATTTTATGTAAAAGGCTTATCTTCAAGAGGCATACTTAAGAACATTGAATAAGGGATTGATCAACCTAAGACAATAAAGCTTGAGGAAGAGTAAGATAACTATCATGAAAGAGGCAAGATTAAAAGTCCTACCAAAAAGGATGATCATCAAATTAATAATTTTTCTTTTGTCGATTCATTTCAAATTACACTATTGGGTACTTTGTCAAAGTAAAAGGTGGTAAGATCGTTGTTGTTATTGGTTTGTTGCATATTTTGTATTTATTCCAAATTTCGTTCGAGAGTTCCTTGTGGAATGCATGTGCATCCTCCGTCATTCATACGATGAGGTAATATCATTAAAATTTTTTTTTGTAAGTAAGCTTCCTCTTTTACTTGTTTATTTCTTAAGGTATGTGATATATTATGTGTATGATACATGTTATGAGTGTTCATTTCCAAAAATTTCAAGTGTAACCATTGTGTGTTTCATTTAATATGCTTATAGTGATCTCATTCATAATATCTTCACATGTGATCTATATCTTTTAGTATTTCATGCTTACATTTGTGTGTTTTCATGTTATTTTCTAAGAAATCGTGAAAAAAAATCATATGCATGTGCCTCTCATCAATTAGTTATGCATGAGTCGAGTCAAGTTTCCCAAAGTCACCCCAAATTCATACGTGTCAAGATTTTTAAGTTTTGGACCTCACATGCCAACTCATAAGTCATATAGGTCGGCACATGAAAATACCTCTTTGAATTTTTCAAAATTGGTTCATTATGTGTCGACATGTAACCTCTTTAGGTCGGTACATGCGTTTAGAGGTCGAATCATATGTTTAATTTGAGTCAAATTCACTTCATTTATATTCTTCTCTCGTACATGCACCAAAGTTCAAAATTCATTCATCTTCTCTTGAATCTTGCAAACTCTTAATATCATTATTATCTCTTGTTAGATTCATGCACCAAACATCATCATCTAAGTTCAAAATTCCATCAAATCATTTGCATTCTCAAAAAATTTCTAATTTCTCTTCAAAAACCCTTCTTCGCATAAACTCTCCAAACACTCCAAATTCCTTCCTATTTTTGGTTGCTCTTCACTTCTTATTGTGTTTTTGTGAGTGTGTGTGTCTGATTTGAGTTTGTGGGTAATAATATATCTTTCAAATTCCTTCACTTCTCATTCACACATTTCATCGAACGGTTGGTGCGCAAATTTTGTTAACAAAATTATCCATGGCACCTAAGCTTTCTAAGTCCAAGGGTGGTACTAAAGGAAAGGGTAAGGCAGCTACATCCTCTACAGTTGCAGAATCTCCATTTTCATTGGTTTCAACCAAGTGTGTTAAGGAATTTGAGGAAAAACATCAACACCGGCTTGTTGTGAAGCAATACATTTGGAAGCCTATTGTGGTTGGTTGTTTGGATATTCTAGAAGTTACTAGTCTTGTTTCACATCAACAAATTGTTTACTTTCTGCAGCTGGCTCAGGACTATAATGAAAATTGAATTCATGTATTCTACTCTGGGTTACATGAAAGGAGAGGTTCATGCTTCAAGTTTACCATAGGTAACATTGTTTATGAGTTCATTAATGATCTTTGGAAGTCTTTATTTGGTATTATCGTTGTTGATGCTGATGATGATGAAGTTGATCCGTTGGCGACGGATACCAACACTCATATGCACTTTAAGTGGAACGTTTATGTGAATGTGCTACTTAGAGCTCCTCGTTCTGATGATTATTATGATCCTATTACTACGGGTCAATTGAAGATGATTCCTAGAATTTTGATGTGGCTAGTGTCTCTTTTCTTGCGCACAAAGAATAGTGGGTTCTCAAGAGTGGACTTTGCTAAAATTCATCTGGCCTATATTCTTTTAAGTAAGGTCAAAATTAATTGGGCACATTACTTTGTATGTCGCATGTTGGCCATCAAGGAATGCAACAGAGGGACCTTATTTTTCTATGTCTCCATGATTTCCAAGATTTTGTACTACTTCAATTTCCGTATGGCAAATCTTGTTTACAAATCTCTAGCCCAGATTCAAGAGTTTTCTCAACGTACGCTGACCAACATTGGCTATTTTTGGGATATAAATCATCGGGCGTAATACTTCCATATGGGTAAGATTGGTAGGAAAATTTATAATTTTAATGATCCTGCAGAGTTTGAGGATGATGTGATCCGCTGTCGTGCACGGATAAAAAATGAGTGATTTTAAGAAAAATCGTTAGCGGTAACGACAACTCGAGTATCGTTCTCACAAGGATTCTTGTATTGAATTTAACCAACTATAGTAACGGTTTATGGGGGGTTGGATTACGATTTTAGAAAACAAGAGAAAAGGTGATTAAAATAAGTGATTATCAAATAAGCTAAAACAGCTAATCCTACTGATTCGAGTTCCAACTTATCCTCGGCTATTATAACACCAATCCCTAAGCGGCTTCAATCCTATTCGATTATGAGATCAATTAGACAAGCGCTTATCAAAATCAAATGAATTATGTTCCTGTTTACCGAATTAAGCAAACGGTTAAGAATATGATGAGTTAACAAATTAAGCAAATGATAACACGCAATTAAATTTAGGGGCATGCATACAATCGAATTTAATCAATTCTATCCTACAAACACAATCGAATTAAGCAAACGATTGCAATCAAATTAAGCAAATGATTTCATAGAAAAGAATAGAATAGAAATCGAATTATATTGATATTAGAATAACCTCAAAGCGATGGAATCGTACACAGCAGGATTTGCCCGTGGGAATTAGTTCCCCATTACAATCGTAAAAAGCAGAGTAAATTCATGAAAAGAAGGTAATGAACAGTAGCACGGCTGTTACTAGGTATAGGGAAGCACACAAAATCTGGTTCTAACCCAACTGGGTCGAAAAACATAAAAAACCCGGCCCAAAACTAAATATTTCTAAAGGCAAAATTCGGGTCTTGACTTCAACGAGTTATTCGAGCGTGGTACACTCCGAATCAGCTTCTGCGTAAAGCACAAAAGTTGTAGCTCTTTGTCTCAGCTTTCCAAATATTGGTAGAACGTACAAATCCGATTCTTGAAACTCCAGTTATGATCCAAACAGTGGATAGGTATCAAATAACTGCTAAAGCTGAAAATAAGCTGCGAAAATAGATTAATGGCAAGCAAAGAATTAATTGTAAAAACAAAATAAAACACTAAAATAAATGAAACAAACTAAGGAAATGCCTAAGTACAAACATAAGAGAATGTGAATTAAAATGCACTGATCAAATTCCCCCACACTTGAACTTTTGCACTCCGAGCAAAATAGTATCAAGATTCATGAAAAACAATAGCATCCGGAAATTCATTCTAGGCTACAAACTCTTCTTTGGTCAAGATTGTATCGATAGATACTAATTTTTCACACTAAGGATATCGTAAGAACACAAATCCATAATTTTGCGATCATAAACCTCCCTCATATACAAACTAATCTAAATTATGTTATTATGCTTAAGCCTAACTTAATCATCCTCCTTTTTGCTCTCTTTCATTCTAATGCAATCACATTAAGCCCGTTATCTATTCACAGACATGGTAAATAAGCCTGTTAGTGACTATGATCCATATCTTGTCAACAATTCAAAATTAACCACTTTAGCAACAACAATATTTTTTTGAAGGTTTCACAACTGTTAGCCTAAGTGACCGGGTGAGGGTCACCTAACTTAAAAGGCAGAATCTTATTTAGATTTTTCATTAAGCACGGGATCATACACTTATTTGCGTCAGCTTAATTACTTAGTGTGTGATTTCTAGATGGTGCTGACTGCTAGATAAACTACTTAAGAGCTATTAAAGGATGAGAACTCAAGGCTATGTCATAACAAGTATTTAAATCGATTTCCATATTCGGGAGACTTAAGATGTTAAAAGGGTATCGATCTTATGAATTTTTCCCAAGTCTCCACAATCTAACCTCAAATTAATCTATAGCATAAAAATTTCAAAAGATGCATTTTGTTTCTAAGTAAAATTTTTTAAAATTTTTTTTTTCACTTAAAGGAAACAGAACAAAAAAAGAAAACTAAAAGAAATAAAACAATGTAAATGGTTCCATCCCCCACACTTAAAACATACATTGTCCTCAATGAAAGAACATAAATATAAAATAAGAGTGAGAGAAAGGAAAGAACACACCCGAAGAGTCAAGGCCGATAGATGATCACATAAGCAGCCTTTCCCAAAGAGAGCTCTTCTACAGTCTCTTCTTCCAAAGTGGGGATCTCATAGAGTAACTTTGGGTAGCATCCATTGACCTTGAAATATTTATTAGTTCCTTCGCCTTTTATTCCAGGATCAAACAAGAATCTTCGATAAATAAAAGTGTCAAATGGACACGTGAACGTGATATCCTTTCCCACAACATCAGATATCAAAGGATTAAGGGCTGCCTCACTAATTTTGTTTCATATTTAATTAAGACCCTATGCGTACTCATGGATGGGCTAAAATCACGAGTGTCAACCAAGGTCCATCCAATTTTCTTTTTATGCTTCTTCAAAACCTGCAAAAGCTTATTTCCTTGATCAAAATCAAGGTTAGAAGAAATTATAATCGTAAGCTTTTCATCCCTCTCTAAATAAACATATTTCAGATTATCAGGAAGTGGCTTAATCTCTAAGGAAAGAGGTTGTTCAATGGATGGTAAGGTTAGGGCAGCCGTGATGTCAAGAGGTTCAGCTGCATAAATAACTTCATCTATAACCCCATCTGCATGAAAAACATCACCCTGCAAGGCAGCATCAATCTCAGCACAAACAGAGCAAATGTTAGTGTCGGTACATGAATCACAAGAGTAAGTATCATCAAAATCTTCTAATGATGGAAAATCAGAACACAATTCAGAATAAGTATCATCAACTAAATCAGAAATTAACTCTTTTGGATTCACTACTGTTTGGGCAAGTAGTTGGTTCGATTCTTGAACTTGCTGCATGGAATTCACTAGAGTGGCAAGCTGTCCAATCTGTGTCTGCAAAGCCTGGATACTATAATTTGTTCGTTGCTGAAATTGGAGATCATTTATAGTCATTTGCTTGACAAGGTCCTCTAGTGACAGTCCAGAAGGTGTAGAGCACACAATTTGGAATTCCTTTAGATGCTTATTCAGATCCTCACCTGCAAGACCATTAAACCTTGGCAACAAGTGTATTAAACCAGAATTTCATTTGAAAGGTACAGTAACAACAGGATATTCAATACATAAATCGTTATAATTCATATCATGGGCAGCAAGTTCTCTAAGAGTTCTTTGGTTAGCCATATTAAATTTAATAGGAAAAAAATCAACAAACAAAAAGAAAACACATAACTAATTCAGCAATGTAGCAACAATTAGGAAAATACCAACAATGTCCCTATTAAGAAAAAGAACGGAAAAATAGAAAAACGAATAAAATAAAATCTAAAAATTATGAAAATTAACTAAAAATCAAATAAAATCATAATAAGTCTCTACAAAAAATTTCGATTTTTTTGAAAATATGAAAATAAAAAATAAATCAAATAAAATAGGAAAATAAGGAATTTGCGATTTTCAAGGTCAAAATCTTTTAGAATTTTATTCTAAGTGTGTATTGTTCAGCGATTTTTTTTTCTGATTTTCTAGAAAAAATTTGGAGCGAATCGAAACAGTTGCTTCCAAACTTACCTGACAGGATGCAATGCTTACCACTGTAATGCAACCCTGAAAATCAACAAGCAAAAACAAAAAACAAAAAAAAAAATCTAACAAAACTCTAAACTAAAATTTTGAAATTGGTTAAAACCAACCAAAATCCCCCAGCAACGGTGCCAATTTGATCTAATGTCGCGCACAGATCAAAAATGAGTGATTTTAAGAAAAATAGTTAGCGATAACGACAACTCGAGTATCGTTCTCACAAGGATTCTTGTATTGAATTTAACCAACTATAGTAATGGTTTATGGGGGGGGGGGGGGGGGGGGGGTTGGATTACGATTTTAGAAAACAAGAGAAAAAGTGATTAAAATAAATGATTATCAAATAAGCTAAAACGGCAAATCCTACTGATTCGGGTTCCAACTTATCCTCGGCTATTATGACACCAATCCTTAAGCAGCTTCGATCCTATTCGATTATGAGATCAATTAGACAAGCGCTTATCAAAATCAAATGAATTTTGTTCCTGTTTACCGAATTAAGAAAACGGTTAAGAATATGACGAGTTAACGAATTAAACAAACGATAACACGCAATTAAATTTAGGAGCATGCATAAAATCGAATTTAATCAATTCTATCCTATGAACAAAATTGAATTAAGCAAACAATTGTAATCAAATTAAGCAAATAATTTCATAGAAAAGAATAGAACAGAAATCGAATTAAATTGATATTAGAATAACCTCAAAGCGATGGAACCGTACACAGCAGGATTTGCCCGTGGGAATTAGTTCTCCATTACAATTGCAAAAAGCAAAGTAAATTCGTGAAAATAAGGTAATGAACAGTAGCACGGCTGCTACTAGGTATAGGGAAGCACACAAAATTTGGTTTTAACCCAACTGGGTCGAAAAACATAAAAAAAACCCGGCCCAAAACTAAATATTTCTAAAGGCAGAATTTGGGTCCTGACTTCAACGAGTTATTCGAGCCTGCTATACTTCGAATCAGCTTCTGCGTAAAGCACGAAAGTTGTAGCTCTTTGTCTCATCTTTCCAACGATTGGTAGAACGCGCAAATCCGATTCTCGAAGCTCCAGTTATGATCTAAACAGTGGACCGGTATCAAATAACCGCTAAAGCTGAAAATAAGCTGCGAAAATAGATTAACGGCAAACAAAGACTTAATTGTAAAAACATAATAAAATACTAAAACAAACGAAACAAACTAAGAAAATGCCTAAGTACAAATATAAGATAATGTGCATTAAAATGCACTAATCAATGCTGCCGAGACACATATGTTTAATGATCAACTAATTAGTGCTTCTCATGATGTTCCTGAGAGTGATGCTTTTATGCAAGATGCTACTCATGGGGATGCTCAATGTAAAACTTTTGGTGCTGGTTTTATTGATTCGTCTTCCATCACGACTATGCTTAAGAATATGCAACTGAGGCAAGATGAGCGTTATGCGAAAGATTGTAAGAGGCGAGATACCTTTGAGGTTTCTCAAGTGGAAAGATTTTGTCTGATGCAAGAACACACGGCTACACAAGATGCTAATTTTAATGCCTTTACTTTTGTGATGGAAAGTCTTGTGTCTATGTATAACGATATGAATACAAACCATGCAGTTGTGATTGCTAGGATTAATCATATGATATCTGCTCAGAATGATAATCATCACCATTTTGCTCAGTTTTACCAAGAAATGTGTGATTTCTTGGATTATAACTATGGTAATGATGGACAAGGATGGCATACGGGAATAAAACCAATGCCTAGAGACTGTGGAAGACGGTGAAATTTTTTGTTGCTGTGTCTTTGAGTCTTATGTCTTGTTGTGCAATTCTTTGAGTCATGTTTTGAGTCTTCATGCATTTGTCTTCGGTTGGTTTTTTTTATGCTGGTTATGTATTGACAATGTTACTAATTTGTTTGCTTATGAGACAATGGTTGTACTATGTGTATTGCCTTGGATTAATATTTTGTAATGTTGTTTGTGTTACTATTTATGTTGAGTTGACTTCTATTGTGTATTTTCATATTTGTTGTGTATATGTGAGTGCAAACGCCTCTATATGGTATTTGTATATGTGATATTATTGTATCTATGTGATACCGCTAATGTGCTTTTTGTCTCTTTTTGATGTTGTAAAAGGGGGAGAAGCATATGCATACATTCAGGGGGAGCCTTAATGGACACTAAAACGCATTGACTCAAGTTTTACCATCATAAAAAATAGGGAGTATATGAGTGCAACTTTCCAACTAGGTGTATTTTTGAATGATGTCAAAACTAGCGTTAGAATTTATGTGCATTGGATGATATCATCTGAGTCTAGCTATGCATTTTAGCATTAGGGAGCATGACAACATGTTGAAAAGGATTAGAAAATATTAATGCATCAAGAAATGGTTTTATATGCATCAAAAACATTTTTTTTTATGTGAAAAAATGTATACAGGTCGACGCATAAGCATTATAGGTCGGCACATAGAAGTAAAATTCTTCTACAGGTTTACACGTACGTGTTATAGGTTGACACAGAAGAAAATTTATTCTGCAGGTCAACACATACGTTCTATAGGTCGACTCATGTGTTGCTTTATTGAAGCCTGTAGGCTCTGTTAGATGTGTCGTCTCTACAGGTCGACACATGACATGTATAGGTCGACACATGACTTGCATATGTCGACTTATACATCAAAAATCTTGAAAAATTGCATTGTTTTCCATTCCTTTTTCATTCCTTTTGCTTCATACTTGCTCACATATTTATACCTGTTGCATGCATAATTTTTTTCAATGATTTTCGTAAAATCATAAAAGAAACCTGGAACATACTAAGAGTCTTCTTCATCTTCAACCTTGGTTTTATGCATACACACAAACAAAGTACACATAATCATTTATTATTTGGGTGTCATCTAAAATCAAGTTGATAACGTCCAATTTAGCTTGTGGTATTGTAATTTGGGTTGAGATCTTAGGGGGTTTCAAATAAGAAAACCAAGGTGGGGTTTTCCTTTAAGATCAAATTGGGGGTTTGAAGTTTTTGGACAAGATTACTCAAGTTTGGATTCGATCAAGTGAAGTCTTTGAAGAGCTGCGATTCTTTCAAAGGAGTAGCGTGAGACGGTGGATCGTCTTGGTAAATATTGAGTTACAACAATTTGTAATTTGGATTTGATCGAGTAAAGACTTTAAAGCATTGCGGTTCTTGCAAAAGAGTAGCGTGAGACGGTGATTCAAATTGGCATATTTGGGTGACTTGATCAAGCTCAGATCAAGGGAAGAGAAATTGTTAGGATCAACAACAAACTTAGGGTTTGTAGGGTTCCATTGCTAAATTTCTCTTGTAAACTACATTTGCAAAATAAGGTTAATTTAATGATCTTAATTCGAATTTGAATTGAGGGTAGACGTACCCATAGCAAGACCGACTGGGGAACTGCGTAAACAAATCCTTGTATACTCTCTCTCTATCTATCTATCTATCTTTTACATTTCGTTTGTAAATTATTGAGTTCATCATTGTGTGATTAATTCGTTTGGTAATTTCTTTTGAAAATCATTTGAAAAATGGTTTGTTGAGTTGATCACAATCATTTTGATTGTGATTAGATTTTAAGAACAACAAAACTATACAAATTTCCAATCAAAATCGATTGCACACAAGGTGTTCTATAATTTGTCTCAATAGTATTTTTGTGTGATTTATCATTAGTTATAACATTGCTTGTTGAGTAGCTTTCAAGAGATTGTGATTGTAACTTATTGATTGAATTGGTTATCATTATCTTCGATTTGTTTTCACATACGCATATCCGAGCTTTTCGATAGCGGTTCAGTTTAGGCGAATCGATCCAAGTTACTTCCACTAGCCATTGTTTTTGAAAACTTTTTTCGTAAATAATTTTTTTTTGGGGATCTATTCACCCCCTCTAGATAAGTCTCCTTCGTCTAACACCTCCATCGTTGTTACCTCCCATGAGGAACGAAGCTATGAAGTTGTACATTGTTGCATTTGAGTAAAAAATTGGGAGTATGTTAGCCCAAGAAGATTATGATGGCGTCGAAAAGGCCATATATTATTTAAGTCGGATCATGAATGATGCTGAAACTAGATACTCTATGGTAGAAAATTGTGTTTATCATTATACTTTTCTTGTACCAAACTCAAGCATTATATAACATCTTCAGATGTGTGTTTATTCATACTTTGACATAATTAAGCATATGTTGTCGAAACCAATTTTACATAGTAGAGTTGGAAAATGAGCATTAGCCCTTAATGAATACTCTTCAACTTATACGCTCTTAAAGGACGTGAAAGGCCAAATTATCGCTTATTTCATAGTAGATCATGTAGTATCAGAAATAGCGCAAAACTATGTCGAGTTCTCGGAATGGAAACTATATTTTGATGGTTTCACTCATTCCAAGGGAACAAGCGTGGGGATTTTCATCATGTCCCCAGAAGGAATTCCTACTAAGTATAAGTTCAAGATCAATGACCATTGTTCTAATAAAGAGGCTGAATTTGAAGCCTTGACTACATGTCTTATAATACTATTAAACTTGGGGGAAACCAGAGTTGAGATCAAGGGTGACTCCAAACTGGTAATCAAATAGTTAACAAGGGAATACAAATGTATTAAAGATAACCTGTTAATATACTTCGTCAAGGAAAATTCAATGCTTAAACGATTTGAAACTGTAGATATTGAACATGTACCACAAATACGAAACCAAGAGGCCAACTATTTGGCCCAAGTAGCCTCTGGCTACAAGGTATCCAAGAGAAAATTAAAGAACTTGACTAAAGTGAAATATTAACTAGTATCGACTAGCATTGTCCAACTAGAGTTGTCAACGCCAAAACTAGTAGGGGTAGAGGAGTTACTAGGATTTTGCGAAATTTTTGAAACTTTTGCCATCGACAACATAACAAACGACGATTTGCGAAAGGAAATTGTTGAGTTCCTTATAAACACAACAGGAACAATGGATCAAAAAATGAAATACAAGGTGTTAATTTAGATCATTATTGGGAATTATTTGTTAAAAAAGACGCCACAAGAGGTGTTGCTCAAATGCATTAGTGAGAGCAAAGCCTATTTGGCAATTTTTGACACTCATAGAGGATCGTGTGGCGCTCACCAAGCAAGCCACAAAATGAAATGGTTGTTGTGTCAATAGGGGGTGTACTGGCCTACCATGTTAAGGATTACATTTAGTTCACTCGAGGAAGTCAAGAGTGTCAGAAACATGGAGGAGTACAACATATGCCTACGAGTGAGTTGCATTCGATCATCAAGCTATAGCCATTAAGGGGATGGGCGTTAGACCTAATAGGTGAGAACAAACCGACATCCTCTAAAAGCCATAGATATGTCCTCGTGGGTATTCATTACATTACAAAGTGGATCGAGACAGTGCCTCTAACTAACGTCGACCAAGACACGTGATTGACTTCATACAGAGTCATGTCATATGTTGATATGGAACTCCTGAAACTAAAGGTGTGAAAAGTACAGAAGAAATGGGGGGTTGAACTGTGTTTCTCATTTTCTTTTAATTTAACCTCTTATCATAGTTTCAGAATCAGAACTGGTGTTCAGATTCTGTATTAAGTCATTGGCGATGGATATAACAGAAGTAAATAAAATAACAGGAGAAGACACAAAAGATTTATCCTGGTTCCTCCCCTAACTGAGAGTACTCCAGTTCCCTTGCCTCACAAGATATTTTCATTATAATCACTTCATGATTACAATCGCTTATGCTTCTGTATAAGACTTTTACACCTACTCAGACCAACTGTCTGAGACTTCCTATGCTTAGAGCATATGTCTAAGACTTTCCCTTGCTCACACCTTCTAACTGAGCCACCTGCTTCAAGGTCTTTGGGTTGATAATTCCCATTTCTTATAGCACATGTCTAAGACTTCTCTTTCTCACGTCCTCTGGCCAAGCCACTTACTCTTCTGGCCATCCAGACTGAGACTTCCCCTTTGCTCAAGCTCTCTTGAGACTTCTTGCTCACGCCCCTCAAACGGATACTTCCCCTCTGCTCAATCAGACTAGCTGAATAATACTTTCACAGCTCAAGCACTTAAGCAATGAGACTTACGTGGCTTAAGCATCTTGGCTTAAGATTTGTTGCTTGAATCCCAATGAGACAAGACTTTTGCTCAAGCACATAGCAAAATACTTATTCTAAACTACTGAAGGCTCAGCAGGATAGAGAATAAGGTGTACATGATGCAAGCATCAGAGGTACAAGAAATCACCATAACAAAGACCTAAAGCTCTTAAAATTTCTAAGATATTTAATTATATGAAATCTTAAGGCTTTTACAAACAACCTAAAACAGAAAATTTGCATATTACATTAGAGTTGATAATTGCTTGATCTTGCTACTCCTTCATCAGAAGAATCCTTGTTAAGATTCAAACTTGAATCTTCAACCATATATATAGACTTTGCAAAAACTAGTCGTTGAGGAAGTGACTTGATCAAGTGTCTTTACCTTTACTCGATAGTACAAGAGATGTTGAAGATGGATGCACAACGGATTCTGAATCGAGTGTGTAACGCGTTTAACCTTTGAGTCTTCAAGAGGTGTTGTACTGATAAAGCCGTTGAGAGCAGACGTCTGTAGAGCATGTCAACCTTTCTTGAGCCTTGCAATCTTGTAGACTCTAGCTGACAAGCTGATAAGACAATACAACTTACTTTTTGCAGTACGGATAATCCACAGCTTTATCACCAACTCTAAATGGTACTAGATGCTGATATACAATTACCAAGTTACACTAGCAATGTTCGTCAAACTCTGCCACCAGAAGCTAGAAATGAAGAAACTCTCAAGTGTGTCTAAGTAAAATAGATTCTGATTATTTATGTATAAGAACAAGAACCTCCATAAATAAAACACATATCAAATAAACCATTGTTCTTTTAATACTTTTGTTATCATCAAAACTAAAAGAGAATATGTCATGAACAAATCTTGTTCTAACAATCTCCCCATTTTTTATGATGACAAACACAAGTATTTAAAGGACAATGTTGGGCATTTAATTTTCTCTGCAACAACAAGGTATGAGGATTATATGCTCCCCCTGAGTCTGATAGTCCACAGCTGAGTTATATTGACTCTAACATCAAGAACTATTTTTTAAGAAAAAATAAAACTAGTCTTCTTAGTAACATCAAGGTATGAGGTTTGTAAGCTTCCCCTGAGTCAAACAGTTCCAAGGTTGAGGTTTGTAAGCTCCCCCATAGTTCCATATTTAAGAAAACCAAAATAACAACATTTTAACTTCCTTTAGAAACATCAGAATACGAGGTTTGTAAGCTCCTTCTGAGTCTAATAGGCTAAGTCAGAGGTTTCTAAGCTCTTACTTAACACTATGTACAAGAGAGTTAAAATATGTTTCCCTTTTTAACTTTCTTTGGCAACACCGAAATATGAGGTTTGTAAGCTCCTTCTTGGTCTGATAGGCTAAGTCTAAGGTTTTTAAGCTTTTCCTTAGACCTATATACAAGAAGGTTAAAAAGACGCCTCGGGCAAGGCAACCATAAAAATAGAAAATAAATGACAAGAAAATAAATGACCAATATGTATAGAACAGGTATTCAATGGGTTCAATTTCCACTTAAATACTTACTATCGTTTCTCCTCCTTTTGTCACATTAAAAAGAATAAAAGGAAAAGATCGGAAAGAGAAAAAAAATATCACTAATAAATGTATCTCAGATCATCATTACAGGATCAGTTTCCAAAGAGGAAAAGTAATCAAGTAATAAGAGTCATTAAGGTTTGTAAAGTGCATGCTTTGAAGTCTTAGTGATCGTTACTATTCCTAGAATTAAACAAGGATTAATTTTAGATTCTTGGTATCCACATAAGCCATTATAAAAGCTTCTAGCTCCTAAGTCATTTTCATAAATCATAAACCAAGAGATATGGAATCATCAACCGAGAGTCATAATACATCTGTCGTAACAGATGTAACCGAGAGCTCTACTAGTTTAGCAACCCAATCCCCATAGAGGTGAGCTGCTTTTGAGTCCTCTACAATTGAGCCTTTTCCATCAGTAATACTTACTTCAGAAGAGGCAACTTCAGTAGTACCTGAACGACCTTCATGAAGGGAGATCATCTCTTTGCGTATGGTGTCGAACTCAGAGTAAATGTTGCACCGCTGCAAATTAGCATTAGAGGAATAGATTGTAGTCCTATATGGGAGAGTTGTAGGATGATATTCGGGAATAGGAGGGGTCTTAGGTCTAGCAGTTGTCTCATCCTGAGCTTCTAAAGGGTATGACCAATTTTCTTTCTTGTGAATGTTGGTTCTCCCTTGGTGTGGTAGTCTAAAGTAGAGGATTGTTTCATGATTTATCAGGAGCTTATAGTGTTGAGTACTGAAAAGACTCTCCTCACTAGGCCACGGTCTAAACAGTGGTTCAGATTGATGAGAGTGAAGCTACAATAAGGGGTTATGTGAGACAATTGGTTTAGGAGACCTAAGGCACATGATATGTGGGTCACTGTTCCTCCTACATATATAGGTCCCTCGGAGGATCTGGCAGTAAGGTGTAGGTTCAGGATGAGGAAATTACTATAAGCTACAAGACGGGACTGGGTGGTGCAGAAGAGCATAAAGATCTCCTCAGTACTAACATGGTCATCTGTCTCACTCTTCTTGAAGAAGGTCTGGGCTAAGATTATTTGGAAGTATCTAAAGGATGGGTTATGGACGTGGTTTGAGAGCTGGGTGGATGGATCAGGGCCTCCCCCACCAATGATGTCGCTCCAAAACTTATCATGTTCCTCTTGCATAAAATCACCAACAGGAAGTTCAGGCATAGTGTCTAGGCCACACTGAAATCCCAATAGGTTAGCAAACTCCTTATGGTTAAAGATATACTCGGTTCCAAACAGTCTAAAGTTGATACGGCCTCTTTTGAATCCTTTACCAACGTAGGGTTCATAGGAGAATGAGCTAAGGAATTCTAAGGTTAGGTTCCTGTACGTGATATTCCTGGCATCAGAATATTCCTCCCATTAAAGTTGATGGTATAGGTATCTCACACTTGCTTCAAGGGCTAACGCTTCTAGGAAATTGGGTCAGGGTATCTGGTAGGGAACATAGATCACTCAGATAGAACCACAAATCGTTTCCTCTGAGCATCATCTCTGAACGCAACATGCATATCATCGAAGTTCTGCATCCTGAAAATAGGGTTAGTGGAGAATATGTTATGGAGAGTGATGGAATCTGAAACCTGCAACATAAACATCACACAAGTCAGTCCTGTTAAGTAAATAATAGATTAAATAATTCACTTTTTTGAAAATAATAGGAAATCATGCAAAGTAGTAGTAAGTATAAAAAGGTCGTGGGTTGCCTCCCACATATCGCTTATTTAACGTCGGTAGCTCGACGATCATGGATATCACATCGTATTAGTAGCAATTGGTGGATCAATCAGAGTATGGCTAGAGTAGTAGGTAGGGATATCACCTCCATTATAGTGCTTTAGTCTTTGTCCGTTTACTATAAAAGGACTACAGGCATGGTTCCGGATTTCTACTATCCCAGATTTCAGGACTTTAGTGACCTCATATGGGCCAGTCCATCGTGAGCGTAACTTACAAGGGAAACGTCACAATCTCGAATTAAAGAGAAATACAGGGTCGCCTACGCTAAATTCCTAACTATTCTCTTATCATGTCATGCTTTAGTTCTTTCCTTATAGATAATGGCATTTTTATAAGCCACAGCGAAGTTCTTATAACCTATGAATGTCGAGAATGTGTTTGTCACCAGCTGCTAAATAATCCATATTAAGGGTTTTGATGTCCCAATATGCTTTATGCTCTAACTCGCAGGACAAGTGACAGGATTTTCCATAGACTAATTTGAACAGGGTTGTTCCTATAGGGGTTTTTTGTAAGTGGTCTTGTAAGCCTACAAGGCTTCTTGTAGTCTAGGGACCAATCTTTTATGGATATTGAAACAGTATTTTCTAAGATTTGCTTAATCTCCCTTTTTGACACCTCTACTTTACCACTAGTTTGCGGATGGTAGAGTGTTGCTACTCTGTGCTTATCTCCATACTTATTTAAAACGTTATTAAAAATTCCTGATATGAAGTGCGATCCACCTGATGACGTCTAAACCTATCATTTATTTGACCTAATCTACGCATGTTTTCCTATTGTTTTTAATTCATTTTTCTACTATTATGCTAGTTATCTACTTTGTTTTAGGAAAGGACGGGATCACCAACAGATTTGTTCACCATGCAAGTACAAGATAATGGGCTTAATGTGATTACGCCCTAATGAAAAAGGATGGGTAATTTAGGCCTGAGGATGATGATATGATTGAGATTGGTTTGTATAGGGGAGAGATTTATGACCGTGAAACACGGAATGTGTTATTATAATGTTTTTTATTTCAGTGACTTAGTACCTATCAATGTGATTTTTTTTTAAGTATAGCCTTTCCAAAGCGCAAAGTAGCTATTGATTCAGCCTGTTTTATCTACATTTTTGCTTGAGGACAACAATGGTTCAAGTGTGGGAGAGTTTGATGATGCCTAAACCTATCATTTATTTGACCTTATCTACACATGTTTTCCTATTGTTTTTAATTCATTTTTCTACTATTATGCTAGTTATCTACTTTGTTTTAGGAGAGTCACTAATAAGGAGCTGTTTGCGAAGATACGAGGCAAAGCGGACCAAAAGCGAGGAAATGGAGCAGACAAGTACCTCTGGCAACCCCAGTGGCATTCATCCTAGGAGTGCCATGGGTGGTACACGCACCAAGTAGTGGGATGACCTAGTCATACCCACTTTGTGAGCATGGCAGTCGCTATGAGGGGTGTGGCGGTCTCCACCCTTTGGAATGCACAAACAGTTACAAACCAGCAATGCTTGGTCTCCAATGAATCACAAGTGGTTACTACTTTTTCTCCACGAAGTTGAAGCAGTTCCTAGAATATAGGGTTTTGGACCCCTATAAATACCCCTTTCCATACCACTTTTCAACGGATCCAAACTCTGTGTATACTTAAGCCCTTATACTGTTAAATTTGTAAGCGATATTCTCTCCAAATCAGAGAGGTATTGCAGTGTCGATTGAGTCTGTATCAAGTTAAGAGCACCCTTTATTTCTGCAACAATTTATTTCAGTCGTTTACTTTCCGTCAAGATTTACTTTTCGCACCGCAGTTTGTATTGGATTCGAGACTCCGTTTGAAGCAGGTTTATTTATTTATTCATCATTTACCTTTATTTTGTCTTGCCCTTTATTTTCCTTGCCTTATTTAATCGCACTTATTCCTTCCGTCTTAATTACTTTTCTGTACTCGCAATTATGTTTAATTCCGCAATTATAATCGTTTATGTTTTGTTTCCCCTAAACATGTATGGCTAATTTACTTTATGTTGAAATGTGAGGAGTGTCAATAGACGAAGCTCTACACGTTGTCTCCCTAGGATTACTTCTGTGTGTTGTTTTGGTTTAAACGCAATTTTTCTGAACTTTTTTTAATCTACAAAATTGGTTTATCTTTGGTTAGCAAAGACCGCGAAAGCACTTTGTTGACCAATTAGGAAACCTTAACTTTTATAGAAGGAGGTTTTAAAACTATTGGCGGACGCATTTATAGGTTTAGGATCCGGTACTTAAGCGAAAGCTGAGGGACCCTTTTTAAGTTAATCTTTCCATTCAAAATTACTTCTCCGTTAAGTAAAGAGTCTAATTTCTTAAAAGTGAGTTTACTACTTTAACGCAATACGCGCCCACCATATGTGACAAATTGGGGGTATAAATTAGAGAGTAAGTTCGGTTCTGAATACGCGCAAGCGACAATTCCTGTTAAATTAGTTATTTTCTAAATAGAAAACATTTCCCCTTAAGCTATCTTAGTGGAGACGATCAGAGTGTCGTCGATTGATGTGAATTACATTTCAGCATTGTTATTTATCTGTCTTTATTAAATCCTTTTACTCAGTTTCCTTCCTTTTAAACTATTTCATTCGCCTTAGCTAAACACTGTAACTACTAGGAACAATAATCTTTGACTATTGGTCTCTGTGGGATCGATATCTTTTAAAACTCCACGATAGGTTGTGCACTTGCAGTTAGTTTGTTTACACCCGATCAAGTTTTTGGCGCCGTTGCCGGGGATCAATTAAGTCAAGTAATGCAACTTTGTTGTTACACCGTCTAGACTTAGGCACTTTATTACCGGTCGATGCAAAGAACTCGCAGCACTGGTAACTTAGTAGATCCAATAGAATAATGCAAAAGATATGCACACGCACGTCTTTTGCTTCTTAAGATTAGAAGAGAAATGGCTTAAAAATAGAACCAAAGACCTCTTAAGGACTTTGCCCTGCCTTCTAATGAAGAACCCCGCTCGAGTATAATTAACCCAGCTATCGCAACTCATACTTTTGAGCTAAAACCCACTCTATTACAGTTAGTGCAACAAAATCAGTTCGCCGATCTCCCTACTGAGAACCCGAACCAACATTTAAAAGTCTTTATCCAATTAGTGAATACCCTAAAAGCCAATGGTTGTCCTCCTGAGGAGATACGTCTGAGACTATTTCCTTTTTCCCTCAAAGATAGGGCATGATCATGGTTAGATTCCCTTCCAACCAATTCAATAACCACATGGAATGACCTTAAGAAAGTTTTCCTTGCTAGATATTTCCCACCAAGTAAGACTGCTGTCCTACGAAACCAAATCACTAGATTTACCCAACAAGACGGCGAATCTCTCTCTGATGCTTGGGAAAGATATAAAGAACTATTAAGAGTCTGTCTGAACCATGGTTTAGAACAATAGCTGATTATCCACACCTTTACAATGGACTTCTCTATAACACTAAGATGACCATTGACGCTGCTGCTGGTGGTGCACTGATGAACAAACCCTACCCCTAAGCATGCGCTCTCATCGAAGATATGGCCCAAAACCATTACCAATGGGGGATGGAACGGTCATCAGTGGAGAAAAAGGAGCCCAAAGGAGGGATATATGAGGTCAGTTGTCTTAACATGATGAAAGCTAAGATGGACGCTTTAGCCCAAAAGGTAGAAGGCATGTCTGTAAAACCTACAGCTACCGTAGCTGCAATGCAACCCGGATGCAAAATTTGTGGAACCCAAGGGCACATAACTGCTGATTGTAGTCTCTTAGCTGAACCAACCCTGGATCAGGTCAATTATGCTCAAGGAAACCCTTTTTCTAACACCTATAACCCTGGATGGAGGAATCACCCAAACTTCTCGTATAAGAACAATAACCCTAATTAGAACTCTGCACCCCAAAGACCTCAAGGTTTTCAAGCCCAAAGACCAACACAGCCTATACAAGCAGCTCCCCAAAATTCGAATTTAGAAAAAATCATGGAGAACTTCATTTCAGCCCAAACTCGGCAAAATAAAGAATTCTTGAACCAAAGCATTCACATAAATGAGTTGATTACCCAATTAGGCACTAAAGTCAACTCCGTGATAACCCACAACAAAATGCTTGAAACCCAAATTTCTCAAGTAGCCCAACAACCAGGCTATGCCTGGAGGACAATTTCCTAGACGAACTTAACCTAACCCAAAGGGGCATGCTAACGCTATTTCCCTGAGAAGTGGAACCGCTTATGATGGACCAGCAGACCCTAGATTGGAAACACTGGAACAACTAAGGAAGAACATTGTAGCCATCTCTGAGGAACGAACTTAGGAGAATGTAGAACCTGAAAAGGAAAAAGAATCTAGCGTTAAGGAAGGAGTTAAAAATGACCAAGCCTATACACCACCTCCTCCTTACAAGCCACCGATTCCATATCCGCAAAGACCTAAACAAACTAAATTAGATAACCAATACAAAAGGTTTGTAAAAGTAATCGAGAAACTCCACGTAGAGATTCCATTCACCGAAGCTATTACCCAAATACCATCTTATGCTGAATTCCTAAAAGACATCTTAACCAATAAGCGTAGACTTGATGACCCTAAACCATTAGAATGTAACTCTATCGCTGAGAACAAACTGGCCAAAAAGGAGAAAACCCCAGGAAGTTTTTCTATACCTTGTGTTTTGGGAAATCATGTTATCGATAAAGCCCTTCTGGACTTGGGAGCCAGTGTGAGCCTTATGCCTTTAGCTGTTTGTAATAGGGTAGACTTGGGGGACATGCAACAAACTAGGATATCTCTTCAATTACCCGATAGGTCAGTTAAATACCCAACAGGTATCTTAGAAGACGTCCCTGTTAGGATTGGTCAACTTTATATACCCACCGACTTTGTAGTAATGGACATTAAAGAAGACAAAAAAATTCTTATCCTTCTGGGAAGACCCTTCCTATCCACCGTTGGGGCTATAATAGATGTCAAGAGAGGAAAGATGAATTTCAAAGTAGGTGGTGAGAAGGTAGAATTTATCCTTTCCAAATTTTTACAAGCTCATGCGATAAACGACCTGTGTTGTTCCATTGATATTATCGATGAGTGTATAAAGGAGTTTGAAACACAGACCAAAACTGCACTTGAAACACGAACCGAAACTATGAAAGTGCCTTCGACAAAGATAATTGAGGACGATGGACTAAAATTATATACACCTTATGTGGACGACAACCTTCATGAATGTTTATCACTTACCCCTAACCATTTTCCTGGTCCTAAGACAGCGTCTGTGGAACTTAAAGAATTACCTAAGAATCTAAGATATGAATTCCTTGATAAGGAATTAAATCGTCCGGTTATAGTAAATGCAAACTTAAACGAGGATGAGACAAATCAACTCTTAGATGTCTTACGTAAGTACCCTGCAGCTCTGGGATACAATATTTCGGATTTAAAAGGTATAAGCCCATTTGTGTGTATGCACCGAATTATGCTAGAGGAGGATTCTAAACCCTCTAGGGAACACCAGAGGAGGATAAACCCTAACATGAGTGATGTGGTAAAAACGGAAGTGCTGAAATTACTCAACGCTGAAATAATATACCAAATATCAGATAGTAAATGTGTTAGCGCAGTACATGTCATACCCAAGAAAGTGTAGCGAACGATTTTGGACGTGGTTGCGAAGCACTACCACTCTGGTATCTACAGCTCGATTCATTTTTTATCCTATTAAAGCTGATGAAGGAAGGGAAATAGATGTCTCCAATTAACCCTGCTTGCAAACTGAGTTTGAACATATGACTGTTGGTTTACAGATGCTACAAAGATTGTGGGTCTCTCTTAGGTTATTTTGTTAAAATAGTGTCTAGTCGATTGGTGGGAGGTTAAGACTAATGCTTTTCGATTGAGATGTGAAGGTATGGGATTTTGGGTTTTGGATTAGTGTGCTCGCTAAGATTTTTCTTTCAATCTTATGCCTACGTATTCCCGTTTTTCCGAAACAGGGAAATCAGAGCGATCGTAGTTCCTCCTATTCTACGGGAGGAAATGGTGTTTTGGTGTCTTGTTCAAAGCCCAAGACGTGAAGCTGAAGGTAGTTTGTATCTTGTTCAAAGCCCAAGATGTGAAGCTAAAAGGGTTTGTCTTTAGAGAGAATTTGTCATCTCTAAAGAGGGGTTTGTCCGTCACAACTGTTTATAAAGGAGAATTACTTTAACCGGGATGTGTGAATCCGGCAATGCCATAATTTCCTTTATAGTGGATTTCCAACCTGAAGGAGAAGACTTTAACTCAGTGTAGAGCAATGCCATCTTTCCTTAGGAATTTCTCATGCTAAAAGAGGGACAGTGGCATGGATGTAGATAATCTAGAGGCTTGCCGCTTACAGCGATTAGATGAAGGTGAAGGAGTTGTTGATGTTTATGTACTGTGAACGAGGCACAGCTTTGATGCTAAAAGGTTGATTGGATCAACCAGTGGTTTTCTTATACAAAGCCTAAGAGGAGGCTAAAAGGTTTTCCTTATACAAAGCCTAAGAGGAGGCTAAAAGGTTTTTCTTATACAAAGCCTAAGAGGAGGCTAAACGGGAGTTGACTCAACAAGAGAGTCTTTTATGGTATCTCGTACAAAGCGCGAGATGAAGGCTAAAATGTTGTTTTATACTCAACAAGGGAGTGATTTGTGTCTTGTAAAAAGCCCAAGACGGAGGCTGGGGAGAATCATTGTATAAAACCCAAGAGAGAGGCTATGGTGCTGTTTCAGTTGAGTGACAGGTCCAGTATATTGGTTCAAAGAGAAAATCAGTTCTTATATGAGTAATGTTGTACTCATGGATTTTGATTCGAGGATCAGGGATATTTCCTTTTCTTTAAGGAAATGGGAAATCCAAAGGGTATTGAGACTGTCCGAGTCTACGGGGTTCCTTCCTATTCTTGAAGGGTGCTTGAGAATGTCTTTGAGACTCAAGGAAATTAGATTGTCCAAGTCTAGAGTTTTATCTTTTGTACTATGCTTTGAGAAACAGTAGTAGACTCTTGGAAAGACTGTTCTATTAAGATGACTGGTTTCTGTTCCTATACCTTTAGGAGGTCGTTGGGACAATTTGTACTAAGCACAAGAGGAGGCTATCATTCCCGGAGGAAGAAATCATTTATACGGAGCCTAAGAGGAGGCTGTGAATACTTCTAAGAAGCTGACGGGTCCTTGTACAACGCCCAAGAGGAGGCGGGGATTCTTTTACGAAGCCTGTGGGTCCCCAAACCCCGAGATGTTCAAGACAGGCTATTCACAAAGAATAGATCAAGCCAGGAAAGTTCTAGAATTTGGAAGAAACTCAAGGAATGCAATTCACGGAGAAAAGATCATCTCTGGGGAGTAGAGTTTCTTGACAATTCCTAAGGGTGCTTTTAAGAAGCCTGTGGGTCCCCAAACCCCGAGAAGTTCAAGACAGGCTATTCACAAAGAGTAGATCAAGCCAGGAAAGTTCGAGAATTTGGAAGAAACTCATGAGATGCAATTCACGGAGAAGAGATCATCTCTGGGGAATAGAGTTTCTTTGACAACTTCTACGAGTGACAGTCTGAGAAAGGGTTCAAAAAGAATCTGCCTTTCACATCTCCATATTGTTTAACCCCAAGAGGAGGGAAGACTGTGTCTGGTAATCCTATGGGGATCTAGTTTTGACTATTTAAGAGGGATCAACGGGCTTAATGCTAGACGTAGTTGCCGAGGAAACTCTAAATATCTATACTATTATTACACAGTTGATATGAGTTTATGAAAGAAGACTTACAGCGAAATTGCCCCACAATACAGTTATATGTATATGAAAGCGGATAAACACTTACCCGGTTGTAGAGCTTCCATGCTGTTTGGTTAGTTGTTCAACAAAGAAAGATTGAAAACAACAGTATATTTCAAAATCAAAGGAGAAAGTGCTTTGAAAAAGAAATATTTGGGGCTTACAGCTCTAGGAGAGGCCCAGGGTTTTATCAGTGAGCGTACTGTTGAATTTGTACAGAGGGACTTATACAAGTGACTGAGGCCCAAAAATTGTTTGCTGTACAAAGGGATGGGTCTTACACTCTCTCAAGAGGCCCAAAAAATGTTTAAAGAAAAAGAGTGGAGCTTATAACACGAGGGTAGGCCCAGATGATTTTTCGTTTGAAATGGCGATCGCGCCGAGGTTTTCTTTTAACGCGAAGGGGCTTTTACAATATCTGAGGCCCAAAGTTGTTTTGGTTAAAAGGGGATTGGGTCTTACACTCTAATATAGGCCCAAAAAGTTTTGAAAATGATTTATGAGGGTTGAATTAATCAAAAACCCTAATTTGTTTTCAAAATGTGTTTTAATTGAATAAAATATTCAATTAAAATGATCAAAATTGTTTAACATGTGGAAAATAAATTGTGATCTTGGATTAATGCTTCATAAATCAAGTTTTGCCCTACAAAATGATTAGAAATCATTAAAATTTGCAAAATCAATAAGGAAAAAAAATATTTTAAATGTCAAAAATAATTAAAACATTAATTCTTTGCAAAAATACCAATTATATGAAATAAATAATATTTTTGGGATTTTTTGATAAAATAAAATATTTTAACAGTTTTGTGAATTATTAAAAAAAGAATCAACTCAAAATCATTAAAACTCAGAGAGAAATTAATTTTTGAATCAATTAAATAAAAATCACAAGATTCAAATATTTGAATTTGTGAAAATGGCGCCAAGAACATGGGTCAAGAACACGCGCGTTTTCTGCCTTGCCCAGATTTGCGTTTTCTATACAATCTCACTGAATACTTGATTATATCATGCAATCCACATATCAATCTGCTCGTTTTCACCTCACGATCATGTTTATGACAATTAATTTCATTTAAATTAAGCATAAAACAAGAAATCACGATAAATCCTCAAGAACCCTAAATTCTGCATGAAGGCTGAGATTTTTGATACACGGTTCAAATAAAGCAATTACTTGAGGGGAAACATTCCATGCATGATTATGAACATTTGGCAAAAGTATTGTGCGAGGAAATATGCATAGATTGAGAGATGACCAAGTTTAGGCTTACCTCTAGGTCGTGACAGCAAGAGCAAATTTATTTCTGAGTTGGAGGTGTTACAGATGAATTGTGATGATCTGAACAGCTTCCCTACACCCTATGGAGTGTGTTTGAATGCTTGGACTTGATGGAAATTGGTTGGATCACTTCATGGCATCTCAACTGCAACTTGGTTAAAACCTTGAGCAATTGACTGGTGATTCTGAGAAATCAGTGTTTCATATGTTGTTTAAGTGTTTGATCAGCTCACATATGATGTATATGAGGTGTGTGTGTGTGTGTGATTGGTTTGAGTGGAATTGCTCTCTAATGAAAAACCCGATAGTGACTTGCTAAGAAAGGCATTTTTGAGAGTGAGAAGTGGATTTTGAGAAAGGCAAGTGTGTAGGCCTTTGGTGTACTTTAACTGATCACAATTGAACTCTATTTATAGTAGAGCAAGTTTGTTTTGCAAGGAATAGTGAATGGCAATTGCTGAGTAGGATTGGCCAATGTTCGCAAATGAAAATCCAAGTCTCCTCTAGCCATTGACTAGAGGTTAGGGCATAGGCTGTTGGTCCCCTTGGTCTTGGATAAGTCTTGACTGAATTCAGTTGCTAATGGCTCAGTCCATGCCACCTTGGTGCTTCCATTGAATGCTCCAATCCAAAATTGGAGTCTTGTCCCTATTTTGGGAAATTCTAGGTTTAGCATGTTATTTCTTGTTCCAAGGACTTTGGAGGCTTGGCTCAGTGATTGTCCCCTTTAGATTCAATCCTCAGATGTGTCCAAAGTGATGACAAGGCTTGGAATTGGCTGATTTTGGCAAATCGAGCAAAAGTTCAAAATTCTGCCTTGCCTTGGCAGATTTCAGCAAGGCAACTTGCCAATGTCATATCTCATGGCCCAAATTGAATTTGGTGATGTTCTTAGCCATCTTGGAAAGCCCTTATATGATACAACAACTATTTGATTATATTTGGTTTTGATACCTTTTGGATCCAAGTGAAAAATCCCCCTACATTTGGAAAAAAGCAAGGCAGATTCTGACTTAGTGAAATTTTCACTAAGTGTTAGAACAAAGTGACTTTTCTTGATTTTGATCACTCCATAACTCAAAATCCATGAGGAATTTGGACATAGGTCAGTATGAAGCTTTTGTAGAGGGCAATGAGATCTACAAATCAAGCTTTGGATGGGGAAAAATGGCTTTGTGGTTTAGGAGTTATGATCCTCCAAAGTTGGTACCTTTGTCACTTTATTTCATAACTTAGAAAATTTTCTAAGTTTTTATGGTTACCCCTTTTACAAGTTATCCCACTTTCTTTGATTTTTCTTGATGAATGATGATTCAAATCACACATTAACATCATTTTAGGGTTAAAAATCCATTTTTTGTGAAAAATCTAAAAAAGTCAAAGTTGACTTTTGTGCACAGTTGGTTTTTTATCGGATGAATTCCAAACTGTGCAATCCTTTAGGAAATCATGTCCTTGACCTAAATCAAACTTGATGGACATTTTCCATGGGTATTATAGGGTGTATTGAATCATGTCCTAGGGTTTTGGAGCATGTCCTGGTCAAAATTCAAAGTTACAGTTGACTTTTCTCGCAAAACCCTAACTGTGGTTCAAATGAAATTGAAACTTGTTGCTCAAGCTTCTTGGATCAATCCATTCTTCCAAATGGATCAATATGGTTTATTAGAGACCCTCAAATCATATCTTGAGGTCTTGGTTCATGATTTGTCTCAAAATTCAACTTAGGGGTTAATTAGGTCAAGAAACCCTAATTCCTTATTTTTGATGTGTGCATCCCTTGAGGTCAAATTGACTTGATGATTGGGTCCATGAGGTTCCATGGAGTATATTAGGATATGTTTTGAATCATTGGCTCATGCCCAGATGAAAATTTTCATCTGGAGGCCCTAGTCGACTAAAACCCTAATTTGGTGACACTGGCGATCTTGAAGCTTGATCCACCTAGAAGGGAGCAACCTTGTGCTTAATCCTTGAAGTGGGAGTCCTCTTGATACATTGTGGATGTTTGAGAGGTTAGACAAGTTAAAGATCATGTCATTCCTTGATTGGTCCTTTGTCTAAGAACTCTGAGAGGGCTTGAAACCCTAATTTTGATAGTAGTGAATGCTCACCCATCTTTAGGGAGACTGATGAAGTATGATGGTTCATCCATATTGTGATGATGATTTGAACAATGATGGTAAATCTTAGTGGTCAAAATTTGGGGTATGACAGATGCCCCTATTTAATCTTCTTGGACACGAAGGTGTGAATGACGAAGGTATTCGGGCATTCGAGGTGCAAGAGGATTAAATATCAGAATACCCAAAATTTTGATGGTGGTTATGAATGGTAGCTTACACATTCATCTTCTTTAGCTAAGCAATGATGCTTATAAAAGGTAAATTTCCCCTCGATCCTGGTCTTCAGCCAAGGAACTGGTCTCAGTTTTCTTTTGAGATGAACTTCCCCTCAATCCTGGTTTCCTACCAAGGAACTGGTCTAAGTTTCTTATTTAAACTTCCCCTCGATCCTGGTTTCCTACCAAGGAACTGGTCTTAGTTTCTGAAATAAACTTCCCCTTGATCCTGGTTTTCTACCAAGGAACTGGTCTTAGTTTCTGATTTAAACTTCCCCTCGATCCTGGTTTCCTACCAAGGAACTGGTCTTAGTTTCTGAAATAAACTTCCCCTCGATCCTGGTTTTCTACCAAGGAACTAGTCTTAATTTCCTTCGTCAATAAACTTTATTGACAAGAGACGCTATTCGTAGCGGTTTTCCTCAAACTTCTCGCCGAATCTTCCTGGGGAGATGCCATTTGATGGAAAAAGTTGACGTCAGACTTGCTGGGGAATCCAGTCATCTGAGTTATAGAGGTGCACAAACTTCTCTGTTGGAGACGTCATTTGTTTCTACTGGGGAAGACGAGGTTCCTGAAAGACTGCCTTTGTTTGGGGTCTTACATCATACTTTTCTCGGGATCTTCCCGGAGAAATGCCATATGATGGGATCCAATTTGAGGAGCCGATGACCTTTTCATCAGTGGTTCTTTCGGAGACAAACTGATGTACCACTGAATCTTTGATTAGGAGGCTTTCTCTCGGGATTTTCCTTAATCCAGGAAAGCAAGGATATCATCTTCAATGGCGAAGAGTTATGTTGACTGAGGGCTCTCTAGTTTTTCAGAGGTTCAAGTTATCAAAGTGGTCGAGGAGCCAACTTCATTCCAGAAATAAACTGGAGGAGAGAGATTGTTCAGACGCAGCATTTCCTGACGAGGAAAAAACGGACAACTCGATTGAGAAAACTGTTATCACTAGGGGACAAGACCGACTAGAGTGATAGTGATTGAATATGAAATGCGAATGTAAATCAATAATGCATGATGTATGTATGTATATGTTGACAAAACTAACGCGACATACAAACTAAAAGATGAACATAACTAGATACTCGGCCATCGCGGGGCGAAGAAGTACCGTTGGTCCAATAAGTAGCAATTCTACCTTGCTTAGGAGAAGTAGTCCTCGCGGGGAACTATGTTGGTAGGGTTTAGGAGATGAGAACTCAGTTGAGGCGTGTCAGACGAAACAAGGTCTCTGACAAAGTTGATCCCTTCATTCAGGCGTACTGGGTTAGAAGGAGTACTTTGATTCTGCACTTTGAAGTTCGCTTACTTCTGGAGAAGCGGTTGATGTTCTTTTGATGTTAACAGTCAAAAGAAATTGCCATCTTTATTTTAAAGCAGAAAAAGTTTTACAAGTAAATTCATTTTTGTTTTATTTCAAGAATCGTTAATCATATTAAAATGTCGTTATGTAAAGCTAAAACAAATGAGAATTACAAACAAAAGCACAAGGGCTCAAATTTTATTGATAAGATGGAGATCAGCCAAACGCGTGATTCCAAAGAGTATTTACAAAGTTAGAAAATGGTAATTTACATGGAAAAGGGCTATGTTGAAAAATAAAGACCATTATCCTTCTACCAACTTTGAATTCGGGACATCCTGAGCTTCTGTCGAAGATGACCTTGACTGGAGTTTTCCTCCGATGGATGGTGTAACTGCTGCTGAGGGACTGGCCTCTGTTGAACATAGTTACTTGCCATTATCCCTAACGTTTGCCTGGATTGTACTGTGATGTTTCCAATCCACCGGGATGATTTTTTTATTTTTGTCTCTAACTTTTCCCTGGACCGCCCTTTCGGGTTTTCAATCCACCGAGATGTTTTTTTTTAGGCGAAGTATTTATTGACTACATCAACATTTGTGGGGTAGGCAAATTCCTCTCCGTCCATGGTTGCAAGTCTCAAGGCGCCGCCTGAGAAAGCTTTCGTGACCACATAGGGGCCGTCATAGTTCGGAGTCCATTTGCCCCGAGAATCAGTGAGAAATGATTGTATCTTCTTGAGCACCAGGTCTCCTTTCCTGAAGACGCGAGGTCAGACCTTTTTGTCAAACGCCCTCTTCATTCTCTGTTGATACAACTGACCGTGGCATAGTGACGTGATTCTCTTCTCTTCAATCAGATTCAGTTCGTCGTGTCGACTTTGACACCACTTTTCTTCAGTGAGCTTAGCTTCCATCAATACCCTGATTGATGGGATCTCTACATCTATGGGGTGCACTGCTTCCATGCCATATACTAAAGAGAAAAGGGTTGCCCCTGTTGAAGTGCGGACAGATGTGCGATAACTGTGAAGAGCAAAAAGTAGCATCTCGTGCCAATCTTTTTAGGTTACGACCATCTTCTAAACAATCCTCTTGATGTTCTTGTTAGCCGCTTCTACCGCTCCATTCATCTTGGGTCGGTAGGGAGATGAATTATGGTGTTTGATCTTGAACTCTGCGCACAACTCTTTCATCATCTTATTGTTTAAGTTAGATCCATTATCAGTAATGATCTGGCTCGGAACACCATAACGGTAGATGATATTGTTTTTGATAAATTGGACCACCACTTGTCGGGTTACATTAGCGTATGACGCTGCTTCGACCCACTTGGTGAAATAGTCGATGGCTACCAGGATGAACCGATGTCCGTTTGAGCTTTGGGTTCAATCATGCCAATCATGTCG
Organism: Lathyrus tuberosus; assembly: GCA_022829125.1. Taxonomy (NCBI): domain Eukaryota; kingdom Viridiplantae; phylum Streptophyta; class Magnoliopsida; order Fabales; family Fabaceae; genus Lathyrus; species Lathyrus tuberosus. The sequence continues at coordinate 1,376,025 of JALAZF010000584.1, read as the reverse complement.
ATTCCCCAAATGGAAAAAGGCCATGGGGAAGAAAGAACCTTGAGATGCGTTGGCGGTACATGAATTTTATCGGAGTATATCTGACACTTCCTCATGTACTTGTAGCAGTCGGATTCCATTGTCAACCAATAGTACCCTGCTCTTAGAATTTTTCTCGCCATTGTATGTCCGTTGGCATGAGTGCCAAAGGACCCTTCATGAATTTCTTTCATCAGCATGTCTGCCTCTGATCTGTCGATGCATCGGAGCAAGACCATGTCAAAATTTCTCTTATAGAGTGTATCACTGCTCAGAAAGAAACTGCCTGCCAGCCTTCTGAGGGTCTTTCTATCCTTTTTGAACGCCCCAGGAGGGTACTCTTGTTTCTGAAGGAAGCATTTGATATCGTGATACCAAAGTTTGTCATCTATGACTGCTTCGATCGTGAAGATATAAGCGGGCCTTTCAAGGCGCATTATGTCGATCTTAGGTAGGTCAGTCCATTGACATACACTAATCATAGAAGATAGGGTGGCTAATGCATCAGCCATGTGATTCTCATCACGAGGGATGTGATGAAATTTGATTCTGTTGAAGAAGGGTAGCAACCTTCTTGCATAGTCTTTGTAAGGAATCAATCCTGATTGGTATGTGTTCCAATCTCCTGTGATCTGATTGAAAACCAGGGTTGAATCACCGTATACGTCCAAGTTTTTTATCCTTAAATCAATCGCTTCCTCGAGACCCATAATACAAGCTTCGTATTCGGCCTCGTTGTTCGTACATTTGAACGTAAGTCGAATGGTGAAAGGAATGTGGGTACCCTGAGGGGTAACAATTATTGCCCCAATTCCGTTTCCATAATGATTAACTGCTCCGTCAAAGATAAGTCCCCACTGGGAACCTGGTTCTGGCCCTTTACTGGGTAGCGGTTCATCTCAATCTTTCATTTTCAAGTACATGACATCTTCGTCTGGGAAGTCAAACCCGATTGGTTCCTGATCGTCAATCGGCTGATGAGCCAAGTGATCGGCTAAAATACTTCCCTTAACGGCTTTTTGAGCATGGTACTCTATGTCATATTCTGATAGCAACATCTGCCAACGGGCAATCCTTCCCATGAGAGCAGGTTTTTCAAATACATACTTGATTGGATCCATTTCTGAGATTAACCAAGTAGTGTGACGAATCATGTACTGACGAAGATGTTTGGCTGCCCAAGCCAGAGCACAACAAGTTTTTTCAAGCATAGTGTATCGAGTTTCACAGTCGGTGAACTTCTTGCTTAGATAGTAAATGGCAGACTCTTTCCGTTTGGTTTTGTCCTGTTGGCCAAGTACACACCCCATTGAGTCTTCCAAGACTGTGAGGTAGATGATCAGTGGTCTTCCTTCCACTGGAGGTGATAGAATTGGAGGATTAAACAGGTATTTCTTAATACTGTTGAAGGCGGTTTGGCAATCTTCTGTCAAACGCAATCCTGATTCTTTTTGAGTAATTTGGAAATCGGCGCACATGTCGCGGTCATGAGGAATATGAATATGGAGATGTAGTTCAAACGTCCCAGGAATCCTCTGACTTGGTTTTCAGTTTTTGGAGAAGGCATTTCTTGAATGGCCTTGACCTTGTCAGGATCAACTTCAATTCCTTTCTGGCTGACGATGAACCCTAAGAGTTTCCCTGAATGGACACCGAAGGTGCATTTGTTGGGATTCAAGCAGAGTTTGTATTTTCTCAGACGCTCGAATAGTTTTGACAGGTGGGTCACATGCTCCTCCTCTGTCTTAGATTTTTCAATCATATCATCGACATACACTTCGATTTCCTTGTGTATCATGTCGTGAAACAGAGTAGTCATGGCCCTTTGATAGGTTGCCCCGGCGTTCTTCAAACCGAACGGAATTACCTTGTAACAAAAGGTACCCCATGGGGTGATGAATGAAGTTTTCTCCATGTCTTTCGGCGCCATTTTGATCTGGTTATAGCCCGAGAATCCATCCATGAAGGAGAAAACTTTGAACTTTGTTGTACTGTCAACCAGCATGTCAATGTGCGGTAAAGGAAAGTCGTCCTTTGGACTAGCCTTATTTAGATCCCTGTAGTCGACACACATTCTGACTTTTCCGTCCTTTTTCAGAACGGGTACGATATTGGCTAACCATTGAGGATATTCTGATGTGGCGAGGAAACCTGCGTCAATCTGTTTCTGTACCTCCTCTTTGATTTTGATGGCCATGTCCGAGTGAGTGCGTCTCAACCTCTGCTTTACAGGCGGACATTCCGATCTTAACGGTAAGTGATGTTCCACGATGCTGGTATCCAACCCTGGCATATCCTGATTGGACTAAGTGAATACATCGGAGAATTCTTTGAGAAGCTTTATCAAACTCTCTTTAGCAGTTGGACTGAGCAGTGCCCCAATCCTGATTTCTTTTCTCTCTTTTTCTGAACCCAAGTTTACCGTTTCCAATGGCTCTTTGTGAGGTTCAATGGACCTTTCCTCTTGTCTGAGTAATCGGGAGATCTCTTCTGGAATTTCTTTGTCAACTTCTTCTTCAGCCCCAAATACCGGGAACTCAAAGTTGGGAGAAGGCATCGGATCGTATGTTTCAACGAGGTTTAAAACAAGCAATCTGCATGACGTGATGATTCGTGTTTAGAAGAGATAGAGAGAATGCAAAAGTGTGTGCAGTGTATTTTTGTATTACTGCTTGTTTTTATTATTGAATTGTTTTTTAGGATTACCATTTTCTGAGAAAAGCGAAAAGAGAAAACAACAATAAATGTGGAAATTACAGAACGACGTTATTTTATTAATGAACAAGTCGACTCTTGAAACTACAGCCCTATAAAACAAAGCTCTGTTGCTTTGGGCAAAGCGAAGAGGGAAAATTTACAGAAAGCGAGCCCTATCAAAACATCTGTTTCACCTGGGCAGGGTGAAAGGTTAAAGACGGCAATTACTTTGACTTATGAACAATCTTCGAAACATCGACAGCAACCCATTGGCGGCGACTCCTCGGTGAATCACAAAGTCTGGCACCTTCCTTGATTTGGCTTCAGAAATAACGCTGATTTCTGGTGGAGCAGGATCATTGGAATCTGTCTCCCAGGCAGAGTTGTCGTAGGAGGATTCCTCTGTTGCATTTTGCATAGCATTTGTGCTCTCAGGTAGATCTCCCCATCCAGTTGGCTGGATGTCTTCGAGCCTGATACGAGAGCTTTCAGGAGCGGTGTACTTGACCATGAAGTCAAACTTTCCACTTGATTGTCCCAGGGTGTCCCCACTTCTTTGGAACTGGAGGAGTCATCTGTCTCGATGACGTTGACCTTGGGAAAAGCATAGTTGATGAATTCAAGTCCTGCAAATGTTGCAAATTCATCGTCATGTTGAGTAGTTTTTGAATGACCTGAGTGTTGATCCCATGACATGGTGGGGACACAGGTATTCTGTTCAATGATGCTCAGCTGAGTTTCATTACTCGGCTGACTTTCTGGCCCCAAGTCTCCTGGGTAAGGCTGCCATATTGGCAGGCCATCCATCGGGCCATAGTAATTGTGGTCAAAGTTTTCTTTCATCAGAGTGTCCTCCTCTAATGAATTTGGCAGAGCACGACATCCTTCCGGACCACAACCTCCGTATATCATTTTGACATCTGACCGTGGTATAAATCTCAGACTCTGTGCGGGATAGCAAAATGGAGTAGGCACCTCTTCTTGAGACATATAACCGTCCTCGTTAAGATAGGACTCCCATTCTCCATCTGTGTCGGAGGAATCATCTTTATTGATGGTATGCACTTCCTGAGTCACTGGTTGAAGGAAACCTCCACTGTGGAAGAAATTTTGAATGGGATGAAGACTTTCATCGTTAGCAGATGTCCGGGTACAGGTTGCAGAAAAACCAAGACCCTTCTTTGTTGTATTGCTAGTAGGAATGACAAGTTGTCCCCATCCTGTTGTATCGGTACTCTCGACCGCTTTAATAGCATCTTTGTATGAGGAAATCCAAGTTCCTTTTTCCAATTGATCATCCTTGTGTAGTGAAAGTGCTTGGAACTGGGTTCCGATTATCCCTTTTGGTTCCACACAAGTGGATGACGATAAATTGCTGACGAGCAAGGCCTGTTCCCCACAGACTGTGATGAGTTGATCGTTCTGGATGAACTTTAGCTTTTGGTCGAGGGTTGAAGTGACCGCTCCAGCCTGATGTATCCAAGGTCTTCCTAATAAACAACTGTACGTTGCCTGAATGTCCATGACCTGGAAGGTGACTTGGAAAGTGTGAGGACCAATAGTTATGGGAAGGTCAACTTCGCCAATAACCATTTTTCTGGATCCGTTGAACGCTTTGACGACGACCTCGCTGGTTCTCATCAGAGGGCCCTTGAATGATAATTGCATCAAAGTGAACTTCGGCATAACATTCAGGGCTGACCCTGTGTCTACCAGTACGCTGGCTAAAGTATCGTCCTGGAAGTTGACTGTGATATTGAGTGCCATGTTATGACGGCGACCCTCTTCTGGTAATTCCTCATCACTAAATCCCAAATTATTGCAAGAAGTAAAGTTAGAGACAATACTATTGAACTGTCTGATTGTTACATCCTGTTCCACAAAGGCTTGCTCCAAGACTTTCTGCAGAGCCTCCCTGTGCGCTTCTGAACTGAGTAACAGAGATAACACGGAGATTTTTGAAGGAGTTTGTAACAGTTGATCAACAATGTTGTATTCACTCCTTTGGATGAGCTTCAGCCTCTCATCGTCGTTTTTTGAAAGGTCGGGATTACTGGATTGATCGACTGATGGATCGGGAGCTTGTGTCTGAAGTTCCTTTTCTTTGTTGGACTCTCCAACTCCTCTGTTGAAGATTCTGCCACTCCGTGTTACACGACTGATGTCTGCAATATTCACGGCGGAGGGTAATGGAATTTCCTTTCCATTTTCAATTATTGTTGCACCGTATTTATAAGGGATTACCTTAGCTGATTCATACGGTAGTGGTCCCGGCAGATAGATGACTATGGGAACCTTCTGGTTTTTCTGACCATCGTACGTAATCTCGACCCATTCCTGGTTGGGAATTCTTGATTCGTCAAGCAGAGGGGTAATGGCAAAAACATTCTTGGTCCTCTGATGATCAGAGATGACGACAACGTCCTCAATTTGATTGGCAAGGTAGTTCGACGACCAATTGATGGGTCCGGAACCTAGATATGTGCGAATCTATCCACGATCCACCTGCCCCTGGAGAGTTGCTCGCACAAGGTAGCACCCTTGGTTACTTTCCGAACAGACTCCACAACGTTCATAATTGTGTGGTGGCACCTGGCCACACCCACTTTGAATACAATGTAACATCACTAGGTTAGCTTCCACGAGTCGGACATCCTGACTTTGACGCCGAGTGGGGTTTCCGTTATTGATACTAATTTGCTGAGTATCTTCATCCATGTAGATTGGCATCCACCAATGATTTAACAAGTGCTGAAGTGCCTCCTGGACAAGGGCGCATCCCTGATCATTTTCGCAACCCGTTTTACAGCTGTGATAATTATGTGATATCAGGAATCCGAGTCGGACCTGCTCAGCATGCAACTCTACCAAGTTGGTATTCATCAAGCGAATGTCGAAGATCTGAACCATATTGATCTGATAGGGATTCCTATCATGGTGGTCTTGGATCCATCCAAGATCCATCTGACGCTGGAGGGCCTCCTGTATGAAAGAGCATCCATGTTTGTTTACCGAGCAAGTCAGACAAGAACTGTAACCGTGTCGCAGCAGATTATGATACTGACTTTGCCTTAAATGCATTGCCACCAGGTTGACATTCATCGCACGGATGTCGTGGTTTTAAATGACGTTGGAATTCGTATAGACCATGTTAACTCCACGAACTCGGTGCTCTTGGATCCATTCGAGATCCATCTGTTCCTGTAGAGCTGTTTGCACCACAGAACGTCCTTGATTGCTTTTAGAGCAGACATCACACTGATGATAATTATGAGGTGGCACATGGCCATATCCACTCTGTCTACAATGCATCTTGACCTGATTGGTCCTTAACAAAAGTACATCATGAATTTGATAGACGTTGTTAAATTCTTTCTCAATCAGGTTGACTGCAGCTTTCTCATGTTGAGGCAGTGGGTTTGTGAGAACATTGGGATTCGTATCCTTGAAAGATAAGAGCCCGCTCCTAACAAGCTTTTGCACGTCAGATTTGTAATTGAGACAATTCTCTATGTTATGCCCTGGTCCTCCTTGATGATAAGGGCATGTCTGATCCACCTTAAACCAGAAAGGCAGATTTTTTGGTACTGTAAGAGGAGAATTAGTCTGGATGTGCCCCTTAGCCAGTAGTAACGGAAATAGTTCTGCGTACAACATGGGTATAGGATCAAATCCTGGTGGCCGCGTTGTACGGTTGTTATTGTATGGAGGACGAGCCTGTTGAAGAGGCTGTTGTGTCCTTTGCTAATTAGGTTGGCTCTGCGCAACCTGAGGTTGATACGTAGGAATAGGCGTAGGGCTGATAGCAGGAGTTACAGTTGCTACCGGTTGATAACGTCACCTTTGCTTTCCGAGAGAGATATTCCTAATATCTTGCTCTTCTTTTTAGGTAGAGCACTACCGTATCGTTTTGTACTACTCAATGATCCAGCGTCTTTTACCAAACGTCCTTCTCGAATGGCTTCCTCAAGACGAACTCCCATGCCCACCATCTCGGTGAAATCACTGGGCGCACTGGCAACCATTCTATCATAGTAAAATGAGCTTAAGGTTTTTAAGAAGATCTTTGTCATATCTTTTTCCTCAAGAGGTGGACAAATCTGAGCGGCAATTTCGCGTCATCTCTGAGCGTACTCCTTAAAGGTTTCCTTGTCCTTTTGTGACATTGATCTGAGTTGATCTCTGTCCGGTACCATGTCCAAATTATATTTGTATTGTTGGACGAAGGCAGTGCCAAGATCTTTGAAAGTGCTTATCGTAGCATTGTTTAAACCCATGTACCATTTGAGTGCGGCACCGGTTAAACTATCCTGAAAGTAGTAAATCAGTAGGTCCTGATTCTCCATCTGCGCTGACATTCGCCGAGCATACATCACCAGATGGCTCTGAGGGCAAGAGTTACCCTTGTATTTTTCAAAGTCGGACACTTGAAATTTGTGCAGAACTTTTACATTGGGGACCAAGCAAAGGTCTGCGGCATCCTTTCCAAATAAATCCTGACCGCGGATAGCTTGCAGCTCCTTCTGCATTTCCAGGAACTGTTCCTGGAATTCATCCATTCTATCGAACATAGTTTCCTTCTTACCAGAAGGTATCGGTGGATTCTGTCCTTCCGGGATAGTGTGCACCACAGGGGATGGTACCGTGACTACGGCAGTGAATCTTGGCATTTCCCAAAGTTTGTAACCTTCAGGAGTCTTCAGTATGCCCCTGGCACCTTCGCTTTCCCGAAGTTTGTAACCTTCAGGACCAGTGGCTTCTGTTATAATTCCCTGATCTTCAGTGATCGGCGGGACATATCCTTCCAGGATATAGTTAACAGGCATGCCCCAGGGACGATCTTTCGGCATTTGATACCTAGGATCATACTTCTCCACTATGGGCGTTGAGGTGATCTTTGAGATCACAGTCCTTTGTAGTTGAGCTTCTGCCATGGCTTGCATGTCGTTACAAAGCTTTCTCATATCCTCTCTCAGAGCGTCAATCTCTTCTTTCAACTCTCTGTTCTCTTCCTCAAGATCATCCATCCTTTTCTGACGATTGGCCCGAGTATTGTACGAATGAGATAGATTGACTCTAGAACCGAGAAACAAACATGAGATTCGTAGGTAAGAAGAATATGCGATGTGAGAATGATGAATGCAATGATTATATTAATTGATTTTTGGCTTAATCAAAATAAACTTCGACAATTAGATTGCAAATATCAAATAGTGGGGAAACCCCTTTTTATTGAATTCAGAAATGGAAATACAGGAGATTATAAGGTGCAGAAACAGAAACCTAAGCTAATGGGTCCCGAATCCTCTCTGAAGAGAAATCGGGTGCTGACTCGGGTGTTTTCCTTTTTTTTGACCGGGGCTCTTGGGCCGTTGTCGGGTTGTCATTCCTTTTCCAGGTGAAAGGAGTGAACAAATTCCTTTGGTCATCCTGATTATCCACAGCATGTTGCTCTAAAATCTCGATCAGAGCATCCTTATCTTTTGGTAGTTACTGTATTTTGATGCACCCCACGTTGAGGGTGCGGTACTTGTTCTTCCAAGACCTCTTCTCCCGTTGAACTTTGTTGAGAGTAACCTGAAGCTTTTCAGTCTCAGTCATGAAGTACATGACAGACTCCCTCGGTGGAAGAACTCCATGACGAGGATAAGGCATTTTTAGCTTGAGAGCTCTAGTTTGCACCCAGTGGAGATAAGGCTCCACCGAGACACAGTCGGGTTTTCCTAGAGACTCTCGTCCTTTCTTATGAACATGTTTCCAAGCATGCACTATTTCTGTCTTTAGTGCTCTGTCATTTTCTCCTTCCTTGAAGAAAAGACCTTCCAGATGAGCACTCCATGGGACGTGCCTCATCGGGTATCCAAATTGACGACGAACGAGAACTGGATGGTAATTGATTCCTCCTTTAGTTCCTATAAGGGGTACGTTGGGGAAGTTTCCACAACAGTTAATGATCCTGATTCCATCATAAATCCTATTACACCAATCAATGCCAGAGTTGGTGAGAGACATGATTTTCTGCGACCAACGTAAGGCACTCTTGTGATCCCAAAAAGCAGCAGACTTAGGCAAATGGGAGATAAACCATTTGTAAAGCAAAGGTACACAACACGAGATCTCCCCTCCGCTGTATAAATTTCCTAAGTGTACAGAATGTACGCATCTGCAAGCAAAGTTGGCACAGGGTTTCCAATGAGAAAAACCTTAATGGAGTTGATATCGACGAAGTTATTAATGTTGGGCAACAAAAATAACCCGTAGGTGAGTAAAACAAAGATGCTTTCAAAAGTAGTCACGTTCTTGATACTGGCAAGGTACAGGGCTTTCTTTGTCAAGAACTAGGCTGGCAAACCTTGTATGCCACCCTTAGTGGTCATATGAGTCCTGACCTCAAACTCGTCCAAATGAATTGCTCTTGTAATGACCTGATTCTTTAGAATTTCTTCCAGTCCAGAAAATGGAGCTTGATCTGTAATGTGTAGATCGATCAGCTGAGAATATTCCTCCAGCGTTGGTGCTAGCTGGTAATCCGGGAATGTGAAACAATGATAAACCGGATCGTAGAACTGAACGAGCGCATCCATGATTCCCTCAATCACATGGACTCTTAGCAGAGATAGAAAACCTCCGTACTTGGCTCTAAAAGCCTCTTGGTTTGTGACCATCCTCGCCAAACCTCTTAAATCCTCTAGTTTTGGAATCTTGAAGGTGTACTTATGAGTTCTCCTTCTATCGAAATCCATTAGCACAATCCTTTTCTCTGATATTTGCAATCACAGACTTAGTTTATTTTGAAAAAACAGAGAGACTAGAAGAGAAATTTTTTGAATGTTTTAATGTTTTTTTTAAATGAATGCATGAATGCAGCACACAAAAACATAGAAAAAACATGGGGTCAAAGGGTCGTTGTCATGGAATCAAGGCTCTACCCATCCCCAAAGGTTTATACTAGGGTGATTTTTTGTACCTGTACTCAAAATCATCAACTCCTCCCAGGATAACAAACAGCAAGCGGATCGCTTGCGAGCTGTATGAAATCTTAGAGTAAATGCTATTCACCGAGAATAGATCATCAGCCTCAAATGAGGATAGTATCGCGTGACAACTATTTCTGATAGTTTTCGCACTACAAAAGGGTTGGCTCCTCAGCTTCTCAGACGTCACAATCGGCCCATTGCCTATGAGAGGGAATGGGTTGCATTGGGAAGCCTCCACTGAGGTTGATGGTCGACCTCGTCGCCATCACTTATCTTAAGTGTATACTCAATCTTTCCACATGCAGCATCACACGCATTCCCATTAGCAAAAAAATTAACACAGATATCAATTAGGAAAAGCAGTATATATATTTGTCCTAATGTCCTAGACTTTTTAAAAGCTATGAATCTTATGTTCCTAATAGAAAATGGCTCCCCGGAAGAGTCGCCATTTTTTGGTTCCTTCCCCACTTAAAGGGTTTTGACCTAAGATCCTAGTGAAGTCAAAACAAGTCCTATCCCAGAAAAGAAAGAAAGAAATAAAGAAATACCGGCCCCACGGTGGGCGCTACTTTTTTTTTAAGGTTTCTACCTAATAGATGGGAAGAAAACAAGATCTCGACGTCCCCAGCAGAGTCGCCATTTTTCTATAGCGAGCGATTTTGGATGTGGTTGCGAAGCACTACCGCTCTGGTATCTACAGCTCGATTCATTTTTTATCCTATTAAAGCTGATGAAGGAAGGGAGATAGATGTCTCCAATTAACCCTGCTTGCAAACTGAGTTTGAACAGATAATTGTTGGTTTACAGATGCTACAAAGATTGTGGGTCTCTCTTAGGTTATTTTATTAAAATAGTGTCCGGTCGATTGGTGGGAAGTTAAGACTGATGCTTTTCAATTGAGATGTGAAGGTATGGGATTTTGGGTTTTGGATTAGTGTGCTCGCTAAGATTTTTCTTTCAATCTTATGCCTACGTATTCCCATTTTTCCGAAACAGGGAAATCAGAACGATCGTAGTTCCTCATATTCTACGGGAGGAAATGGTGTTTTGGTGTCTTGTTCAAAGCCCAAGACGTGAAGCTGAAGGTAGTTTGTATTTTGTTCAAAGCCCAAGATGTGAAACTAAAAGGGTTTGTCTTTAGAGAGAATTTGTCATCTCTAAAGAGGGGTTTGTCCGTCACAACTGTTTATAAAGGAGAATTACTTTATCTGGGATGTGTGAATCCGGCAATGCCATAATTTCCTTTATAGGGGATTTCCAACCTGAAGGAGAAGACTTTAACTCAGTGTAGAGCAATGCCATCTTTCCTCAGGAATTTCTCATGCTAAAAGAGGGACAGTGGCATGGATGTAGATGATCCATAGGCTTGCCACTTACAGCGATTAGATGAAGGGGAAGGAGTTGTTGATGTTTGTGTACTGTGAACGAGGCACAGCTTTGATGCTAAAAGGTTGATTGGATCAACCAGTGGTTTTCATATACAAAGCCTAAGAGGAGGCTAAAAGGTTTTCCTTATACAAAGCCTAAGAGGAGGCTAAAAGGTTTTTCTTATACAAAGCCTAAGAGGAGGCTAAAAGGGAGTTGACTCAACAAGAGAGTCTTTTATGGTATCTCGTACGAAGCCCAAGATGGAGGCTAAAATGTTGTTTTATACTCAACAAGGGAGTGATTTGTGTCTTGTACAAAGCCCAAGACGGAGGCTGGGGAGAATCATTGTATAAAGCCCAAGAGAGAGGCTATGGTGCTGTTTTAGTTGAGTGACAGGTCCAGTATATTGGTTCAAAGAGAAAATCAGTTCTTATATGAGTAATGTTGTACTCATGGATTTTGATTCGAGGATCAGGGATATTTCCTTTTCTTTGAGGAAATGGGAAATCCAAAGTGTCATACCACAAATTTTGACCACTTGGATTTCCCATCATTGGGAAACTCATCATCACAATATGGATGTACCATCATACTTCATCAGTCTCCCCAAATATGGGTGAGCATCCACTACAATCAAATTTAGGGTTTCAAGCCCTCTCAGAGCTTTTAGGCAAAGGATCAATCAAGGAATGACATGATCTTCAACTTGTCTAACCTCTCAAACATCCACAATGGATCAAAAGGACTCCCACTTCAAGGATCAAGCACAAGGCTGCTCCCTTCTAGGTGGATCAAGTCTCAAGATCGACAGTGTCACCAAATTAGGGTTTTGGTCGACCAGGGCCTCCAAATGGAAAATTTTCATCTGGGCACAAGCCAATGATCCAAAGCATAACCTAATATACTTCATGGGACCTCATGGACCCAATCAATAAGTCAATTTTGCCTCAGGGGATGCATTCATCAAAAATCAGGAATTAGGGTTTCTTGACCTAATTCACCCCTTAGTAGACTTTTAGGGCAAATCATAAGCCAAGACCTCAAGAGAGGGTTTGAGGGTCTCTAATGAACTATATTGATCCATTTTCAACAATGGATTAATCCAAGAAGCTTGGGCAACAAGTTTCAATTTCATCTGCACCACAATTAGGGTTTCGCAAAGAAACTCAACTGTAACTTTGACTTTTGACCAGGACATGCTCCCAAGCCCTAAGACATGATTCAATATACCCTATGACACCCATGGAACATGTCCATCAAGTTTGATTTAGGTCAAGGACATGATTTCATGAAGAATTGCACAGTTTGGAATTCATTTGATAAAAAGTCAACTGTGCACAAAAGTCAACTTTGACTTTTTGAGATTTTTCACCAAAATGGATTTTTAACCCTAAAATGATGTTAATGTATGATTTTAATCATCATTCATAAAAAAAAAATCAAAGAAAGTGGGATAACTTGTAAAAGGGGTAACCATAAAAACTTAGAAAAATTTCTAAGTTATGGAAAAAGTGACACTAATGTGCCAACTTTGGAGAACCATAACTCCTAAACCACAAGGCCATTGTTCCCCATTCAAAGCTTGATTTGTAGATCTCATTGCCCTCTACAAAAGCTTCATACTGACCTATGTCCAAATTCCTCATGGATTTTGAGTTATGGAGTGATCAAAATCAAGAAAAGTCACTTTGTTCCAACACTTAGTGAAAATTTCACTAAGTCAGATTTTACCATACTTTTTGCCAAATGTAGGGGGATTTTTCACTTGGATTCAAAAGAGATAAAAACCAAACATGTTCAAACAGTTGTTGTATCATGTAAGGGCTTTCCAAAATGGCCAAGAACATTGTCAAATTCAATTTGAGTCATGAGATATGACATTGGCAAGTTGCCTTGCTGAAATCTGCCAAGGCAAGGCAGATTTTTACACTTTTGGTCGATTTGCCAAAATCAGCCAAATCCAAATGCTCCTATCCACTTGGACACATCTGAGGATTGAATCTAAAGGGGACAATCACTGAGCCAAGCCTCCAAAGTCTTTGGAACAAGAAATAGCATGTTGAACCTGGAATTGCCAAAATAGGGACAAGACTCCAATTTTGGATTGGAGCATTCAATGGAAGCATCAAGGTGGCATGGACTGAGCCATTCTCAACTGAATTCAGTCAAGACATATCCAAGACCAAGGGAACCACAACCCTGTGCCCTAACCTCTAGTCAATGGCTAGAGGAGACTTGGATTTCCATTGGACAACATTGGCCAAACCTCTGCTGCAGTTGTCATTCACTGTGGATCCCAAAAAAAACTTGCTCTACTATAAATAGAGCTCAATTGTGATCAATTTGAGTACACCAAAGCCATCTAACAGATGCTTTCCTCAAAACCTCTTCTTTCACTCCAATTTTGCCTTCTAAGGCAAGTCACTATCGGGTTTTGAGTTTGAGATCTTTTCCAATCAAATCAATCTCACACACACCTCACATACATCATATAGAAGTGATCCAAACACTCACATAACATCTGGAACACAGATTTCACAAAATCACCAGCCAATTGCTCAAGTTCTTGACAGTTTTGCAGTTGAGGTACCATCTTCAACTCCAAACCATTTCAATCCATTCCAAGCATTCATACATACTCCATGGCACCTAGGGAAGCTATCCAGATCATTGGAACCTAGCTGTAACACCTCCAACACAAATCACGATCACCAGCTGCAAGTGGTAAGCATGAGCTCTTCTAACTCTATGATCCATGCAATTTTTGCTGCACAATAATTTGGCCATATGTTCATAATCATGCATGGAATGTTTCCCCTCAATTAATTGCATTGTTTGAATCGTGTATCAAAAATCCTATCCTTCATGCAGAAATTAGGGTTCTTGAGGATTTTTCGTGATTTCTTGTTATATGTTTAATTTAAATGAAATTAAATACCATAGACATGATCGTGAGGTTGAAACGAGTTGATTGGTATGTGAATTGCATGATATGATTAAGTATTCAGTGAGATTGGAGAGAAAATGCAAATCTGGGAAAACCCAGAACACGCGCGTGTTCTTGGTGTGTTCTTGGCGCCATTTTTTGAAAATTTAAATATTTGAATTTTGTGATTTTATTTAATTGATTCAAAAATTAATTTCTCTCTGAGTTTTAATGAGTTTGAGTTGATTCTTTTTTTAATAATTCACAAAAATGTTAAAATATTTTATTTTCCGAAAAAATCCCAAAAATATTATTTATTTTGTATAATTGATATTTTTGCAAAGAATTAATGTTTTAATTGTTTTTGACATTTAAAATATTTTTTCCACCTTGATTTTGCAACTTTTAATGCTTTCTAATTATTTTGTAGGTCAATACTTAATTTTTGAAGCATTAATCCAAGATCACAATTTGTTTCCCATATGTTAAACAATTTTGATCATTTTAATTGAATTTTTATTCAATTAAATACATTTTTGAAAACAAATTAGGGTTTTGGATTAATTCAACCCTCATAAATCATTTTCAAAACACTTTTGGGCCTCTAATAGAGTGTAAGACCCAATCCTTTTTTTGACCAAATCATTTTTGGGCCTCAGTGCATTGTATAAGTCCCGATACCGTAAAAAACAAACGGCGCGGTCGTCGCCTTTTGAAAAATAACATTATGGGCCTCTCCTTGAGCTATAAGACCCATTCAACACTTTTGCGCCTTTAATAGAGTGTAAGACCCAACCCCCTTTTAACCAAAACCATTTTTGGGCCTCACTTATTGTATAAGCCCCTTTGCGTTAAAAGGAAATCTCGGCGCGATCGCCATTCGTAAACGAAAAGTCAACCGGGCCTACCCTCGTATTATAAGCCCCACTCTTTTTCTTTAAACCTTTTTGGGGCTCTTGAGAGAGTGTAAGACCCATCCCTTTGTACAAAAAACCTTTTTGGGCCTCAGTCACATGTATAAGTCCCTCTGTACAAATTCAACAGTGCGCTCACTGATAAAACCCTGGGCCTCTCCTTGAGCTGTAAGCCCCAAATATTTCTTTTCAAAGCACTTTCTCCTTTGATTTTGAAATATACTGTTGTTTTCAATCTTTCTTTGTTGAACAACTAACCAAACAGCATGGAAGCTCTACAACCGAGTAAGTGGTTATTGCTTTCATTTACCGCTTTCATATACATATAATTGTATTGTGGGGCTGTTTCACTGTAAGTCTTCTTTCATAAACTCATATCAACTGTGTAATAATAGTATAGATATTTAGAGTTTCCCCGAAAACTACGTCTAGAACTAGGTGACGCCGTTTCGTTTATTCACATAAATAGACAACTAGATCCCCAATAGGATCACCAGATACAGTCTTCTCTTTGGCTGTCCTCATTAGGAATTGTCAAGAAACTCTACTCCCAGAGATGAATGTATTCTCCGTGAATGGTATCTTTGAGTTTCTTCCAAATTCTCGAACTTTCCTGACTTGATTTATTCCTTGTGAATAGCTTGCCTTGAATTTCTCGGGGTTTAGGGACCCACGGGCTTGTTAAAAGCATCGGCCTCCTCTTGGGCATCGTACAAGGACCCACAGGCTTCCTAAAAGCAACCCCGCCTCCTCTTGGGCTTAGTACAAGACCCGTCGGCTTCTTAGAAGTATTCACAGCCTCCTCTTAGGCTTCGTATAATAATTCTTCCCCCGGGAATGATAGCCTCCTCTTGGGCTTCGTACAAGGACCGATCGGCTTCTTAAAAGTTTCCAGCCTCCTCTTGGGCTTCGTACAAATTGTCCCAACGACCTCCTAGAGGTATAGGAACAGAACTTAGTCATCTGCATAGAACAGTCCTTTCAAAGAGTCTACTACTGTTTCTCAAAGCATAGTACAAAATATGAAACTCTAGACACGGACAGTCTAATCTCCTTGAGTTTTCCAGACATTCTCAAGTGACCCCTTCGTTAAATAGGAAGAAAGCCCGTAGACTCGGACAGTCTCAATACCCTTCGGATTTACCACTTTCTTAAAGAACAGGAATAACCCAGATCCTCGAATCAAATCCTTGAGTACAGTGTTGATCATATAAGAACTGATTTTCTCTTTCAAAGATCAGTATACTGGACCTGTCACTCAACTGAAACAGTCATATTAGCCTCCTCTTGGGCTTTGTACAATGATTATCCCCAGCGGAGTCAAACAACGTTTAGCCTCTCTCTCGGGCTTTGTACGAGACACATAAAGAGACTCCCTCGTTGAGTCAATCACCCTTTCGCCTCCATCTCGGGCTTTGTACGAGATACAAAAAGGTTCTTATTGAGCCAAACAAATTTTAGCCTTCATCTCGGGCTTTGTACGAGATACAAAAACTCTCTTGTTGAGTCAAATAGCCTCCATCTCGGGCTTTATACGAGATACCAAAAGACTCCATCGTCGAGTCAAAACCTTTTAGCCTCTCTCTCGGGCTTTGTACGAGACACATATTAGCCTCCTCTTAGGATTTATATAAGAAAACCACTGGTTGATCCAATCAACCTTTTAGCCTCAAAGCCATGCCTTGTTCACAGTACACAAATATCAACAACTCCTTCCCCTTCATCTAATTGTTGTAAGCGGCAAGCCTATGGATCATCTACATCCATGCCACTGTCCCTCTTTTAGCATGAGAAATTGCTAAGGAAAGATAGCATTGCTCTACACTGAGTTAAAGTCTTCTCCTTCAGGTTAAAAACCCCCTATAAAGGAAATTATGGCATTGCTAGGATCCGCGTATCCCGGTTAAAGTAATCCTCCCTTTATAACCAGTCACCCAACAGTTGTGACAAACAGACCCCTCTTTAGAGATGACAAATTCTCTCTAAAGTCAAACCTTTTCAGCTTCACATCTTGGGCTTTGAACAAGATACAAATCACCTTTAGCTTCACATCTTGGGCTTTGAACAAGATACCTGTCAAAATAACACAAGAAAGGCCCCACCACATTGATCGCATCCGTAACCTAACAGACCGCTGTTTAAACTTAGTATGCAAGCAGGGTTAATTGGAGACATCTATTTCCCTTCCTTCGTCAGCTTTAATAGGATAAAAAATGAATCGACCTGTAGTAAACTGACCCCAGAGAGCAACCGCGCTTAAGAACCGCGTCCAAAATCGCTCGCTACACAAAGGGTATTGAGACTGTCTGAGTCTATGGGGTTCCTTCCTATTCTTGAAGGGTGCTTGAGAATGTCTTTGATACTCAAGGAAATTAGACTGTCCAAGTCTAGAGTTTTATGTTTTGTACTATGCTTTGAGAAATAGTAGTAGACTATTGGAAAGACTGTTCTATTAAGATGACTGATTTCTGTTCCTATACCTTTAGGAGGTCGTTGGGATAATTTGTACTAAGCCCAAGAGGAGGCTATCATTCCCGGAGGAAGAAATCATTTATACGAAGCCTAAGAGGAGGTTGTGAATACTTCTAAGAAGCCGACGGGTCCTTGTACAACGCCCAAGTGGAGGCGGGGATGCTTTTAGGAAGCCTGTGGGTCCCCAAACCCCGAGAAGTTCAAGACAGGCTATTCACAAAGAATAGATCAAGCCAGGAAAGTTTGAGAATTTGGAAGAAACTCAAGGGATGCAATTCGATCATCTCTGGGGAGTAGAGTTTCTTGACAATTCCTAAGGGTGCTTTTAAGAAGCCTGTGGGTCCCCAAACCCCGAGAAGTTCAAGACAGGCTATTCACAAAGAATAGATCAAGCCAGGAAAGTTCGAGAATTTGGAAGAAACTCAAGAGATGCAATTCACGGAGAAGAGATCATCTCTGGGGAATAGAGTTTCTTTGACAACTTCTACGAGTGACAATCTGAGAAAGGGTTTGAAATTCTGCTATCAGACGTGTGATGTTAAGGTGTGATGTCACAACAACACACTCTGCACAATGGACAGCAATAACAGTAAAATAACACCAAGAATTGTTGACCCAGTTCGGTTACAACCAACCTACTCTGGGGGCTACCAAGCCAGGGATGGAATTCACTACTTGTAGATATAATTTACAGACTCAACAACCCGTTGACAATCTCCTAAACTTATACTCTACTAATGACTTCCTACCTAAGAAACCACTTAGGTATGAGAACACCACTCAATCCCTTACAAACACTCAAAGAACCCACTTTGAGTACCCTTGATCTTACTTCACAGCTTTGATCAAGCAAACACTCTCTATTACTTCACAGCTTCTAGAGAGGACAGAAACTCAACACCTATTCAAACCCTAGAATAGTGTAAATACAACTCGTACAAAATACTCAAGACACTCAGCCTATGCTCTTGATCTTCTCTCTGTATTTCTGTACCTTTTTCCTTTGGTCTTGTGCGCTTTATATAGCTCCTTGAATTGGTCTTGGACTTGCTACAATATCTCCCAGATTTGTTATTTAAAACTGAATATTTAAAACAGATTTTCTCCTAAAATCTTTTTAAATCTTCAACCTTGAAATCTCCTACAAATC